>OX243814.1:8280152-8637716 GCA_945859605.1 Lumbricus rubellus | reverse complement strand
TTATGTTTAATGGAACCAAGAAATGTGCTTTGGTGCATGTGACGCAGTAGATATTTTGAGAAATGTTTTTATTACACGCATTTAATTATAACTGAGTTTAACTTATGACAAAATTAATTTTAAATAGGCCTACAATGATTTCAAAGGACGGACCCTATGCCTAGGCTGTTACATTTTGTACATTGTATCGCGTGTATAGAAGAGCTATAGTGTGCACCTGAATAGTCGTTTTGTTGAACGGACATGGTTAGCATCTGGTATAAGTCATGTTGTTTTGTTGTCTTCAACGTTTGAAGAAAACTCTCGTATACATCGCTCGGGTTTCTGATAATGATATTCAACAATTCTTCACTGGCTTTGATTGGAGTGGAATGAAATTGTTGAATGTGTTCAAGTTCTTTTGCTGTTAACGTCCCAGCCTGAAACATCTGAGCAGCGATCTCTGAAACATTCGTCAGATGGTTCAATAGTTGGTTGTACTGTCCTTGGATTGGATTTTCATGTTCTGCTGAAATTATTGTAACGATTCGTTTTGAATAAGAAATGTCATTAGGCCTATACAAGTTTCAGATATAATTATGATTGTGTCTTTTAGGATGATCACGTGACATATGAATTGCTAGAAACGATCGAGTGAAACAACAGTTACTGACAAAATTAAATCAACCACAATTCTTATGCATAGGCCCTAAGGTGGGTTGATTTGTATGATAGGCTATATTCTTATCTGAGAAACTATATGAACGATGTGGACTAGACTAGAAATTGATCAGAGTAGCATTAGGCCTATATAGGCCCAATCTTCGCTAAATTGAACTGGAGCATTTTCAGATTATAAAAATTATTATCCTTCATGATAATTTTGTCTTGCATAGATCTATTCAATTGGCTTGGCAACGAGTCATGCGTTTGGCAATACACAAATTGGTGATGAAATAGAAACTAGGCCTAGTATACGTACCGTACGGTAGTACGGTAATTTAGTGGTTATTATTTTAGTCTAATAAAACTGGCAATAAGCTTATAGATGTATATTCGTCTAGCCTACATGTACCTGTTAGTTTCGATCCTAGGCTCTGTGTCGTTATAATGTTCTCAACCGAATCCCACAAGTGCACCAGTTGTTCTTGAGTTGGAAATGTCTGCGACATTTTGACGTCAAAACTAAACCTTGAGTTGGGCCTACATGCAGATATTCTTTTAAGTCTACAACATTGAAAATATGCATTTATTTTTAGTTAGTTTTTGCAGCTGTTGTTTATTTCGACTGATGACGTTGGCGTTTTGTCAACAAAGTATCAGTTTTAACAAATGAATAATAAATACATTGTTGTAAATCATGGGCTTGTTGCAAACCTACGTTTGAATATAATAATTACTGTACTAAAAGTGCTTTCAAAAGTCTAAAGATAGCACTTGTTTAAAGACCAGTGACTGTTCTGCCTAGCGACCCGGAACTTATGTCGCCAGTCCTGTGTTTTGACCACACGATTTCTGTTTTGTCTTCATCGTAGTAATTAGGTCAATGTAATATTAAAACAGATGTTCTCGTCGAAGTGAAATATCAAGGGCAGGCCTCGGTTACTCGTGATTCGTAAGGAACACTTGTTTGTCGCGACACATAAGAGACTTAACGCCGATGTTTATCAACTTAGAAGACGATGTGCGTAAAGCATAATATGCTTAGGCTATTAATTTATGCATCATTCGTCATCTTTTCGTCATCACCATCGAAGTCGTCGTTATCACCCGACATTTGTCGCCGTCATCATTCACCATGATTAGCTAGGCTACTAGCGTTAGGCCTACTATCTCACCTCAGTTACTGTAGAGTATATTCTCTATTCAAACTCAGCAGTGTTGCATTTTTCAAAAGAGACTTCAGTGTTAAATCCAATAGCACGCATTATTTGGCCTATGTTAAGATAATAAGATTCTGTCTGTGAAGTTCGTCGGATTTCATATTCCAGAATGCGACTCGTGATATAACTAACTCACCATGGGCTCGGCTGTATTTACATGTATTTAGAATTACGTATTGCCTCAACTCGATCAGCTGTAGTTATTTCCCATCGTCATTGAATCTTCAGATAGCATGAATGTGCGACGCGTTGTAATTACCATGTATAATTATTGCCTAAATACACGGACGCAGGCTGCCAGACTTGTATACCAAGGCTTTATATTAGGCCTATGTGAGATGAGCTATTATAATATCAGGACATTGTTCTCTTTAATGTGGTGTGGACGAATAATACTTTTTGCTGTTTTTTCATCGCTGTACTGTACAGATTGCTAAATTAGTGACATTAACCTACTTTAGGCTTCCAGAGTCGGATTAATCTGAAAATCATAAAGTCGGACGTTTCTTGCACATTTTATGCAATGCTGATATGATTTGCAAAGACTTTTAAGTCAATCTACGCTCAGCTCGGATTATATAGGTCTATGTAGCCCTATAAGTCACTTAATTAAATTGTCATATTACTTTAAATTGTTGCTGTCACAAGTCTTTTCCCTCTTCTTCTCTACGTGTGACCTTCAGTCTCTTCGGAAGCTTCTTCGTATAAGTTCGTGGTAGCGTAGGCCTATCCCTAGATAACTGTTTCATTAGCTAAATGGCTAGGTTAAAGAATCTACAGTCTTTCACTGTTTTGTTAACCAACAACGACGACGTGTTTAACTCTTCTTATTATACTCCAAAATCCGATATAAAGTAAAACGATCAGCAACAACACAACAATGACTACACTTGCGTTATCATAACAACTACACGACTACTATCTTCATCAGTCTACTCTATCGCAACTCAACAACAACTCTTACAGCCTATCTCAACGGCTCTCAACACGCAACTCTCCTTCTTCACTTCCACTCCCTTCTTGTACAATTAACGTACGCTCGTCTAGACGTCACGTGCTGTCCAGACATTCACCTGTGCAGACGCCGCGCGGCAATTTGCACCTGGCCTACTTACGTCGCTGTACGACAATCGGCGTGCACTGATTAAATTAGCTGACATTACCTCCTTCCTTTCTTTTGAAGAGAGCTAATTAATCTTAAAAATTAGCGAACGTATAATGCTTAAACTAAATACAAACAATTCTTATACTAAATGCAATCACAAAATACCTTATACTACAATCTCGATAAGCAGTCTGCTACTACATTCAACTTTCCTTTCTTATAGTTCAACAGAATGTCAAAATTTTGCAATGATAAAGACCATCTGACTAACTTAGCAGACTTCGACATTGACTCAGTCAAATAAACTAAAGGATTATGATCAGTGAACACATTAATCTTGGAACCAATAATGATTTCTTTCAATTTGTTTAAAGCCCATATGATTGCATAGGCTTCCTTCTCAATCGTCGCCCATCTCCTCTGGGTATCTGTCAGCTTCTGGCTGATAAATGAAACGGGACGTTCTATCCCCTCATCGTCCACTTGTGACAGCACAGCCCCCACAGCAAAATCACTGCTATCACAGTACAAATTAAATGGTTTGCCAACCTCGAACATGTACAGAATAACATTCGATAAAACAATTTCTTTAAGAGAATCAAAAGATTTCTGGTGGTCCTGAGTCCAAATAATGTTCTCAGGTGTCTGCTTGCTAGTTAAATCTGTCAATGGTTTAGCAATCTCAGCAAAATTACAAATAAATTGTCTGTAGAAACCAAAGAATATCAATTAGTTAGCAAATGTTAGGATTCTTCGGGTTCAGCACCACTTCCTGTTCTACCAGTGTACATAATCCAGGTTTGTCCGAAAATCTGTCTGCATAACAGTTCAGTACATCCAGTAGCTGTTTCTGTTGCTCGCTCGTAACATGTCCGATCTGTTCATAGTCCAATTGCAGCGATTTCTGTGTCGTCTCTGCATGGTCTTCTTTTAATGGTAGCTCTACCACTGATCCGAATTCGTCGTCCTCTTCCACGATGAGACCACACGATAATGTTCTTGCGATGAACTTCCTCATTTTGTTGGCATGGACGATTCGTCGGCCGTTTTCATTCATGTCCACCAGATACGAATACTTGGATCTTCTTTGTAGCACTGTACATGGACCATGCCATCGTGAGATCAATTTATTGGTTGACGTTGGATACAGGACGATGACGTTTTCTCCTGGTTCGAATTCTTTATCCTTGGCCCTCTTGTTGTATTGACTGGCGTATTGTTTTTGCTTTTCCTCTGCACAATTCTCAGCAAATATCAAAGCTTTCTCCATGTCTGCTCTTAAGTTCTTCAGGTACTTTGCTGGTTGTACTCCAATGTTTGGCGGTAGATTTATTTCTTTGGTCCAGCTTTCCTTTAAGATAGTTAATGGTCCTCTTGGCATTTTTCCATACACCAGCAGATATGGTGCCACTCCTGTCGTTGCGTTAGGAACTTCTCTCAATGCCCATACGGTAAACGGAATGATTTTATGCCACTGTCTTGGATTTTCCACAATGACATGATGTACCATCTTCTTGAACGTCTGGTTCCATCTCTCGACTAATCCGGCTGCCTCTGGATGCCCCGGTGAATCGAATCGTGGACAGCATCCCATCAATTTCAAAAATTCTCTTGTAAGACTGGCTGTAAAATTCGTGCCTCTGTCGCTGGTGATCACAGACGGCACCCCCACGTCAATGAAAAGCTTCATCAAAGCTTCGCACACAGCCTTAGCAGTCAATGACTTCAGCAAGAAGATTGTCGGCCATCTTGTACATGAATCCACTATGCACAAGCAATACTTATGCCCAGCTGCTGACTTCGGTTCTATTGGGCCTACCACGTCCATAGTCATCCGTCGGAATGGAACATCTTCCCTTGGAATTGGTGTAATCGGCACTCGATCCATCACCAAACTTCGTGCCTTCAGCTGACACTTCTCACAGGACTTACAAAATTTCACCACGTCTCGACGCATCTTTGGCCAGACAAAGGACAACTTGATTCTCTCTCGTGTCTTCTCTTCTCCCAAGTGTCCGCCAAATACTGACTCATGAGCTAATTCCATTACTTGAATTCTTCTCTCTTTCGGTAACACCAACTGATACACAAGCTGATCCAGCATTTGATGCTTCTTATACAGCAATCCATTCACCACGATAAACTCTGATCCTTGGTCTTCAGCGATCCTCCACCACGATTTCAGTGACTCGTCATTTCTCTGCTGCTCCTCGAATTTCTTCGCATCTTCCAGCTGTCTTTCATCGTTCGAATTCTCTGTGAACAAGTCCCTCATACTTGTCTCCAGTTCAGCGTCGCTTCCGGAATCTTCACTATCATTTCGTTCACATGCAGCCATCTCTTCTTCAGTTTCATTGTTCTCAGATGTTGTTCTTTCGTCATCTTGGATGCTGAGTTCATCTTCGCTTTCCGTGTCATCTTCTTGCGAACTTTCGTATATCGTTTCATCTTCTCCGTCTTCGACTTCTGCTCTCCGACTTTGTGCTCTTGTAGTCACATTCGCTTGTAGCTCTCCTTGCAATATACTGATTGGTGGAACCTCTTTCAGTTCTGCAATTATCTCTGGATGTAGCAGGAACTTTTCTGGATTTTCTTTACACAGTTCTGCTGAAATGCTGGCACACACTAAAGTTAAATATGGCGCGATATTTATTGTCCTGTCCTCTGTAGCTGTTCCTTCGTTACGACCGCTCATCCGCACTTCGATTTTCACCAACTTAGCTGGAATCGGCTCTCCAGCTACACATTGCAAATGAACTCTGCCGATTTCTTCTACTGTCGTTCCTTTCAGTAGTTCCTCGTTGATTACTGGTATCTCGGTCCCCGAGTCAATCAACGCCTCGACTTGCACAGGCTGCCCATCAGTCCCACGTATCTCCACATTTACATGCTGCAACGATATCTTCTTTATGCGTTGACACTCCTCTTTACTTTTTGTTTCTCGACAACTTTCTGCAATGGAAGTAGTCTTTATCGCTTCTTTCAGTATGGTGAACTGCGGCGTACACTTCATCACTGACTTTACTTCTGTTTCTTGGTTGCATTGTTCTTCCCAACCAGGAGGTGCATTTATCACTTGTATCTGGTTTACTCGAAGATTTTCTGCACTTCTGCTAAAGTTCTTCCTCAGATTTGCCGCTCCTGGTGCTTGGCAATGTTTTATTAGGTGTTTATCAGAATTGCAATTGTGGCAACGCTTCTTGATAAAACTTCTTTGCTCCTTGTTCTCCCACTTGTTGTACGGCGTGTAAGATGCATTACTTTCTGTTGGGCGTCCCAGCGGCGGAGTTCGATTGTAGGCTTGTCTGTCCCACGTTGACTGTTGTTTATCTTGCGACCACTGCTTTCCAGAATAATCATCTTTCTTTGCATCATTACTCTTGGCTTGGCTTCCGGTGTCTTTGCTATCCTTGTTCCACTTGGGTTGCTTTGGACTATTGTCCCATGCTTCAAATTTCGGTTTGTCTTGGAACATCACACCAATCCGATTGTTTACATGTATATCTGCGAGATCTGCAACATTACTAGCTTCCAAGCATTCTGTGCCCTCTTTTGCTAAGACAAACTGCAGTGGACCTGGTGGTAAACATTCTTTCAGCTTATCCGCCACTAACAAATCAAACAGCTTCTCGTAGTCTTTGTCCACTCGTCTACTTCGGACATAATAATTCAACAGGTTCTTCAGCCTAGCCGTGAACATCGTATACGTTTCTTCGGCTGTCTTCTTGGCATCTGCAAACCTGGACCTGTACTCACGAGCTGTTAACTTGAATTCCTTCAACAAGTGCTCTTTCACTGCATCGTATTTATCTAAATTCTCAAATGACAATCGATTCAATACCGTTCGCGCTCTCGGGGTCATCAATGGCAACAACAATTTCACCCAATATTGCTTTTCCACAGCGAAGCTATTGAATGCATTTTCAACTGTTTCAAAATATAATGGCACTTCCATCATATCATACGGCATCTTCGGTAACACATGCTTCATTGCGTCACCTATCTTCTTAATCTTGGACACCATTGTCTCACTTTCTTTGAGTCTAATCTGTTCTGACACTTCTCGGCTCTTACGATCATCTTCGTCTCTCTTCTTCAGTCGATCTTGATCTTCGATTCTCCGCAGTTCTTCCTGTTCTATCTTCTGTTGTAATAGTTCTAACTGCTTTCTGCGTTCTTCTTTTTCAATGGCCATTTCTTTAAGTTGAGCCTCCTTGATAGCAAGTTTCTTTTGTTCTAACTGCATCTGCTCTTCTCTTTCTCTTTCTGCTTTTTCCAAATTGTCTTTTCCGGCTTGAAATTCTTCCTGACGAATTTCTTCTGCTCTCTCCAGTTCTTGTAAACGCATCTTTTCTTTTTCTTCCTCGCGAGCCTTTTTGTCCTCAATCTGCTGCTTTCGTATTTCTTCATCGCTTTTTCTTGCTTTTTCGTACTCTATCATTAACTCCATTCTTCGTCGTTCTGCTTCGTCACGATCTATTTTCATTTGTTCTAACTGAAGCTGGAACTGCTGCTTCTGCATATCTATCTCTTGCTGTCGCAGCCTATCTGCTTTTTCTATCTCTTGTTGTCGCAGCCTATCTGCTTTTTCTGCTTTTTCTTTCTCCTCTTGTTTACGTTCTTTCTCTTCTTGGCACCGTCGCTCTTCTTTCTCCTTCTCTTCTTGGCGACGTTCTTTCTCTTCCTGTCTGCGCTGCTCTTCTTTCTCTTTTTCTTCTTGTTTACGCTCTTTCTCCTCTTGTCTGCGCTGCTCTTCTTTCTGCTTCTCTTCTTGTCTACTCATCATCATGAATTGTAACAACGCCTCTATAGACATCGGTGCCTGAGGTTTCTCAACCGGCTTTTCTTTAGCGCCTCCAACAGCACCTTCTTCTTCTTCTTCTTTCTTAGCCCAAACCTCGGCTAAATTTCTCATCAATTCTTCCCTCGACATCTGTTCGACTTCTTCTGCGTCTACGCCTGCTTCAATTAATAATTTTACTAGTCTCTCCGAAGACATCTTTTTAATAGCTGCTTGCTTTTGCTCCGTAAGTTTCTCCATCTTACTTCTTTACTTTACAGATGCTCGATAAAATAGTAGGCTACTCTTCAAATGTTTGCAATTGACTGACTTCAATTCTTTAAGCAAACTTCAATAGACAAGCAAGTTTTTCTACCTTGTAGTCGTTGTGTTGTCGTTTCTCACTGACGTACGGATGCTCGATGTATCGTTGCTTCTCCCGTGTGCTCGGCTCCTCGATAAATTCACAGCGTCCGTTCCTCCACAACGTCTGTTGATTGAATAGAATCCCTCCGTTCGTAACTACGATCGTTCTCCTGCAACTTGGATCGTTATCCTGCAACTTGGATCGTTATCTCACCGCAACGACACCAAATGTCACAAGTCTTTTCCCTCTTCTTCTCTACGTGTGACCTTCAGTCTCTTCGGAAGCTTCTTCGTATAAGTTCGTGGTAGCGTAGGCCTATCCCTAGATAACTGTTTCATTAGCTAAATGGCTAGGTTAAAGAATCTACAGTCTTTCACTGTTTTGTTAACCAACAACGACGACGTGTTTAACTCTTCTTATTATACTCCAAAATCCGATATAAAGTAAAACGATCAGCAACAACACAACAATGACTACACTTGCGTTATCATAACAACTACACGACTACTATCTTCATCAGTCTACTCTATCGCAACTCAACAACAACTCTTACAGCCTATCTCAACGGCTCTCAACACGCAACTCTCCTTCTTCACTTCCACTCCCTTCTTGTACAATTAACGTACGCTCGTCTAGACGTCACGTGCTGTCCAGACAATCACCTGTGCAGACGCCGCGCGGCAATTTGCACCTGGCCTACTTACGTCGCTGTACGACAATCGGCGTGCACTGATTAAATTAGCTGACAGTTGCATTGCTCAAAATATTGCACACTGCATCTCTCTCTTTCTTTCTGTCTATTCCTATGTCTCTGTTTGTCTCTGTCTGTCTCTGTATCACATCTTTATAAACAGTTCAACACGCGTCCATAATCCAGTGGCCATATCAGACTTATCTGATCGAAATCTAATTACATTTTTATCAACTGTCACCAGTCGCTATTCAATATTCATGTGAGGTTATTTTGCCGACCTGCATAGTGCATACCACGCTGCGACCTGTATACCACGCTGCGACCCATAGGCGTACGGGAGATTTCAGCAGTGGGGGGGGGGGGCAAAGATTGAACTTCTGCCCGAAAAATACATCCGTGAAAAAAAAATTGTCGTTCGGGTTTGTGTTTGCCCGAAAAACCAAACTTGCCCGAAAAAAGTTGATGACCTTTTTTTTAGTCATCGGCCAAAATTTTTGGGAAAATCATACCATTTCATCCACCCAACCATTTCATCCACCCAAAAAGTTTATGACCTTTTTTTAGTCATTGGCCAAAATTTTCGGGAAAATCATGCCATTTCATCCGCCAGAAAAGTTGATGACCTTTTGCCCGAAAAAACCACCCGAACTTGCCCGAATTTGGGGGGGGAATTGCCCCCCCTGCACCCCCGCCTCGTACGCCTATGCTGCGATCTGTATACCACACTGCGATCTGTATACCACACTGCGACCTGTATACCACACTGCGACCTGCATACCACACTGCAACCTGTATAACACACTGCGATCTGTATACCACACTGCGATCTGTAGGCCTATACCACACTGCGACCTGTATACCACACTGCGACCTGCATACCACACTGCGACCTGTATAACACACTGCGATCTGTATACCACACTGCGATCTGTATACCACACTGCGACCTGCATACCACAACGGGATTTCTGTTCCACAAGCACCCCCTAGCCGACTCAGCTATGATGAGTACACTGACCTACCCGGTCACGGTGAGGGAGAGGATTGGCCACCGTCCTCATATGCCGAGGCCTGGAAAATGAAGTCGCTAACACTTCATCCCCATTGGTTAGCCCTCCAGGCTAGCTAGACGGGATTTCATTCATTATTACACCACACTGCATCTCTCTCTAATAGAGGCAGATTCGAACCTGTGACCCTTCGGTCACAAGGCGACGAACTTGCCGCTACACCACCGCGTCCCATGATGATGGACGGCGCGAGTTAATTACGACTGCAATGACGAATATAGACCTACAACGCACTCGAATCGGCCCCAAGCGAATAGGCCGATAGTCTATTGTTAATAATAATAGTTAGAGTGGTTAGGCCCATCATTCGGGTGCGCAGTGGGTTCTTCGAAGAAGAACTTGTTTGGAACGCATGTGTTACCAGGATTCAATTGCATAGTTAGCAGTGGGATTAACGCAATCAAAGAATTTCCAGAGCCGTTCACACGCTTTCCCGCCCATTTGAAACTCTGGTAGAAGGCCTATCTCTATTATTAGTTATATACGTGTAGACAAGCCTTCCAATAATTATTGTCGTATGCTGTTAATAATTAGTAGACCCGTGTGCCAATTTAGAAGTCCTATGTGAACGGTTCTCAACTTGCGGGTCGCGATCCCTCCCCCGGGGTCGCCTGACGATTTGCCAAAAGATGCAATAGCACTTTCAACGCTGTCTACTACACCGTAGCAACATAAACTAATTTTTCCTTCTGCTGTGATACATTCGATAGATTGCAGAAACTAGTTTAAATTATTCCATGTTATTTTTCATATGTAAATTCCACTTTTGACATTCTTCTTCTTTGATCAAAGAATTTGGGGTGTGGGGGCGCGGTGGTCTAGTGGTGGCGTCGTTGCCTTGGAGCCGGAAGGTCCGAGGTTCGAATCCACCTCGCCGCGTAGGGACCTTGGGCAAGTCCTTCACTCAGTTGCTCAGCGCTTCGGCGTGAAACTCCGATGCAGTGTCCGCTCTGCATCGGGAGCGCCTCTGAGTAGAGAGAGCTTGAAGGGGCGCTATAACAAGTGCACATACATACAAAATGCGGACAAGGGGGGAGGGAGGGGTTAAAAGAGGGTCATTTTCTGCGGACGTCCTTTATGGACGACCCCTTAGTGTTCTAGCAATCGAAATAGTAAATTAATTATCTTTCGAACTCTGATAATAACCAGGAAGCCAAACAATGGCGAGGACGCTAGCTAACCGGTTACACCCTGTATGCTTAATTGTAATCGTGGGCTTAATAATTGTAATTGCGACAATTTCTACGGCATCGTCAGTAGCAATTGAACCACTCCTAGATTGCTTTGCACCGGAAGCATAGAAGAACCAAACCACGAACTATTTCTGACCCAGCCTTTCTTAGATCCCCCTGAATCTTGTTTAGGGACCACACCATAATTATGAGAATAAAAGTCATCAGGTGTTCTTGACTGATAATTATAATGAGTTCAGTAGGCCTAAGATCATTAAATTAAGAGTTTATAAGCCTAATTTTACTGCTTGTATAGGCCCTACAAAACAGTACCGGTAGTAGACTAGATCAGGAAAAGAAGACTCGTGTGCTTCGGCCATGTGAAAAGAATGGACGACAATAATAGGCCTAGACTACCGAATGCGGCTATGGACGGCCATGTGGAGGGAATAAGAAGCTGAAGAAGACAGCCAAAGACCTGGAATCCTGGATGGTTAACATAATGGAATACTGAGGATAAAGAACATGAATCTGAGAAAGACCTTGGACACTATACATGTATAAGAGACAAAGAAATTTGGTGACGTCATGTAGTCGTCAATTTAGTCGTCAATTCAGTCGACGATTTAGTCGTCAATTTAGACGTCAATTCAGTCGACGATTTAGTCGTCAATTTAGTCGTCAATTTAGTTTTAAATTTAATTGACAATTTAGTCGACGTAGTCGTCAGTTTAGTCATCAATTTGGTCTTCAATTTAGTCGACGATTTGGTCGTCAATTTAGTCGACGATTTAGTCGTCAATTTAGTGGACGATTTAGTCGTCAATTTAGTCGACGATTTAGTTGACGATTTAGTCGATGATTTAGTCCATGATTTAGTCACAATTTAGTCGACGATTTAGTCGTCAATTTAGTCGACGATTTAGTCGACGATTTAGTCGTCAATTTAGTCGACGATTTAGTCGTAAATTTAGTCGACGATTTAGTCGACGATTTAGTCGTCGATTTAGTCGTAAATGTAGTCGACGATTTAGTCGACGATTTAGTCGACGATTTAGTCGACGATTTAGTCGTCGATTTAGTCGACGATTTAGTCGACGATTTAGTCGTCAATTTAGTCGACGATTTAGTCCTCAATTTAGTCGACGATTTAGTCGTCGATTTAGTCGACGATTTAGTCGTCAATTTAGTCGACGATTTAGTCGTCAATTTAGTCGACGATTTAGTCGTCAATTTAGTCGACGATTTAGTCGTCGATTTAGTGAACGATTTAGTCGTCGATTTAGTCGACGATTTAGTCGTCAATTTAGTCGACGATTTAGTTGACGATTTAGTCGTAAATTTAGTTGACGATTTAGTCGACGATTTAGTCGACGATTTAGTCGTCAATTTAGTCGACGATTTAGTCGACGATTTAGTCGACGATTTAGTCGACGATTTAGTCGTCGATTTAGTCGACGATTTAGTCGACAATTTAGTCGTCAATTTAGTCGACGATTTAGTCGTCAACTTAGTCGTCAATTTTGTCGTCAGTTTTGTCGTCAATTTAGTCGACGATTTAGTCGACGATTTAGTCGACGATTTTTTGTAGTCTGTTTAGTCGTCGATTTAGTCGTCAATTCAGTCGACGATTTAGTCGTCAATTTAGTCGACGATTTAGTCGTTTGTTTAATCGTCAATTTAGTCGTCATTTTAGTCGACGATTTGGTCGTCAGTTTAATCGGCAATTTAGTCGTCCATTTATTTGACGATTTAGTCGTCAATTTAGTCGTCAATTTAGTGATCATCGTGGTCGTCTGTTTAGTCGTCAATTTAGTCGTCGATTTAGTCGACGATTTAGTCGTCAATTTAGTCGACTATTTAGTGGACGGTTTAGTCGTCAATTTAGTCGACAATTTAGTCGTAAATTTAGTTGACGATTTAGTCGTCAATTTAGTCGACGGATTTAATCGACGATTTAGTCGACGATTTAGTCGTCAATTTAGTCGTCAATTTAGTCGACGATTTAGTCGTCAATTTAGTCGACGATTTAGTCATCAATAATAGTTGTCAATTTAGTCGACGATTTAGTCGTCAATTTAGTCGACGATTTAGTCGTTTGTTTAATCGTCAATTTAGTCGTCATTTTAGTCGACGATTTAGTCGTCAGTTTATTCGGCAATTTAGTCGTCCATTTATTTGACGATTTTGTCGTCAATTTAGTCGTCAATTTAGTGGCCATCGTGGTCGTCTGTTTAGTCGTTAATTTTGTCATCAATTTAGTAATCAATTTATTCGTCAATTTATTCGTCAATTTCGTCAATTAAGTCGTCCATATACAATAACTATCGTTTTCTGTGTAACCGTTTTTAGTTGGTAGACCTGTAGGCCTACACGGAAAATATTAATGTCATTGCAGTTCTAAATGGATTTGTGCAGCTGTAGTTTGTAGAAACATTTCTCTTCAGCAATGGAAATGATAAAAAAAGTCATAATCATCCGATCTACAATAATTTACCATAGAGGATGGGTACTTCATTCATTCATTTCAGACATTTATATAGCGCCTCTTCAAGAATATCTACTCAGAAGCGCTCCCGACCCAACCACGGCTAAAGAGAACAGTCTTAAGGGCAGAGTAGAACGTAGTCTCAAATGCTCGAGGTATTAGACGTAGTTCCACAGGGAGCCCATTCCAGGTTGCAGGGCCAATAACAGAAAAGGAACGGCGCTGCGCAATAGAAGTGCGTGACCGGGGGACAATAGGGTAGCCTATATCTAATAAAATTAGCTAGGCTACCCATCTTTGCCAATATTGCACCAATTTCTGCTGGTGCCCATGTGTAGCCTAATTGTGTATACCTGATTAATTATCAACCACCATTGTGCTTAGGATAGCTAAAGGGTTGACAATTAATTAAGCGGGGCAAGTGAAAGTTAAATCTCTTAACTTGATGATGCATTGGCATGTTCTATCATCATAGTGATGTAACCTACGTGTGAGAATAATTTAATGTTTTGTCAGTTGTCAGTTTTTCAGTTATTTGCAGTATAAACACATAAAAGAATGTTTATTGTTGTTCCAAATTATTAGTTGCTAAAGAGAAAAATCAGAATCCGTCCGTCTGCTTGCCATTCATTGTCGGCAACAAACACTCGACCATTCGATTCGTCGAAAACGATGCTCGTTGGATTTCTTAAACCGTGTTTCTCTTTCGACAGAATTTCTCTCTTAAATTCCAAATTCGAATCCAACAGCAAAACTCGACCGTTCAGATGATCGGCGACCATCACGAATCCATTTCCATCGACGGACAGATAGACTGGACGATCAATTTCTCCAACGGATGATCCACGTTTTCCACCGAATGACTTCTCGATGACGTTTCCATGCGCAGTATGAGAATTGTGGAAAAATAACTGGGGGGGTTGGCCTATGATAAACTTGAAATTGGGGTATGAAAAACATAATTTAACACGGGGCTCTAAAAATGACTGGGGGGGTTCAACCCCCCCAACCCCCCCGGCAATTCTCACCCTGTCCATGCGTGTCCACACGACATACCCTGTGTAGACCATCACCAGCGAAGGAGCCATGACTCACCACGAACTGACCATTGGTCAATTTTAAGGCATGCAATGGACCAGTGATACGGACGCCATCCGATGACAGGTTTATCTCACGTATCAACTGACCATCTGGTGAATATTCGTTTAACTGATTTTTCGCATAAATAACGAAAATTATATTCGATTCATGCGTAACAGATATACGACCATAATCGTCTCCTGTTGACCAATTCCTTATTAGTTTTCCATTTGAATGAACTCTCAGGATTTTGTTTGAATGACCTCTGCCTTTGCAGTCGAAGATGTAGAGACATTTGTTTCTGCTGCAGGATCCAATGTCCATCGGGTGATCCATTTCGTCCAAATACCAGCGACGATTGTAACTCAGTTTCATCGAATTGTAAACCTCAACTTCTGCAATGTCTTCAACGACGACAAATAATTCTTTGTCCAAGACGGCCAATCCAAAGATTGGTTTCCTTTTCCCTTTTGCAGCTTTTGTTGTGATCGTCTGAACTAAAACTGGATCCGATTTGTATTTATCTCCAAAATCAGCTGAAAATTAAAAAAAATATTTCATTTGTTATAATTATATAGATTTCACTAACCTTCTAACGTTTGCTGCTGTTTAATAGAAGGCAGAAGTGTACACTAATTCAGTCATTCAATTAACGAAGCAAAACACAAGAGCTATAATTATGAAAAGATCAAGCGACCGCAAGGCATAGCCTATCACATAGTAAGGCTGGAAAGAAAGACCGGAAGCAACAGGAGAACTAGACCTACATTTCTTTATCAACGCTTATTTCTATATTCCAACGCTTTTTAATTCAATGTGATCTCTGTCATCTTCTGTCCACTAGGTCTGCTGCTCTTTCTTTTCAATTCATGCGTAAATCCTAATGGACCTATAGTCCCAACGCTCTCTCTCTCTCTCTCTCTCTCTCTCTCTCTCTCTCTCTCTCTCTCTCTCTCTCTCTCTCTCTCTCTCTCTCTCTCTCTTTCTCTCTCTCTCTCTCTCTCTCTCTTTCTCTCTCTCTCTCTCTCTCTCTCTCTCTCTCAATTTTTCCTTTTACCGTTGGAGGTCTCAAATATTGACATAATTATGCAGTTGCCTAATTTATCAGATATATTTTTGTTTGTTTGTTTAAATGTTTAAGCATTCCAAAATACAAGCAGTTAAGTCTCACCAATTAATCTGCATTGATCTTCTATCCGCTTCTTGAGACATTCTCTCTCTTCTATCCATGTATGTCTCTCCAACTCCAGTTTCTGTTCGAGATAGAAAGTCTTGACTCTGTAATCTGCCACTATATACATTCAAACTTCTATTAAAATGTGTAAGATTAGCCAACAAGAATTAATTGCCATCTGAAGAAATCACTTCATCCTCGATTCCTCATGACTCATGAATACGCTTTCTACTCAGACATCGAATAATATTTACAGAGAGAGCTAGATGCAGGAACTTAAAGTTAACAGTTAACTTGGAAACTTATTGGAATTTAATACTTTAGTAAATTAGTATGACGTAATATCTTTTAACGCCTCCTATTAGCTTCCTCCTTGAACATTTCTCCAAAGTAATCTGATCTTCTACTTTGCTAACTGTAGCCTATTTTGAACGATTCATACTTAGCTACAAACCTATTTTCAACCGGGTCAATTTTAATTGCCATGTATCTGCAAAGCTGAAAAGCCTAGGCCTATCAATAATTAAAATGCGAACAACGCATAGCCTAATTGTCACTCAGATACCTAATTAGCCTACTGCTATTGGCCACATAAGCTACAAATTTGGGACACATCCCTTCAGTTACCAACTGTAGGCCTACCACTATAATAGCCTACACCTCGAGACAAAACGTAGTAGGCTAAGCGTGCTTAATTACATGATTGTGCAATTATTGTAATTGCTGAATCTTGCTTTAAGCTTATTCGTTTAGAGTGTAGTTAGATGTCTTATAAGCTTACATGTATATAGTGTTCTTGACTGACTTTGTTAGAAAGGAGTGTTGGTCATTGCTGAAAAGTTTTATTTACGGTCGTGTATCGACTATGGGCCAAATAGTGACTTGAAAGTTTATATAAACCCATAGGCGTAGGCGTAGCCTATGTCCTGTTAAATTTTCTGAGATTGGTGTTTAGCGTACCGTTTGGTCTGATAAGAAATTGCTAGTTTCAGAAAACAAGTAGGCTAGGCCTATCTGTATAGGCCTACGGTAGTGAAGTAGGCAGAACCGCTACATATTGATTCTTTTAACGTTAAGCAGGCCTGGTTAACATTGTTTTCCGTTAGGAGTTTGTGTAACTGTTCAATTTGCGTTTGTTTAGTGATTGTCGTATGTTTGAATGCTGATGTTGACAACGTCGCTGTAGGAGGAGTTTTATGTCCGATGGCATTTTCTTTCATTATTAAAGCACGTTTTTATCATACCTATAGTAGGCTAAGCCTTTCTAGTTGTCTCTAGATATTTAGTGGGGCTATAACACAATAAAATATTGAAACACACCATACCTTCTGCTTTTAGTTCATCAACGCATTTTGATGTAAACGCTGACTTGTCCTCGCTTTCTTTCAAACGTAATAATAACTTTGATTCTGCTGTTTCTAACGTCTTTTCTTCTAACGCTTTTCCAGTTCCTTCCAGCAATATTTCAGCATCCGTTTCGTCGAGCGATAGGCCTATTGCTTGCTCTTTGAGTTCGTATAAGCGGCCTTTGGTTGAAGCTAATTCAGTGTTTAAAGCTTCACAAGTTACTGTGAGCTCACGACTTTCTTGTTGATATCTGTTCTCCAAATTTATGTGCATCGCTAGTTTATTTTCTAAGTCTTCTTTTAGCTGGTGAAGTTGAAGTATTTGAACATCCGAAAATCTCAATTTCTCGATTAACTGAGTCAATTGAAGTGACGCAAGACTTTCTCTCGTGACAGATTGCTGTTCAGTCCGTTTATGTTCTGCCTTAAGTCTGTCGACTGTGAGCTCATTCTCCTGAAGTCTCTTACTGAGCTTCATGTTACCATCAACTGAGTATTTAAGACTCTTCTCCAAATCATATATTCTTTCCTGCAATACTGTTAGTTGTCTTGCAATTGCAGTTTTCTCTCGCTCAATCTCGTCCTGAAGTAAAATGAATTTACCTTTTTCCTGGAAAATATCTTGTCTGAGTTTCTCGCACTTTTCTTCTGCAACTTTATCTTTACTTTGCCTTTGAACTTTGTGAGTTTGCGATTCTTAAACACAGACAACACATTAATGTAACGAATTCAGATTAAGTCACACCTGTGACTATATATTCAGTAGTCCTACAAATAGGCCTTATATCCTAAGCATTTTTCTTAAAATCTTTTAAAACAATCTTTTGCGTGTAGGCTAATATTGAAACACTATAGAATTGTCACGTAGGGGCGTGGCCTATACCAGTGTTATTTTAGTTCCTGAGAATAGAATAAGAATAATAATTATTTTAATTTCGTTCCATGGAACGAAAACTGGAATAAAAAATAATTCTGGAACGAGAATAGAATAGGAATAAAAATTTCAATATTTTTCTGGAACGAGAACGGAATAGAAATAGTAACTTTTTAAAAAATTAATAGTTTTTCGAACTGAAGGCGGCTCCTGATTTGTCACCACGCGGCGCTGTGATAGTAGCTTCTCCGTATACTCTATCTCAGAATAAAAATTTATAGGTCAAGACTTGAGAGTTGAGACACTGTTTTGTGTGTTACTGTAATCATTCATGTTAGACATAACTATGAGAAGTGGAATTGAAAGTGGAACTAGAAATATAAATTTTCTGGAACTGGAACTGGAACTAAAATTATTTCTAAATAGGAAGTGGAACTAGAATAAGAACGAAATTTATTTATAAAGAAGAACTAAAACTAGAATAAAAATTACAACAATGGAATAGAATAAGAATAGGAATAAAAATTAATGCTGGAACTAAAATAACACTGGCCTATACCTTGAAGAATTGTCTGAATGCAAATCTTCCAAATATTATCGCTCGACCCCGTGAACCGAAGCAACGCTATTTTGATTGAAACTTCAGTCTGCAATTCGTTCTGCAGATTTTTGAATCGTGTTTCAAGATTGTAAAACTGTCGTCTATTCTAAAACAATGTTTAAGAACAACAATAGGCAGTTTACAATAAGTATGACTACAAGTTGCAAAAATATTACGCAAAATTTTCAGACAAGATGACGATGTTAGACGTATTATAGGTAGGCCTACTTATGGGTTATCTACCCTGATTTATTTTTTATTTTCGCATGCGATATAGAATTAATTAAATAATTGACGTCAATCGCGTCATTCAATAGTTGCTATCCAGCTTCTATTTAGAAAAAAAATTTCGTCAATCCAGCTCCAGTTAGGCCAGAACATTTTCATCAATGCAGCTTCAATTTCAGCAGAATGACTGCACTAACCCTAGAACTAACCCTAGCCGACCCTCACGACGCCTAACCTGAGCCCTAACCGACCCTCACGCGCTAAATCCCGCTTCTATTTTGTGAGCAAATATTTTTCATCGAATTTCTAAATTTTAAACGGCGAGACGCGTAAAACACGGACTATAAGCTTATAAAAATTAAAAATAAATCAGGGTAGATAACCCATAAGTACCCTATTATTATAAGCTACTTATTATTAGCTATGATTAATCGACGAATAAAATTGTAGCTTAAGAGTTCATTAGGGACTACCACTTTCTAAGTAGCCTAAGCTTATAATGCGTTTTAACTTGTTCCCCTCAAGCTATAACTTTGTACAAGCAGTATTTAAACTAGTTCCCCTGCTTGGGGATCCAGGTTGCTGAGGGGGGAGCAGACAAGTTACTATTTGGCAGACGGCCTACCGCCGGTGATATTGACCAGTGGAACGTTTTTTGTATTCTTGTCATCTCTTT
Source organism: Lumbricus rubellus (assembly GCA_945859605.1). Lineage (NCBI taxonomy): Eukaryota > Metazoa > Annelida > Clitellata > Crassiclitellata > Lumbricidae > Lumbricus > Lumbricus rubellus. The sequence continues at coordinate 8,618,199 of OX243814.1, read as the reverse complement.
CTTCTCATGACCTGTTTTAGTCTTTTAATACAAATCGAGGCCGTACCAGGTACACTCAAATTTTCAGGTCTCGTAACCTTAGGACCATTTTTAGTATTGCTATCATCTGATTTTAGACCCATTATATATTTCGTAATTCTACCATTGGATAACTCGATCTTTACGAATAAAACCGCTCTGCAGTTCTTCGGGGAGAGGGACGAATGCCGTGGGTGAACTTCCCCATGGTTAATAAGGAACGTCAATTTACTCTGAGGCAGAAGTTCTTATTTCTACTGATTTTGTCTAGGGCCAAAACAAGCGCCGAAACATGGCTTACAATAATTATTATTCAAGATTATACTCACCGTATAATGCCGCAATGCTTTATGACGGGTGTCTGTATCAGATTCCGAGCAAATTTGCGTCGAAGGACACAACACTTGTAGACCAATCTGTAATGGATTCTGCTCTTCAGATTTTGATGGCGGTTGTATTTTCGGCTTAGGTCGAATATTTGGAAGATTTGCCTTCTCAGAGTTCCATTTGCATATTTTTGTCTTTCTCTTCCTTGTGGTTAGCCTTTGTTCACTTTCAATGTCTTTAAGTAAAAATAACACGTAGTGAACAAAACAGATAAGTTTTAGGGCCTACACGTTTGTAACTGCAGATTTTGTATCTGTAAAATAACTTCGTGTGCCACTTCGAAGTTAATCAGTGACAGAGCAAAACTTTGCTTTTATACTGTTTTAAAGTTTTCTGCATGCCGTTAATGTCACAATAATATGGTATCACACGATAATTCATAAAGGCTCTCCAGAAACAGTCTCCCTGCCTGAAACTCTGTAAGGTTATTGGAACAGATTTTCTGATAAAACAGTTGATAAATTGGAAAAATTATTTAGCAAATTAAGCTAACGGTTTAACACTATAAATTTTGTGTCACTGCAGTTGCTCATTAAATTTTTATGTTGAATGGAGAGACTTTAGGTTCTTTTCAGCGGGAGATGAAATATTTTTCTCCGGATATGGTATAATCTGGGGCTTATTTCTTCTGAAATGGGAGAATCTGTTTCGACAGAATATCGGGAGAGAATTTGGGGGAGACTCTTTCACGGAACACCGAAAATGATTGAAGAATATGCTGTCAAGTGACTCAAGTCCGTACAAAAATAAGCTATAGGGCCTACTGTCTTACACAATCATCACAGATTGGTGCGTATTAAATTTTACGCGCCAAGTCGTAGATGTTGAACAGCATAAGCCTACTATGTTGCATGACTTGACAGTTAGGCTACTTAAAATCCTCGTAGTAAATAGGTCGAGTTTGAATCACTAAGCAAGAAAAGACACAATTTAATGAGCAATCATCCCTGCGCAATTTTAAAAGCAGACCTATAGGTTGGTCCAGCGGCTAAGTCTTATAGGCCTAGGCCTATGTAACAGCGATTAGGCTAGGCCTACTAGGCCCTACGCTGCATAGCCACGAAGCTCACAAAAATTTAATGTCTGTGTTCATCGAAATAATTTTTTAAAATTTAAATCTAAAGTTAATAACTTGCTGCATTTTTCATGTGCTTAGCGATAGTAGGCTAAATCTTGTTTAGTCCTTACACAGCTTTAGTGAAAAAGTAATTCATATTTAGTCTTTTCATTTATATAGTAGGGGAGACCGGGGTTATATGTTACAATTTTCACTTTTTTGTAAATTGGCTGTTTCTCAGCACCTCAGTTTTAATAAGACCAAGGGGGTTTAATACTTCAATATGTCACACAGAAATTGGTCACAGTAGATTGTGCTAATAGATAATGATTTGTGTGCAATATTGGTGTTAGTCAAGGTACTGGAATGTAACAAATAACCCCGATAGCGGGGTTACATGTTACATTCCCCGGGGTTGCAATGTTACACATGTAGAATTGACATTTTTACAGTAAATGTAAAGTGATTATTAAACAGGAACATCACCAATAATATAACAGGTTATTTAGAACTGATTAGGTCTAAGTAAAGTCTGAAGTTCTTCAGCAGTTGATGAAAAAAAATGACGAAACATAGGCTAAACTAAACTACTATAGATAAATCAGAAATCAGCTAAATGGGTTTACTTAAGCTTAGGTCTAGTCAGAGTTATAACAGTTGTGTTATACATAATAATCGTTTCCATCAGTGCAATTGCATATATGTATGTTTGTATGTATGTATGTTTGTATGTATGTATGTATGTATGTATGTATGTATGTATGTATGTATGTATGTATGTATGTATGTATGTATGTATGTATGTATGTATGAATGTATGTATGCTTGCATGCTAATTTGTATATATGCACGTATGTATGTAGGTAGGTATGCAATTATAATATTATGTATCTGCACAATCGTGTATCTATGTAATTATGTATATGTGTAGGCCTGCTGTGTCCATATATGTACGCAAACGTGTATCTGTAATTATGTTTAATGTAGGGATGCATGAATGTGTGATATCTATTTGTAATAATGCACATAGATAGCACACATAACATATAGCCTATGGGCTATAGGCTGTTACGCATGTAACATATAGCCCTTAGGCACATGTAACATATAGCCCCTGGGCACATCTTCGGAAACAAAAAGGTTTTACTTATACAACAGTCAAGCTACATCGCTATTGATGTTCTGTTTATAAACACATATCAATATGCCACCAACACGCCGAATATGACAACCGAAGTAGTAAAACTTGCCCCAGAAATTACAAAAGTGTGCACTTACCATTGAAAAAAATATCAGCTCAAAAAACGTTTTTTTACCCTAAATTGGTCACGCTGCCAAATAAATCAACAGCTCCTCCACTATACCTGCAGAATAACTGTGCGCATACACTAGAACATAGATATACGCTACAAATAAGTAAACACCAGATATATAATCGTTGTAACATATAACCCCTGTAACATACAGCCCCGGTCTCCCCTATACCTACCGATCACTGCTTCCTTGAGGATTTTACTGATTTCCGACTGATTAGTTTTGTCTAAAGCATCGATGAATTGTTTGAAATCATCGGAAGATTTCCTGTTGATGAAAGACAAGAGCGTCTCGTTCTTTCTAAATCGATCTTTGTAAGAACGAATCTGTTCGTATTCACGACAGCTGAGAACGTATCTTTCAAGCAACACTGTAAGAAGACCATTGTCAGGATCCACCGTATCCGTCAGCCAAGAGTAGTTCTGACGAATGATACGACAATGCATAGGTACGCATTCATCACCTGCTTTAAACAACGCAAAATAAGAGCGTGTTAAATAGGCCCTATACCTACAGAGCATGAATATAGCCTATAGAAAGTGATGTGTTTCTATCTAATTAATTGAATATTAATTTTGATTGGAAAGGGATTTAGGCTATCACCAGGATTCTGCATAAGCCTAGGTTGCCTGTTTTACACTAATGTTCCTCACATTTAACTCAACTTGTGATTTAATTTGCATCTCTTATTAACAATTATTATTATACTTCTAAATGTATTATTACGTTCTATGTCCAATTGTGCGTTTGCAACTGCAATAATAGGCTAAAGAATATACATACTTTACTTACTAATTTTGATGTAACGCTATTGTGAGCAGTCTTTCGGAACATTGTACGATATAATAGCGATTACTTGTGACTTAACTTGCATAATAGGCCTATCATAATAGGCGTGGTTGCTTCTTTTTAAACGAGAACCACAACATCTCACTTTTGCACTATGAAGAAGAAGGCTATTTGTGGATTGTAATCTCCTTCTTGGAATATTTTGCTCACCTGATTCGTTCATCTGTTGAACCGACATAGTCAGCATCTGGTATAAGTCATGTTGTTTTGTTGTCTTCAGTGTTTGAAGAAAACTCTCGTATACATCGCTGGAGTTTCTTATTATGATGTTCAATAATTCTTCACTGGCTTTGATTGGAGTGGAATGAAATTGCTGAATGTGCTCGAGTTCCCGTGCGGTTAACTTTCCGGACTGAAACATCTGAGAGGTGATTTCTGAAATGCTCGTTAGATGGTTCAATAGTTGGTTGTATTGAACTCGGATTAGGTTAACATGTTCCGCTGAAATTATTTGGATTCTTGAATTGTATTGGCGACTTTGATTCTTATCAAGATTGTAATTCATAATCATGGGCGCCCGCAGAAATTTTTGCAGGAGGGGGCCATAACACGATGGTCAACGTTACATTTTTTTAGCAGAAGGACAAAAAATGCAAAGCGGGAAGTGAAGAACATGCATGGGCATTTTTCACAGACTCGAGGTTTCTTGATGTAAATTTTTCAGTTTCACTTTTTAAAATTTCAAAAAATTTTGAATTGCTTCTTTTTGCAAGAAAATTTGTTTAAAAAATCGAAAAGTATTAGTTAAAAGTAGGCTTTTAAATTCTCTAATATGAAAAAATTTGTTATAAACCCCAAAAGTAGTAGTGAGAAAAATAGGTTTCAATTTTCCAGGGGGGGGCAAGTGCCCCCCCTTGCCCCTATGTGCGGGCGCCCATGTTCATAATGGGGTCTAGAATCTAGATATCTTATCTGGACTTGATACGGAGAGCATTTGTCAATATCGACATAAGAGACACGAATTAAAATATACGAGGTCATTCACTGACAATAATTATGAAGTCCTGTATAATTATGATTCATAAGACTATAATTCGCTGGTCTGGAAAACAAAAGCGTGCCATCGATCGCTATTGACAGAATGAATGAACAAATGAGACAGGCTACGATATAAACAAAAGCTAGCAGCGGATGGACAGTAAATTTTTGTAAACTTATCGTCTGCAAAAACTATTAATACAATAGACCCAACAGTAACTGCTGGTTGTTCAAGTTTAAAGGATTAATTTATGATTAATATTTATTTGCAAAATATCCAGCTACAATTTCAACGGACTTAGAATAGCACAGTGTTTTAAATCTACAAAAATAAAAATGAGGGAGGAGGTGGAACGGAAACGGGGAGGGGAATTTAGGTAGTTAGGGATGGTTGGACGCTCTTTTCAGCCACAGCAACGCGTGGCCGGGTACAGATAGTATAATATAAAGAGGAGGCCTAATGGTGAAAAGTTATGGTGATAAAACTATCGCAAATAATGAGGTGGATCTATATGTCTACCTGCTGCTGTTAGTTTCGATTCTATCCCTGTTGTCGTTATGATGTGCTCAACCGAATCCCAGAGGCGTACTAGTTGAGCTCGAGATGGATTTGCTGTCACCATTTTTTAACGATTATTCTAAAATGATTCACATTCTTCTTTTTTAACAATTTAGACCTGCGTTTGTTCTCTAATTATTTATTCAGCTACTGCTAACACCGATCATGTCGTGGCATTCCAGTGATCCATCATTCAGCTGAGTCTTCAATGTAAGAAAGATTTGCAGTTTTGATGTGTATTGCACTATTGTGAATCGTTTATGATATTCTCGGTAGGAGCAAGCAGCACCTAGGCCTACTATTGACTGAATAGCTATTGCTGGATCAACACCTCAGACGTCATTTTCGACCGAACACTGCGAACAGTGATAAAAGGGTTAGGCCTAAGCTTACAGGTAGAAAATTTCAGTCACAAAATTACTGTAGCAAAGCTGCAATTAAAAAGTTATTTAGCCTATTATAAAAATGAACATCGTAAAACAGTTATCGTAGGCTATATTTTTTTAACGAAAGATTGTAGAAAAATTAAAACTGAGTGCGTTCATGAATCATATTGATTGAACAAGAGTAGTCTTGCCATGAGTGACATGACGTCAAGAAACAATGTGAATGCGTGTATCTGTAATGCAGAGTTGACAGTGGGGCCAATGAATTCCAGAGTGTCGGCCCTGGAAGAATCACCATCACCATCACCCCAGCACCACAACCCCAGTGACCTCCACTATCACTACCACCACCCATGAAGTGACCGCAGGAACACCAGCACTGTCCGTGCTTAGAATCAACACGATTTTAATACCTATTCCTATCTTAATCAACCTATAGAGTCAAATAAAACGATACGATAGAACAGGAAATAGCCTATAGCCTATTTAGCCTTCACTGTGCACTTGAAAACCGAATAGATTATTTATATATTTCTTATTTATATCACCATGAGTTTTTTGACACAGATCGGTTGTTTACGTCCTTGTTAAATCGCGCTGATTCTAAAACCGAACTGCTGGTACTAGGCCTAGCTAGTAGGCCTATTCGTGCGGTCATTTCAATATTGAATAGTCCATCATAGCATTCACCTAAATAATCTGTGTGTGGAGTTAGTCGGGATTCATCCTCAGCCTGAGGAATGTCACAGATGGGAAGTGAATACATAACATTACTCATCCTAAAATCAGCTTCACATTCAGGTCTATCGCCACTCAACCGCAGGAAATTCTCACTCTCTCGACCAATGAAGACCAGGATGCATATATGTTAACTAGCATGCCGCATCATTTAACACTGTGTCATTTTACAATAACACAGAGACACGGTAGGCCTATAAGTAAGTAATAAGAGCAGCACATTGTTAATTAAATGACGGTCGATAGCAGGCTATCAATTTAGACAAAAACTCATATGATAATTATGTACGTACTTATGACTTTGGTATTTCTTTGGTGCACTGGCTCGCAGAATTTTTTATGAACCGTAGTGTTACATCTGACATCCTTCTGTCTAGTGCACATGGAACTGAAGCGTTGACAAGCAGGATGTTCTAAGAACTGGAGCATCCGGTTAAACGTCTGTCTGCGCATGATGTCATAGGACAGGTCATTATAGGCCTACTATAATTATTAGGATTATTTGTTGCCACACGTGCAAAAGAACGTTCCTGTTGATAGAAATGTTAGGCTACAAGAAAATGTGAGCAAGAGTTAAATTAATAAATATGACAATAATTTTTGGAGCTGGATTGATGAAAATATTCTTGCTCAAACTGGAACTGGATTGATGAAAATATTATTGCTTGAATTGGAGTTGGATTAGTAAAAATGTTCTTGCTCAAGCTGGTCTGCTGGAGATGTATTGATGAAAATGTGCTTGCTTAAATTGGAAATGGATTGATGGAAAACGCTCGTGAAATGGAAGCTGAATAATGGTAGGCCTATTTTATATCTGAAATAGAAGCTGGATTAATAAATAGAATGCCTGATAAATGGAAGCTGGATTGATGATTTTGCTTCATGTATTTCAACATGCATCCAGCTTCCATTTCTCAAGCGCTTTATCATTAATCTGGCTTCCATTTCTCAAGCGCTATTTTTGTCAATTGAGCTTCTATTTCACCTATAAGGAATCTTCATCCAGCTTCCGTTCATCAGTACTGTTGTCGGTGAACCAGTTGCCGTGACACCTACTGTAGGCTATCAAGTAGGCCACATTAAGCTTTACGAAACACTGCACTTGACATCTAAAGAGATATATGCAAACTGTCTTTGAACAAGCAACACTGCGTTTTAATAACATCTACTTTAATACTTTTAAACTTAGAAAGCGCCTCTTCGTGTAACTAGAAGCGGAGCTATACACAAACACTACTAGCTGCTTACTATAAAAAATGATATGCGACAGACACAATGCAAGTATTATAAACACATAAACAAACTTATAAAAAGAATAAAAGATGTAAAACAAGTATCGAAATTACTCAATTTCAGATATCACGTTGAGTAGAGTTTCCACAATAAATTTTTTAAACATCAGCCATGCAATGGAAGTTTCAATGACGAAGATACGCAGCAGGCATGTTAGTCTTCAAGTGAGAAAATGCGTGGAGTCGAAAATCGACGAATTGGAAGTTCTCTGTTTTCCCGTATCAGATGTTGTATTAGTCTCTTACTGTAAGAACACAAAAAACACCAGATGCTATAAGTTCAAGAACAACATTAAATTGTAACGAAATGATTGGCGTGATTGAGAAATAATAAATTCGGAAAGAAGACATAGACGTTAGGCCTAGCGTAATTAATCTATAGAAAGCAACTGCAAATCTTAAAGGCATTTGAAAGAAAGGCTGTTATCTATAGGATGGAGATATGAAGGAGGAAGACGCTGAGGAAGAAACAAATGAAAGACTTGCTGAATAATCAAATTTACCCAGAAATATGGACAGGCCCAAATCAGTAGTTGCAATGGCTCCTCCCTCAGCATTCTGCAATGACCTTCATTCAAAGCTGCGCATATTATTGCCTCTTACCAATGAATCTCTGTTTTTATGAGTCACTAAGGTCATTTTTCTTTAGCCGTGGCCGGGCTGTAAACGCTCCTATAAGTGGGTTTTTTATGGGTCGTAATAGCCTTAGAACGAATGAATAATCGAATTAAATGATAAGAAAAATCACCAGATGATTTGGATGGAGGAACTTGTCAATTCATCTTATTCATGGATTTGATATTATTTATTTTTCATCAGTCCCGCAAATCAATTATTAGGTTGTTCAGTTTTTTAACTGCGCATTTGCATTTGTTATGTGCATAACTGCGCATGCAATTTTTTCGCCGTGGCCCTTGCTGAAGAAAAAATAATGAAGAAAAAATTAATAATTGAGCTCAACTTGGTGGAGTTGCGTATGCCCTACTGCGCATCATTGTTTTTTGATATTCTGGGAAACTGGGAATGACCAATGTGACCAGCGTGGTGGGTTTAGTAGGCAGCAGGAGTTCAATAGACTACAATCCGTGATGGACTATCTATAGGTCGATTTCGCTACCTTCGAAGGAACATTCAACATTGGAAAGGCAGATGGGAGCCTCTTCACCGCTGCCTTGACGAAACCGGAAAATGTTCTAAACCTCCCTCCTGTAAGGACACAACCCTATTCAATGCGTCTCAGAGCGCCTGACTGAATTGTCCCATAGGACGGACAAATAAATGAGAAAAATGTTTTTAAAAAGATTACCTTATGATGTTCAATTTATTCATGTAGCCTAAACAAAGTGCGGCTTGGCAATTGGATAAGGAAGTATATAGGCCTACACTCATGTTTTACTTAGGTCCACTTATAATAATGTGGCTAAAATTACAGGTAGGCTACCGTAGGCCTGGAAGATCCAAGCGAAAAGGTCTAATTAGCCTATAGGCCTACTATTCAAAATAGGCCTACATGTATATAAAAAAACGAATCGTAATCTTAAACTCGAAATTTCTAAAGCGCTACTCGAAAGCCAAGCGCGAGGCACCAGCTTATTCACGAGCGCTGCGCTGAGTCAGAAGGGTTGTCCGTGAGAGTAGTCCGTGGTAGCCCAGGTCGAGTTACCATAGGATGAAAATGAATGAAACAAACCTTTTGAAAACTCATCTAGCATGTCATCATTCCTGTATTTGAGTGCAGAGGCATCCGAAAACTTTTGTATATATACGGTATATTTATTAATTTGTCATCTTTTCTGAAGTAGGAAAGCGACGCAGATAGCAGCGAACAGAGTGATCGAGGTGAGGAGATCCACAGCGGTCGATAGATGCAGAGAAACGGAGAAAGGCAGATGGAAGAACTCCGAGCCTCTCAACGAAATTGTCCTTGTGGCTGAAGAGTCACTCCCTGCTGAGCTGCTTCTGTGGCGGAATGATTGACGGAATAGTGCACGCAATTCCAGATCGGAATTCATCTCATCTGCAACGGACCTCAGCTGCTCAGCCAACTGACGAACTTTCTCGAGGTCTACTTTCGATGGGGTATCCGTGTGTACTGAAGGGGTTGTGGTGTCCTCGTTGGGATCACGACTGTTGTCATTCACATCGGGAGAATAATCAGTATCGCCTAAATCCAACTGATTCCTGGCTGGTCGACCTTTTGGGATGTACTGGTCGTTCGATGAACTCCAAAAGTAAATGAGACTCCTTTTCCTCATCTTCAGATCACGCCTTCAAATAGAATACCTAATCCTTTGTATTAGCAACAACCTGTTAACGTTGCATAGATCCTATGAGCGACTAAGAATCTTCTGAACGTCTCAAAGCTCGTTATACACGTATCTCCGACTGTCTGTCTAAGTATCCCTCCGATCTTATATATATGCTGCGACTGACTCTACCTGCTATTACATCCATCGGTACAAACTGACAAAGCAATAAATAGTCCAATAAACAGGTGGGAATTCGTGGCATAGCTAGTTCCGAGGAGCACCGAAAAAATGATAAACATGGCCTGACTTTATGACGACCTTTTCCAATCCGTGTATACACATCAGCATGATTTACCGATAGAAAAGGACCTAACGTGTTTATCATACTTTCAAGTAGCACCTCCCGTGGCCTTTCCGCTTTCGCTGAAATTGCGTAGGTTGTGTACATCCTTTCTGGCAGGTGTTTTGTCGGGAGCTTTCAAGAAAGATGACCTGATTTGCGTTCTGTCGACTTTGTGGCGGATAACTGCCTGAGCAATAATCATTATTTACCTGACTTAGAACTGTATGCGCAACAATGCAAGTTCGACGGTCTACTCTGACTGTTCAATTAGTCGTAGCAGGCCTATAATACATAAAGGTATGTGTTAGCGAAATGCTTCATCATCTTATGCTTAGCTCGATTCATTTCGACCTCTTGATGTTTGCTTTCTCTGTGTGATATATTCTTGGTAAAAATTGATAACCACAGACAGAGTCTCGGATTGCCTCCTGAAGGTTTACGACACATGCAATTGAACGATAGATCGAATAATTCAAAGACAGGTTAAGTAGACTTACTGGAACGTAAATCACATTAATCATTAGGTGCATGGCAGTAAATCAACTACTTCTCGACAGCCGATATCAAAGCTGCGTAGATTGACTATGTGTTCCGCTATAAGGTCAGTAACCTTTTACGCAGCGAAGGCTGTAGCTCTTTGAAGCAGTACCGTACAGCCAAAAAATTAATGTAAACAAGAGATGTAGGTACATAATTTAATGTAGGTATAATCTAAAGAGACAGCTATTGTTTGAAGTGAAGTCAGGTTCAATGTGCCATGGCCATAGGCGTAGGGGACATTTCAGCGCTGGGGGGGGGGCAAAAATTAGACTTTTGCCCGAAAATTTTTTTTTCATCCGGCCGAAATCTTCTGAAATTACCCGTTACTTTTTGCCCGAAAGGTCTGACGACCTTTTTTTGTTCGGGCAAGTCTGATTTTTCGGGCAATAAGACCCGGAAAAATAAAAAAGTAAACAAATTTTAAAACTTTTATTTATTTTTCCGGGTCTGCTTGCCCGAAAAATCAGACTTGCCCGAAATTGGGGGGGGGGCATTTGCCCCCCCCCCTGGACCCCCGTCTCCTACGCCTATGGCCATGGATATTCCACTGAACCTGACCATTATCTCCGAATGCATACCGGATCCAATAAAACATGACCAAGAAGCTGTGCACCCTGACGTTCACCACTTGATTTTTATGCGCTTAGGATAGTAGTGATAGCCTAGTCTAGTCTTAAGTGTGCTGGACGATCCACCGAGAGCTTAGAGGTGCAATCCCTGTCAGGACGGAATTTATGTCTTCATTATATTCTGCTTCACTTGAGCCAAGCGCTTAAAGTGTAAAAAAAGAATTGACTGCATGGACGCACCTTAACTTTCAAGCATGTGCTTGCGAAACTAAATGGCAGCTAGGACGGCGTTCAGATTTGAAAATAAGTGCATGCATGGACCCGTCCATGACCGTCCAGGCACACTTGAAGCCTTGCTTGCGCCCCTATTCACCTCCTTACAATGAGTATATATAGACCACACTCATTTTCTTCTCACCACTCGTGGTGTGAAGATAAAGCGGCGAGGGAGAATAGGCCTGCTGGCTATTCGTCATCATTAGTCGCGAGTTTATATCCCAGCTTAGCTTAAGTGTTTACTCTTCTTTCACAGTGATCGATGTAATGTAACGTAATGTAAATCTGCGAGTATTTTTCAGCGCCCACAAAAGCCACGTCAGGGAGACCAGCTTAGGCTATTCACCGGCGCTATATCACATCAAGTCCGCAACAGCCAGAGGCTTAGAGCTGCCGTTTTCGTTCCGGTGCCAGGTCAAAATCCGGGGATGTCAAGCTGAGGAGACAGCGTGGTGCTACGGTGGTTGTCGGTGATGGTGGTAGTTGGGTGGTGGAACCAGCTGATTGGAATCTGAAAGAAATTGATAGTGGCTAAAAAAATACATGTAGGTGGCAATTCTTAATGACATTGTGTGGTCCAGACTAAGGATATTGAACGCCACCAAGTTGCACCAACAACCCAGTGGGATAATTCTCATCCTTAGGGCAAATATCGATATTTCACCACTTCGATCGTGGCCGGTCTTCTTAGATTTAAAACATAGGCCTAGGCCTAATCATGCGCACTTTTGCAATTTCAAATAATTTGGAGGGAAACAGTTAGGCCTAGGCCTACAGACAGGTCCGCATTAAGGTAAGTGCTATGGGTGCTGCAGCACACTGACCGGCAGTAATGAATAGTGCTTGGTAGACCGATGGGTTGTCAGAGGGGGCCTTTGGAAGGTAATCATAGCACCCATATCCGCACTTAACCAGTCTAGCCGTAATGCGATTCAGCCTACAGCCAATAGGGAATAGGCTATGCCGTTATTGGGTAAAATTGTGTAGGTCTACTAACAATTAGGCAATATAGGCCTACAAACATTGTCAAACATGGCATTTATGCCTAATTAAGTCCTGTCGTCGCATTATTAATTATTATAGATTCTAAACCCATTTTGTGCACTACCGTACAATAACCACTGACTAAAATAATGTTGACTTAACGAGTTAGGCCTACGGTCTAGATTGCGCACAAGTATATTAGCTATAGCCATAGCTAGCCAATGTCTTTCTAAGATGTTCTGCTGATTTACTTCTGAGTCCAGCGTAGTTTTCGGAAACGCTTCTCGTTTGCACAGCACACTGCGCGAAAAGGTTACCGGCAATTCTACACATGAAGTAAACATCATCACGTGACACGTTTCACGGTGTTTGTTCTTACTTACTAATCGCAGGCCTACACTAGAAATGTATGAGCAATTGGAACGAAAACTCGCATAGGACTAAAATATTATATAGGCCCCATAGACTATAATTATGCACAAACAGATCTATGAGTCATGAACTGGGTGTGTGCCGTCCATCTGCTCAATCAAACAAACTCGAAATAGAAAATAATTAATATAGGCGGCCTATATTATATTATATTATATTATGACATTATGTTATAGGCCTATAATGGGCCTATAGCATAATGCCATAATATGTATGTAGCCCATAGCCTATAATTAGCCTACACATAGACTTAAAAAATTATATAATATGTAGGCCCTACAATTGTACATGTATGCATACATATTCTATTCTATTTATGGGCTTGTAAAGACTATATAGTGCCTCTCACAGTACAACCAAATTAGAGGCGCTCCAGAGCAAAGTAAGCCATACGCTGCCTACCCATCGAAAGAGAAGAAATACCGGTACATGCACACAATTTAAAGGACCTGCAATCCTACACGAAGAGTGTATTTACATACTGTAACATATTTTGCCTACATACATACATACATACATACATACATACATACATACATACATACATACATACATACATACATACATACATACATACATACATACATACATACATACATACATACATACATTCATACATACATACATACATTCATACATACATTCATACATACATACATACATACATACATACATACATACATACATACATACATACATACATACATACATACATACATACATACATACATACATACATACATACATACATACATACATACATACATACATACATACATACATACATACATACATACATACATACATACATAGACCTACATGTACATAGGTTTCATTTTATCTTTCGTGGTCCCATCTTCAGGCTATCTCTTCGGCCTGACCCGCCCACCCCACCGGGCCCACCCCACCCCCCACCCCGGAGATCGATCTTAAACCGGAACGAACTGTCCTGGTTGGTTACTGTGGACTTGATTTGATGAAGCCGTCGACGTATGTAGTAGGCCTAATGTTCAAGTCTTCAAGTTGATGTTTCTGGCGTCGCTTTTGTGAGTGCTGAGAAATTTTCAAAGATTTGCATTTCATTCCATCTTTATGAAATTGTCCAGAAATTGGCATCATGCGCAAGTAAGTCTAAAAATAAGTCTAAGTTGTACAGAAATTGGCATCAGTTAAGCCTAAATCTAAAACTTTTAGTGCGTTTAGCCTACATTTTCATTTCATTAATTTTTTAAGTAGCCTAATTTGTCCTGGTAGGCTAATTGAATCAGATTAAGTCTAAAACTTGAAGCATGCCATAGGCCCTAGGACCCATGGCATGCGTTATGGAAATTCCGTTTATATGTAATTTCTTACTGCTTCTGTATTAAATTTTACTCTTTTTCTTTAATGAATAGCTTGCAAGCGCACGGCGCTGTAGGCTAGGCCTAGGGCCTACATGTTCAAGTCATGCAGTAAGCCTAAGCTTGATTAGGCTAACACCAATCTTAACTAAGGGGCCGTCCATAAAGTATGTCACGCTCCAGGGGGGGGGGGGGGGGTCCGAGAAAGTGTGACAGTTTGTGACAGGGGGGAGGGGGGTCAGGCCATGTGTGACGTCACACATGTATTTTTTTAATGATGTGTATCATATAATTGTCTAGTTTAATTTTTGCAATTATTGTTTTCAAATTCAATCTACATTGAGTTACTGCTTCAATGAATAACTGTGACAACTGTTTGCAATTCACTATTCTACTATTAAAGTCATTTTAATAATGTGATAGTACTTTTAAGTGGAAACTTTACAGTTTAATAGTGAAGTGTGTTTTAGATTAAATTTGAATAAGGTGTTAATTACAAAAAAATTCGAAAGTGCGACGTACTTTAGGGGGGGGGGGGGGTCCGAGAAAGTGTGACATACTTTAGGGGGGGGGGGTCCGAGAAAGTGTGACAGTTTGTGACAGGGGGGAGGGGGGGTCAAAAATGGTCAAAAATAGCGTGACATACTTTATGGACGGCCCCTAATAACTACTAACAGAACAGACAGCCTGCAACCACAGAATAAAGAAAGCGTAGCTTTCTTTATTCTGTGCTGCAACCACAGTATAAATATATTATATTATTTATACTGTGCTGCAGCGCAGTTTTGCTTTTGTTCGATAATTAGGCCTAATTAATTAATGTGTCACTCGCATTCACTCCGCTAGGCCTCCTTGTTCGAGCTGAACTGCGTTCGTTTTTGACTGACTAATAGGCCTAATTATTATTGGAAAGAGCGCCATTTTGGCTGCCAGGCAGTGCCAGCTTTGTATATTCTATTCGTGCATTTTTTAAAACTATCTTTGTGCAATAGAATGCGGTCTGTCAACTAACTTTTCTTAAATAAATGAAATAATAATTATTATATAGTTTTTGTTAAGGATGAGCGTTTGTCTTGTGCAACGAGATTACTTACTTACTTAAAACGGCAACTGCTAGATGTCGCGAGCAATTTTAAGTGACGTCACTTATTACAAGCGCATGCGAATGTTTTTCTAGGAATCCATGAACCTTCTCGAGATTTCTTCAATTTCTTGATCGTTCACGCGAAGTTTTCAACTAAAATAACTGCATTTCAGCGAATCTGAGTTCAAATTAAATTAACCGGATCTTGTATAATGGTTAAAGAGGAAAATACTGTGAATTTCCGTCCGAACGCCGTCGGCAGCAAACACGGCCCAACGTATACTGGGGATAACACGAAGACTAAGATGGCCTCGTCCAAGTCGAACAAGAAATGGATACGCCTGGCCACAGTTCTTGCTTACGTCCTGGCCGTCTCCTTGGCCGCCATCGTCCTCGCAATTTATTATATATTCGTGTGGGATCCGAGCAGTGGCCAGCCGTCGTATCCGCAGCACAGCACGACTCCGGCGATGGGATTGCAGGGAGGGAGCGGGGGACAGGCGGCTGGTGGCGATGGACAGGCGACGGAGACGGGTAAAGGGAGTGGCAATGTAAGCGCCGATGTTATCAATGGCACCAATGCACCGTGATGACGGTTTCCATTTCTCACATGTGGAAGGCTTTGCATGTAAGTAGGCCTACTGTACTATCTGAATATTATACTAGACCTGGCATGTTGCTTTATTCCTTTGAGCTAAGTTAATTTTAATGTCAATTTTATCTTTAATGGGGGAATATAATCTTTTATTGTTATTATGGACAGTTGAATGATGTAGTGTTCATTTAGTTATTTTTAAGGTGACATGCACAATGGTGCTAGTTCATTATTTTATACAATTACATTAATAATAATAGTAATTATAATTTGACCGATGAGGATGACCGCTAACTCCAGAACAACACAAATTTAGTATTGTTTTTAAAGCCTAGGGCGCTAATAATAATATAATAATAATTACTAATAATAACAATAATAGTACTTAACAATCTAATAACATTACAATAATGATAATATTTGTTTATTAATTGAAAACTGATATGTACAGATGAAAATTACATAATTAGTTGCAGCTGATGTCAAGTTTAATAGGAGTTGAATTTAACTGTATGGCAATCTGTAACGTGTCCATCTGCCCCTGGGAGTTGAAGGCTGTGTGAATCCACGCCCATCTGATCTTCGTGTCAGTGTGTTATCATTAAGCCAACTCCCCCTGCCCTACCCTCATCACTTCCTGGTGTCTCATAATGATGAAAATATTTTAGATATTTAGTAGAAACCACTGCACCCAAGATATGTTTTTCATAATAATAATTACTTTTGTGATACTTGTAGCTTATTCAGATAATATCACTTTGAGGGAATTATCATCATATTAACATGAACAAAGAAGTCTAGAATTTTATATGGCTTATCAAATAAGCGTCAATTTAATAGCTTTGTAATTACAGTTCATATAGAAATTCCCAGCCTTCGTATTTTTGGGTCCACACTCCATAGTTATTGATATTAGTATTATTAATTATTTTACTACTACTATCACCATCACCACCAACACCGCCAACACCACCACTGTTACGACAGTCTTATTATTGTATTATTATTATTATTTATGTTTATTATATTTTTATATACAGGATCAGTTATAATTGAAGGACTTGCTCAAGGTCCCTTCACAGCCATTATCTAGGATGAAACTAGAACCCATGCTGTGCAATTCAAGATTAGGACTCCAGGTCAATTGGCAATATTTAGTGTTCCAGATCAACATTGCACAGATCAGCTGTGGTCATTAAATTTTTTCATGTTTATTGTTTATGTTGAGAACATTATGAAATGACGTTAGGTATCAAATCAAATCAAATCAAATCAAATCAAATCGGTTTATTCTGAGAATGAATGAACAAGAGACAAACAAACAAAACCAAGGTATTCTGCAAAGAAAAATACTAGGCTACACAGGAATAAAATTAATGTTCGCAGGACACCTTGATTGTAAGAACGGTGAACACTCAGAAAGGGTCATCCAGAAAGGGACAGGTCCCGCTAACCTGGATAACCCCTGAACGTAAAATGTAAGTCAAGATGGTGAGGTTAGAGTTATAAACAGACAGTGGAATTTTTTTTTAAAGAAAATACCAGAAAAGAAATCAATGTGGCATAAGATCACACGATCAAAAAACCTTTGGCAACAAGCCACAAAACAACAACATAAAAAAAATAAAAAAATAATAAAAAAATCCAAAGCAAAACCAAAAACAAATAAGCAACAAACATAAGTCAGTAATGGCAACCTGAATCATTAAGCACATGTAAGATAGTAGTAATCATATCGAGGCAAAGGAACCAGAGGAAAAACACAATAAGCATCTTGGTAACTATATATTTGAAAATTACTGAGCAGACCTATTACCAGTCGAAAAAAAACCCAGCATCGTAACTATACCAAGTGGGACATTATTAATTCTATCATCATTGGTTATACAACAATATAGCCATGGTTAATTAATCACAAATAACCCAGTTAAACCCATCAGATCAGATGGACTCATCAGAATACCTTATGGTTATAACAAATACATCATATGATGGTAAAATAATAATAATTACACCAAGGCGAATAAACAGGTGATAGTAATAGCTCTAAATTAGACAAACAAGGCAAATATACAAATTCATCAATTGAGCAGGAGAAATCGTTTAAGTGTGTTTTTAAACAGACCAAAAGACAGTAGACTAGTAAGGTCACCAGGCAATCCATTCCATAGCGAAGGACCCAAATATTTAATTGAGAACTGCTTGATTCTTAAGTGAGCAAATTCACTTCTATATGAGTGCGAGTGCCTGGTGAAATGACCATGAATATCGGAGCCCTTAGTAAAATAATGTTTAAAAGACATAGGCAATAAGTGTAAATGAAAACGAAACATGAATAAACAAATCTGGAATTTATTTATCTTAGGTAAAGTTAACAAATTATTATTTTTGAACAGGGGAGCAGTGTGAGCTCTCCAATGAGAACCACAGATTATTCTTATTGCTCGTTTTTGTAATGTGATCAGATGATCAAGACGTGAGGGATAATTCGAGCACCAAGAAATATTACAATATGAGAGATATGGAAAAATGAGTGAATAATATAGGTTGGTTAGAATGGACTTTGGAAGGCAGTGCTTAATCCTATGTAAAACCCCAATATTTTTTGCAATCTTTTTGGAAATCGCCATTATGTGTTCCTTCCAAGTAAGATGTTGATCAACTATAACTCCAAGGAACTTAGAGGAGGTTGTTTGGGCAATGGGGGCATTATTAATTAAGAGTCTGTTGTCACCGTACGTAATTTTCTTTATAGAGTGAAACAATATAAAATTTGTTTTTTCAAGGTTCAATGAAAGTCTGTTTATTTTAAACCATTCAGCAATTACTGTTAGTTCCTCATTAGCTATTTTAAAAAGGTGATCTATGGAAGAGTGGGAAAGAAAGACATTCGTATCATCAGCGAATAAGATGAATTTTAAAACTGAGGAAGTCATTGATAGATCATTTATATATAGCAAAAATAAAAGCGGACCCAGTATCGATCCCTGTGGCACACCGCAGGAAATGCACAGAGATCGAGACTGTACACCTTTAAAGTACACATACTGGGTTCTGTCACTGAGATAGTCAATAAACCAGTTTTTAGTAGTTCCTCTAAGTCCATAATATTCAAGTTTTTCTACTAGTATTTTATGATTAACCGTATCGAAAGCTTTAGAAAGGTCAAAAAAAATACCTAGCGAAAATTTATTGCTATCCATCGCATCAACAATATTGGATTGCATGTCCAATAGAGCCATGTATGTAGAAAGACCCCTCTGGAATCCGTACTGTGTGGATGATAATAGGCTATATTTATTCAGATATTCAATAACTCTATTAGACATTAGCTTTTCAAGAATTTTTGAGAAGAAAGATAAAACAGATATAGGTCGGTAGTTATTTAACATATCCCTCTCTCCCGCTTTGTAGATAGGTATAATCTTAGCCATTTTTAATAAAGTTGGAACTTCACCTGTATTAAATGAAGAATTAATTATGCTACAGAGTGGGGCTGCAATGGCTGTTATAGACAATTTGGCAACTGGTGGACTAATGTCATCAGGGCCTGTGGAAAAAGAGGCTCTCAATAGGTTGGTAGTTTGAATAATCTCATTAGCAGACGTTGGGACAATTCCAAAAGAAAATCTGGGTGGAGTAGGCATAAAATACTCATATGTGGTGGATGAATTCGGGATTTTATCAGCCAAAGTCGTACCAATAGTAGTAAAGTACCTGTTAAATGCATTAGCAATTTCCCCTGCATCTCGAACCATATCAGATCCAATGCGGAAGGTGTCAGGGAGACAAGACTCTTCCTTAGAGTTCATGATTTGTTTAATTATTTTCCAGGTCTGATTGAAGGAAACAATCAGCATAGTAACGAGATTCGCTCTCATTTCTAATAGTTTTAAATATATTACGATATTGTGTAAATACACGTTTATTATCAACAGAAGGATTCTGTAAATATTTCTTATATAGTCTATTTTTATGTTTACAGGATTTAAGAAGAGCTTTAGACATCCAAGGCTGTTTAATAGAGCTACGCCCCCTATCTTTCACAAGTGCAAGAGGGAAGGCTTCATCATAAAAGCGTTTATAGGCATCAAAGAAGGCATTGTATGCAATAGTAGGCCCACTGCTAATAGAGAGCTCATCAACAAAAGTCCAGTCTGTTGTGAGAAGGGAATTAATAAAGGTAGATTTGGCCTGATCATTAAATGTACGTTTAAAACTAGGAGATAATGAGGTGCGAGAGGAAGGGTAAAGGTCAATATGAAGCAGAACTGGAAGATGGTCTGAGATATCATTTATTAGTATACAGGAGTCTTGTCCCACACATAAACTATTAGTAAAAATATTATCAATAAGTGTAGCTGAAGTTTCCGTGATTCTAGTTGGTCTAAGTATAGTAGGAATAAACTTGTGAGAAAACATAGTATTGAGAAAAGCCTCAGTCGGGGGGTGCTCCTTATAACGAAGGAGATTAACATTAAAATCACCTGCCAAAAAAACTCGACTTTTAGATTTGGATAGATTTATCAACGTATTTTCAAAGTCAGTTGTGAAGTCATTAATAGGCTGCCCAGGAGGCCGATAGATAGAGCCTATTATGATATCTTTGCTTTTTGGTTGAGGCAGTTTCACAAACATACTTTCAAAAGTACTCGATTTGGATTTCGTCCAGTCAGCCTGAATGATTTCAAAGACAATATCAGATCTAATAAAAAAGCCAACCCCTCCCCTTCCCTTACCAGTTACCCTGGAGCAATGGATAAAATTAAAGCCGGGGAGTGAAATAGTTGATGCCAGGTCATCAGTAAGCCACGTCTCTGTAAGAGCCAAAATCATGGTATTGGACTGGGCTAATAAAAGGCAAATTTCAGCCAATTTTAGGTTAATCCCCCGACCGTTAAGATGAGTGATACAGAAATGATTAGTAGCCTTAATGTCAGAAAAAAACTCAGGTAATTGTTCAACCTCTTTGTAAGTACTTGAGTAACTAGACCTCATGTTATAGAAGTTGATGTCAGCATCAATGCCATCATCCATTAGTAAAAATCTGCACTCATCATTGATCTCATTCACATCTAGGCAGTTGTCATGGTGATTAGCCAACAAAACATGATTAGTATTTATAGTGTCATCAATAGCATCACATAAATATACATCAGCAAAAGGAAGGTTAGAACTCACACACTCATTGCAACACCAATTAGCACCATCCCTAGGGGTCCACAATGAGCCAAGGCATTTAACGTGGTAATAGGAATTACATACAGCACATATAGCGACACCAGAGGTTCCTCCATCGACACGATTGCATAAATAGCATAGTTCAAGCATTGCAAAACAAATAAACAACGTAAAAAGTGCCAAAAACTAACCGCTTACCAACCTGGTAAGAGTTGCAAAAGAACACAGAAAAAAAGGACACTAAGAAAATTTACTAGAGATACGAGAAAAGAGAGAAAAAAGGAAAGTGGACCCGGCTAGACAACTTGTCCATGACCACGGCAAGATAAGTTTCACCAGATAGGCAACATAACACGATTGACCACCCATAACACTCGAACCATGAGGATGGGATCAGACAATTCAATCAGATCATAAAAAAACAATAAGAACTTACTTAATTATCAAATGCAAAACCATCACAATATATGTCGGCGACACACTGTGAGAAGAGCTACATAAAAAAAGGAAGACAACATCGATTAATAGACTGGACGATCAATAATTACCAAAATAAAAAAAGAATGAAGCTCCCTGGAGCCGAATTTAAGTACAAAAATAGACAGCCTTTTATCACCGTCCAGCATAATACAAGATACCGCAGTAAGATACAACCCAAGAAAAAAGAACAAAACTGCCTTGAACGGCGAATAATTAGTTCAACCATAGATTTAAATTTTTTTTTTTTAAACTAACGGGAGTAGTAATTATTCCGGTCACAATTCCAGACGAGGTCAGTTGATCGTTGACAAGCGTTACCTGGAAGTTGGACATCGCTGCAAGGAAAGTTCACAGACTGGAAAGTCCACAGACTGGAAAGTTCACAGACTGTAAAGTTCACAGCGTGGGTGAGACGTAAAGATGAAACTGAGTAACTGGATTGGATAAAGTTCGTTCGCTGGAGGGTCAGTAATGGAGGAACTTCACGATGGTAGAAGTTTCTCAAGTTCACACATTGACAGGATCTTGCGTGGTTTATCGTGCAGGTTGTCAGAGCGCTTGATGTAAATTACTCCTCCTGATGTCCAGGCACGATAGAGTGACTTCTCCTTGACCAGCTGTCTGGAGCGTGCGAATATCTTGGCGTTTGACTTCGTCAAGTATTCGTTGATGTATATCGGTTTGTCATCGGATGAAAGCTTCGTACGCAATGCTTTTTTGGCATAGTAGATCGTATCACGCATACTTTTCGTAGTGAATTGTATAACCATTGGCTGGCAAGAATGAGCTTTACCATCACCTGGAAGCCTATAAGCGCAATAGACGTCCTGAGGTTGTAATTGCAGGTTCATCTTTTGATGTGCAAAGTTCATGAAGGTGTTCACTGGACCTTTATATTGAGAGTCGCCACGAGGCAACAGTTCCTGTTCGGTTGGCTCCAGACCCTGGATTACGATTGTAGATTTGAAGGTCGTATTTTCAATGGAGTTCACCTGGGTTCTCAGAGTTTTGTTCTCCGATTCAAGTTGAGATAACCGGTTTTCCAAACCCTCGCAACGCTCCTCAAGCATTTCCGAAGTAGATTTCCTCAAAGATTCGTGTATTTCGAGTTTGAATGAGTCGAATTCCAGTCTAATTGCGGCGACTATTCTGGCCGTCAGCGCGTTAAGCACTTTATCGTCCATTAGCAGTTCGATTAAGTCCTCCGGCTTAAGCATTGTTTTATCTTGTTTTTTTGACATGATTGGTAGAAGACTTATCGACTCAATATTGAATTAGATCACTGTCATTCGCAGAATTTAAAGCCGTTTTTTACAATTTTAACGCCGTTTTGTCATAAACAAAAATCTAACCGACCACCATCTTGGGTGCGTTTTTCTCCTCTTCTAGAGAAGTTTCATGGTTGAAAAGCTAGTCTGTGTTTGGTTTTGTAGGAACATTGGTTCTTCGTGAGACAGGGAAATGCAAGAATTCTTGAGCTCTTTGATGCAAGGATGGAAAAGACTTTAAGACTTCATACGCAGTGTTCCAAAGTCACAATCGAAAGAGAATGAGCTGAAAATTGAAATTTCTGAAAGATTGACGTGAACTCGGAAAAGGAATTACACAAAGCCTTAGGTGTAAATTATTGGTGTACAGATTAGAATAAAGTTTGTTTAAATATCGTTCGAGAAAACTGGATGAACCTGTTTTGGCTACACAGGCTGATTGAAATGTTAAAAGTTCGATACTCTATGAAATTTTAAGGGGTTTGATGGAGAAAATGAACATTGTAGTTTGAAGTGTGTTTGAGTTATAATTAGGTATTTAAAGACAATTCTAGTCATTTTTATCGAGTGCAAACTAGTTGTGCAAACAGTTTCACAAAGATTTAACTTCTGCTTCATTTAAAGATTGTTGTTATTTTGTTGATGTATGATGAACATTTTTTGCCTGACCATAGATAGGTCAGGAGATAGATTGGTTGCAGTCAACTGTGCAAATTCCAATGCAGTTTATTATTATTTAGTACCGATATGTTGTAATATTTAATTGAAATATTAAATTTACTGACTGAAGAACACATTTTGCTTTTCAATGTTTTTGATATGTTTTGTGAATCAATGTTGAATTGCTACGAGAATGCTATTGAGAAATCATTTTGATATTAAAAAATTTGGTTGATAGTAGAGCTGGTTACTGTTTCAAGAAACCAATCGAACAAAAGATCAATGATCATTTTTAAGTTTTAATTTGTTTGCTGTGCCACCAAAAATCAATTTAACCTACTACTTAAGAGGTGTTAAACACTTAGTTTTTATAACATAACCATGCCTAATTACCTATCAGATTTCAAATCAGTTGGTTCAGTAGCTTTGAATTTAGGAAGGGTTAAAAATACATGAATATTGACAGAATGACTGTTCAGTTACAAAGCCTGTTTCTACCATTCTACCTTTTATAAAGGTATCTTGTTCTTAGATTGATGTCAACTTGTGCATGATTTCACAAGGTTCACATAAATTATTATTTTAAGGACTAGTGATAAAGCAGAAGTATTCGGTGATCTTACAAAATTCTAGTATTGATTGTATCAGTGTTGCTGAACTCAGAACTGCTACTGAATGTTTTATGAAATTTTAGTATTGACTAGCTATCTTTGTTAATTCATATTTTTGCCGATTTTTTTAGTTTTAAAAATATATTCAGGATTTTATGTCACACCCTGAGCAAGGTGGATTGACTATTTGTTGTTGTAAATGTGTGTGCAATTAATTTAATCTTCTGTAGAATAACAATATCATTGAGTTCAACTTTGAACTGTGTTTCTGTAGATGTTCCACTGCATTGCAATGAAATTATTATTGCTATAACTATAACACTGCAATTATTTCAGAACCTGAAATTACTCTTACAACTGAAGATATTGCATTCTCTACAGTTTGCTATTTCTGTGCTTTAGCTGAGAACTGGAAAGTAGAAATTTGGACATAAAAATTTCACTCTAGATATTTGTCTGCGCATTAACCTTACTATATTTAAATAAATAGGTAAATTGTGTGTATTTGATTGCTTTCAAGAACATGCGCATAACTTTCAGGTCACTGATATGATTACTGTAGTAATGAGTTTGCTATTGGTAATCACAGAGCTATACTGCATACATGTTGCTGCATAGTATATTGAATCTACCCTGTGAACATTTGGGTGTTGCTTGGCTCAAGCTATCACTTTTCTGCCACCAGAAATAGCAGACACTTGAAACTTGGTCCATGGGATATTCTTCATTTTGTTTTGAGAATGTGATTATACGATGCTATCTTCTCATAATTTATGTATGGTACCGTGTTGAAGGCTTTTGACTTCATGTTTTTATTGGTATTGTCTGAGTTGAGAACTAGTCATCCAATTGTTGTTTTTGATCTTTTATGACATTTTTAAATCATGCTGGGCATGTTTTATGGTAGTTATTTCCTTATTATCTGTTTCACGAAGGCTCCTCTATTGATCATGATTGACAACTGTATTCTACAAGTACTAAAATTATTGCGATCTCACCTCTTCATTCATCAATGCCAACTTCATAGTCTGTTAATTTTGAGTTATTGCTATATTGTGTGTTTTTTCTTTTAAGTTAAGTTTATTGGTATGTAATTGTGCTTTTATTTTAAACTATACATTTCGTATTTGCAATATTGTGCCATTATTTTAAGTTATACATTTTTATATGTTTATTGTTTTAAGTTATAGCTAATAATATTATGTTATTTGCAATATTGTGTTTATTATTTTGAGTTAGACCATACTTTTTTAGTGCTTTGTTATGTGTTGCGTATATAATTTTGAATCATGACCTACATTTCTTATTGCTATGTTGTATGTATTCGTTTAAGCTAGGCATTTGCTATTTGCTATGTTCTGCATGTTACGTTGAGTTACAACTTGCATAAACTTCTAGTTGCTACATTGTATTTAAATTACTTTGGTTCTAACAGAAAGTTTGTATAGCCGTGTGATTAACAATTACACTATCTTCAACTCTGATTGCCTATCTAAATTGAAGTCTTTTTTGTCAAGCCTTTTAATTAATCAATATATTGGATATTATTCGATTTGGATGGATGGATGGATGGATGTATCCAATTTGACCAGGGTTTATGACAACAGGACAGAAATTTGCTTGGCATATTACAGCACTTAATAAGCAATTATTATTTGATTTGTAGATTAACTTTTAACTTATAAAAGTATTTAATAGCTTTTGCTAATCAATTATTCAGAACTTTAGTGTGTTTAATGTTTTAAATTCCATGACTTCATTTTCCAGAGGGTATATGTTGCCTAGAGTAATGTGGGGTGAATTCTTATGTTTAGGCATAATGATTTTATTTCTCTGGGCAATCAGAGTTGAAGATAGTGTAATTGTTAATCACACAGATTCAATCTAAGTTACATGTAATGACAAGTTGACAATACTGTAATTACCACACAATTAGTATTTAGGAAAGTTGCATTGCAGTTTAAAATTGGTAGGACATTCTTTGTGGGATAAAAAAATTCTTCATTGTAGAGCATTTGCTTCTATGATACATTTTGTGATGTCCATATATCTGTGCGTACATAGGCACCCCCAGATCAATACCGGTTGGAAAGGACAGATTTTATTTATGTACATGGTATTCATCCGGTGATGTTCAGAGTTGCTTGCACTGACAGCAGCAGCTGTGATGCAGTCAAAAACCACATTCCCCGATTGTGCCTTTGAAGTTGGCATTTCGTGTTGGTGCATAACCAGTTTATGTATGATACTGCCACGATCAAAGGCACCTTTAAATCTGCAGTCATTTGTTTGCTTTACAGCTGGCATCTGTTAAATCTTACGGTGTAATAACTTTTTATTTTCATTCCCATGTTATTTCCCGTATTGTTTTGATTTCTGGGAATTTACTTTCCATGAAAAAGATTGCAAGTTGAAAGTAACAAGTCTGATGTAACAAGCAAGTGTTTATGGTAGTCCAGATTTTATTGTGAATCGGCAGTTGCAGCTGTATAAGTAGTCACTCCTCTTCAGTGCAGTGGCATTTGGTACATATTAAATGTAGCTATGATCTTGCTAGAATTCAACATTATTATTATTAGATAATTTTGTTGCCAGACAAGGCCTAATTTCAGTGTCAAGGGCACGTTGTCTAACTTGTAAACATTGTCACAGATTTTATACCGACAAAACATTTTCTAGCAAGTTATAATTTATTAGTTTTTTGTATCTCTTGTTCTTACTTATAATAAATGTTTTGATGTGACTGTACAATAAATGTGTAATATTGAGAAAAGTTTATTTGGATGGACACTAGAGTTTACAATCTATGAAAGAATTGCAGTTAAATCATTTCTCTGAAGCAAACCTAATTAATTTTTCCAGCATTGATTTCAATGAATGGCCCGATTCGTATTGGCAACAAACTGGCTTCTACAATGTACGTGTACAGATTTTAGTGAAGCAAACGACTTTCATGTTTTCAGACTACAGTAAAGCAAATTGCTTTTACGTATCCAGATTGTAGTGAAGCAAATCATTGTTTATGATTCTGATGCATTTGTTCGAAAACGCAGCCATTGATAGGAGGCGAATAAAGGGCATTGTTAATGGAACATCAGTCAGCAATGCTATTGGCTGTATCTGACGCATCTGTGAATGGTGCTTTCATGCTGTAGTGCACTAAAGAACTTGATAAAGCAATGCTTAACGGCATTGCTTATATAGCGATGTTGAGAGATGGCTTTGCACATTACATCAATACAAGTGATGTATGGTTCCCGTGGAGTAGTATCAAGTACCACTCAGAACATAATCAGCATAAACAATTTGAAGAGAGAACCTCAAGCAGCCGATGCAAAGCATGGGCCATGTGCATCTGCAAGCATATACATTGTACAAGCATGTACAGTACACAGAGTCTGGAGCAACACACAATTTCTCAATCCACCATCCCAATTTCTCAAGTGCACAGATTTAATGCATTCAGAGTGGAAGGTGGGTGGGACGCATCCATAAATGTTGTCCGCAAAACTCCAATTCCAGAATTCTTTGTCATCGTTTGGCATTACCTAGCTTGTTTCTCCTTCACAAACCAACCTCTGCACTCCAATCGAGTATTAAGACGAAGATTAGGCTACCTACCTGTTGATCTGCCTCTTCCACCAATAAACAGATCCAAGGCGGTACAGGTGTCAAAGTGCTACGAAATTCGATTTCCTATCAATTCACTGAAGCTGTATGCATTAAATTTTTAGATGAGGACATCCGTTGTATTGAGCATATCTCCTCCCCCACGTCCTCATTTGGGTGATCCTCATTCTACATTTGTGGACATCATTAAAGCACAAACCCATGCTAGTCTGTTACACTGTATAAGATTGGGGCACAGTGGTGTAGTGGGTATGTTTGTTGCTTTGCAGTCGGAGGGTTGCAAGTTCGAATCCACCTCAAGGGACCTTGGGAAAGTCCTTCACTCGCAATTGCTCTGTGCTTCGGCGTGAAACTCCGATGCAGTATCCGCGCTGTAGTTGGGAGCGCGTCTGTCCAAACTGTTCTAGAAACGTTTAACAGAGCATTGTATCTTAGCGTTAATTTTACAAAATGAAGACAAGTTTTCAAGCTTCACACTCTTTGTTGCACTTTCTACAATTCAAACTACATTTCAAGGTCAACAATAAATATGGCCGTGACATATACACAACCAAAACAAACGGCAAACAACGCGAGATAGTTGCACTGTCAGTTTCAAGAGATGCAGTCATTTCTAACTGATGCAATCGTTGCCGCCAGTCACCTCCAAGTTGCATAAAGGCCAAACGGCCAAAAAGGCATCGAGTTGCAATTTCCAATGCTGTCGATTTTACAACTAGATACCAAAAGAAATGACAAAATGCCTGCAAACTCAAACTGTTTTCAAACAACTGAAGAGTTTGAGAATTCAACCATCTGAATGATTCAGCACGGTCTAAGATTGTACAGCCTGTATTGGCTCAATTCATCTCAAAGCAATACCACGATTCTTCAGTGGTGCTAATCTCTTTAAAATGTTCCTTGTCTCTACAGCTTTTGTACGTCTTAATCTTGCTTCTTTCTTTAAAGTAGCTGCGAAAATTATGGCAGAAGTGATTGAAAATGACCCAGAAAGAAAATTACACAAACAGGGTAAAGTTTCAGCACAAAATCGAACAAAATAGCAACATGATTTTACACAGTGGAGGATAGTAGCAAAACAGTCTGCAATCCGAAATGCGAAACTAAACGTTAAAATTCTAACACGATAGCCATATGGGGTTGTCCACAAAGAGTGTACCCAAAATGACGTACTTCAGACC
Source organism: Lumbricus rubellus (assembly GCA_945859605.1). Lineage (NCBI taxonomy): Eukaryota > Metazoa > Annelida > Clitellata > Crassiclitellata > Lumbricidae > Lumbricus > Lumbricus rubellus. Next base: position 8,589,198 of record OX243814.1, on the reverse strand, counting down.
CTCTCCACATTCTCAAAGGTTCAATAATAATTTGCTCATCCCCCTTGTGAAAACTACATTGGCATGTCTAGAGGATGCTTAGAGGAGAGGCACATGCACTGATATGTGTACTGCCATTTCGAGCAACACTCAAATTAGCCCCAACATAGTAAATGTTACACATTTTCTGTAGCAACCATGGGAACAGTGTATAATATAACCTCAATGGCTAATTCTTCAATGATTCTTCACCACCACTACCCGTCTGAATGGGACCTCTGCCATTAAAGGTTCCATAGGATTTCAAACCAGCATTCGTGCATGTCTAGGGCACACTGGACATGTATTACAACCACTGTAGCGAACAATCCCAGAACAGAAAAACCGGTAATAAATTGAAATATGCACTGAAGTCTGTGAAAATACAACTCCTTTTTTCTTGTCCACATTTCGGTGACCATTCTCTCCACCACCCTTTTCATGTCTATACCCTTAATGGACGACCCCATGACTCTAACTTACAATTAAAAACAAGCATACATGGTACACCCATAAATGTAGACGTGTGATAGATAGGGAAACACCGGTGCAAATTTAGTCTATCACTGAAATGAACGACTTGTTCACTATGCAGAAAATATCTTTCCAGAATTCATAATCAACGAAAATTACTTGCAAAACAAGCTGGGTTTCATTTTCAGAAGCATTTCCTTTGAAAACTTGTAACATCAACTTCCACAAATTGAAACCTTGTAAAAAAACAGCCCGTGCCTTCCATAAAAAGTTTCTTTGATGTCAAGCAAGAAAAACAAAATTTCAACAATTTACAGATGATACAACAATTTTAAAGTTTTCTTTAACGAAAGTGCACAAACAGTTACTACTAATGCACGTTTGACAGATTTAAACGAAATCATTTGCATCTCATATAAGGCAAAACTGTCTTCAATGTTCCATAATCAAACTCAAAACAGTGCATTGATGATGGTCACGTTTCGTGCATTCTGATGGGACATAATCTGATGTCGGTGGCACAACATGGGCCAATTAAAGGGCCAGTGATAAGGGACGAAGAGTATTTATAAAATTCAGGTACAACACAATCGGCCAGCAAACTCGGAAGGTCTCAACGTTAAAAAATGACCGGACGTAAGCAAGAACAAGTTTACTTAGAATGTCTCAACCCCAAAAGACCTGTAAGCAAGGGAACAGTGAACCAACGAAAAAGACCAATATATGCAACAGAAAGCTAATTTGAAAGTTCCAACCCCAGAAGCTTTCTTCAGAATCTGAGCCACACTGCAACAGAGTGCAATAGACATATTCTTACATAACAAAAGTTAACCACCAGGGGTAGCTCTACAATAGATCGTGGTAGATCATTCACCCGCCTATAATTGTACTCTTGACATGCCTTATTATCTGCATAAAATTCTAATCAATATGTTCTTACAAGTAAATTTCTTTGACCAATTTAATACTCCCATTGCCCTGATGTGACTTGTTGGATTTGTATACCTGGTGTTGCCACAGTTCACTGCAGAGTTTTAGGGAAATCTGTATTCACTATTCACTTTTGTTTCCTAAACAAATCTTCAGATATAGTGTTCTTCAATTGTAGGGTTGGGAGGTTTAACCCCTGGCTCTTCTTCTATTGTACTCTTTTTTTGTAAGAACACCCTTAGACAAGTAACTGAAAAGATGCTGGAGTCAGGTGTTAACCCCACCCAAATTAGCCATGTCGTGTGCAAAATATTACCAATGTTAGATTCTAACCCACACTCGTGTATAACTGGAAAACCCTGGATACACATACATCCTTACACAGCACTTTAAAGCCACAACCAGAGACTTAACAGGTGAATTCAACAGAAAGTTACTTCTTAAAAGTCAGCATAAGCCGCAGAAACCAAGATCCACCCAATTGTACCATCAGCCTTGTTCAGGGACATGTACATCTATGATGCAGGGTTAGTTACGAGTTAACAAAACACCTCAAGCCGATGAATAATTAATTAAAGCGCATCGGTAAGTAGTTAAGAGTAACAATCACCTGATTCTGACAAAACAACACGAGATGAACACAGCATCATACCAACAGTCATATTGATCAAGGGCGAGCGAAAACCGATAAGCAATAATCAAGTACGATCCACCAAATGATCAAGAACATTTTGCGATCATTATTAGTTTGAGCGCCAACGGATTGGCTGTGCTCTTCAAGTGGCTGCTCAAAAGTGCGCTCAATTGCAATGTCCTCAACACGATCGTCTGATGCGAATACAACCAAGAAATACAATCAGTAAAAATCGATTTCTCCTCAGAGATTATCACTGCATCAGACAATAATAATAATAATTAGTCTCATTGTTAATCGGTAGCCATGAAAGTGGCAAAGAAAATTCAGCAATCGTGTACAGTAAGCAGTATTTGTACAGCATCCATTCAACATAAAACATCACTAACCCACACCGTCAATGATGATTAATGAACAAGTTATGCCATTATTAATCAATCTCATGTTAATCTGTTACAGTAACCTCAACCGTCATTACTGTGCAGCTCAATAGGGCTTCCCACCTGCCCCACCAGTTACCATACCCAAGAGTGGTGTGGGTTGACAGTAAAATGAAAGCCGTTCAACGAGTAATAACCTTCCATTTCATGAGAACTTTTCAGCATTAGTTCGCAGGAACACAATTAGGTGTTAAGGACGAAATATCTATTAAAGATACAGTACCGATACGAGAGTGACACAAAAATGAATTGGTTAATCTACGAGAGGGGAATTCATTCCTGACAACTGTCATCAGGGGCAGAATGGAGGTAAAGAACACCCTGGGAGATGCTGCTGGACTGGGTAAAAATGGATGGATCAACGAAAAATATCAGAAGTGGAAAAGATCAGACGATGTTTCAAACACCGTGAAGGCAGACAACCTGAAGACTCATAATATTAATCTACGGGTAAGTCTAATCATGACAATCTTATCACCATAGTAGAGTTGACCCTGGCTGCTTTAAGTTTGCACCAACTGCAATTTATGTCTGCATATGTTTATTTCCACACAAAAAACAGACAACTTGCAATAGGTGTGCAGTAACAAATTGAAAGTATGGTTACTTATGGTTGAGTTTGTCAGTACATATAGATTAAGATTTCCATAATATCTGCACAATGTTACTTTGAAGATACATACTAACACAAATACAGCCAGTGAAGCAGCCATGAAAATATATAGGTTCCATCCATCACTAAACCCACTAAATATTAAAAGCTAAATTCAGCCAGCATTACCGGAAACCAAGACAAGTGACACCAAAGCGGTTTAATCAAATCAATTAATGCAGTCAGACGTTGCAAAATATGATGCAGTTCATAGCAACAGAGCCTATAGTACAGATCAGAGCATTTGAAAAGTATAATTGCACGTACGTAAGCAGCAACGTTTGTAAAATTCTATCTGCAAGAAATAAATCACCATAAAAGTACGCTACATCTTATTTTCACTGCTTGTAAATACACCCTGAAGAGCATCAATGCTCAAAGACCTCTACCATAAAATGGGATATTGCAAGCCTTATTAGTAATGCCACTCTGCCTAAGTTACGCAAACGACTTGTATTAATTAAGATATTAATATCTTCACAAAGCGTATCAAATATCTGACACCACAAATCATTTTACTAACGGTTCTCAATATTATAATATCTTCTAAAAGCATACGAAATATCTGATACTAAGTCATTCTAGTAATGCCACTATTAGTAACACCACCAGCAATATCTTCACGAAAAACAAGAATATTTGAAACCATGAATAACTGGAGTAGCAACGCTCTCTATGGTGTAATATCTTTGCAAAACAAATCATAAAATATTCGACAAGTGCAGTTCATACAATGTGGTGCAAGCTACAGCTTTAGAGTTCAAAACGTAGCATGTCAACCCTGCTAACATGTGATGCAAACTAAAATTAGTCATTTATTAAAGCAACACTGTGTAGAAAAAATGAAACTTTTGATCAGTTAGGCCGAGGTAATCCATAAATGCCCCAATAAAAACACACTCCCCACGTGTAACACAATTTAGCTTATAGACTCTAATGAGTATTACCCCAGAGGCTACATCCTCATAAATCAATAAAAAATTTGTTCAGGGAATTCTTGATCCTTGACTGTGCAAGACACTCTTAAAAGTTTACATTCGATAATCACTTCAAATTGCTCTCCAACACATGCCAACGTCGTATGCAGTAATGATTTTACAGTATATCATCATAATTGTCAACTACAATTATTGACTGTGTGTACTTATTGTGAATTTATTGTTTTTTTATGGGATCAATAAACAAATTTAATTTACCCCAAGCAATAATTTAGTAAGGATCCACGAGATGCTTTCAAGCATTCAAGGACATGAGCATCAACAAATGATAATGACAACAATTTCTATGGTGCACTAGCACAGCGCATGCCGTTACAAGGGCACCTAGAAATCTTCAGATGATATTTATAATCTCAGAAAATAAAGTCACAACTCCTCAGAGATCATCACTGCCTCAGATAATAATAATAATAATAATTAGTCTCATTGTTAATCGGTAGCCATGAAAGTGGCAAAGAAAATTCAGCAATCGCGTACAGTAAGCAGTATTTGTACAGCATCGATTCAACATAAAACATCACTAACCCACAAATCAACGTAGCTGAAAGGGTTTTGCTATTAATATAAACACTGCAACAAGCTCATTCAGTGCATCAGAAGATTATTAAAAATTCAGCGTTTATAAAATACAAATGAAAACTCGTTAAAACACGGTTGCTGTGAGAAATATCAGATTCCACATAGAAACAAGAGGTCATTGTTTAACAAGTTCATTGTCTGTAGAGAAACTAATTCTAGCGTCAAAGTCCACTACAATGTTATTAAATCAGCGGTGTAATAAAGTGTTGTAAAAAGAGTACAGGTCTGTGTAAAAGCATATATCAACAATAATTTACTGATATCAATAAGATTACGATTGATAAATGAACATTCAGTGCTGCAATCAAGCGCATTATAATAGCAACGAATTCCCAATGTAAAAGAATATCAACAATAATTATTTACTGATAAGGAAGAGGATTATGACCGATAAATGAACGAAAGAGAAAGAGAGAGAGAGGCTGGTAATTGAGCATTTGCACTGGAATGGGAAAATCGTTTGTTCGCAGGCGTCTTTTCCGAGTAAGGGACACGCGCGCCTTCCAAATGGACGGAATGACTGACGTATTGCTAAGCTCCAAGACTGAGGCAGTCACAACCGTCTGCCGTACACACACATACGATGCAAGAAGATCCCAGACACAAAGACGATTCGTCATCATCCATCACAGACGATGCAAACATCCGCAAAACATCAGTGCCTGGAAACAGACAGACACAGAAATTAATTAACACTAAATTTATTAGTCAAGCAATAATTAATATGCCACAAAGGGACAATCAACATGACCAAGTATTAGAGCAGTTTCTAAACCAGTTTTAGTAGTTCATGTCAAAATTCATGTTACCAATTGACAGTTATTGCCGAGTTCCACATTACGAGTGCGTGAAATTATGAAATTATGAAACGTTATAATCAATAAAGTCTTAAAGTCTCAAATTACTTGTCGTGAATGACTGAGTTGTCGGCTTCAACGAAACTTTGAGCTTCTATCTGTTGCTCCAATCCATCTGCCTAAAACACCATAACAATTTAACATGATCACTTTTTTTCCACAAGCTCCCCATATCAACAAATAACAATAAAAACCAGAAAAATTCTGCTCCTATAAAATGTTGCAGGAATGCATTTTCTCAAGCTACACACGTGACAATACTTAAAATTTCTGCTAAGCCACTAAATTTTGCACCATTTCCACTGCACTAATAACAACTCCAACACAACTATTCATTCTCTGACAGTGCCAGCCACAAGCCAAGATGAAAGAGAAGGGCAGCACTAATGATTTCTGAAATTACACAGCATCGTCAAACTGAAACTATTGCTAAAAACAATTAGTTCAAATTGAAAACTAATTGATCAAAAAACCTTAGCAAAAAAGATAATAAAAAAATTATAGTAATAAATTAAAATAATAAAATCTTCTTCTCAGTGTCCTTCCGGCTAGAATTAATCCCTCGCAGGGGAGGGGTCAGCCACTCGGATCAGTTTTCTCCACAGAACTCTGTTTGCCGCATCTTCTCTCCTGAGGTTGAGAAGTTCGAAGTCCTGTTTGATCGCATCCATCCATCTCTTTTTCTGTCTTCCTCTGCTTCGTCGCCCCACCACCTCCGCCCTCATCACTCTCTTGATGCTGTCATCTTCCAATGCCCTCTCCACGTGACCATACCATCTGAGTCTGGCCTCCCGTACTTTGTTGTAATACATGAAACTCCCAACATCTTCCGGATGTCGTCATTTCTTTTTCTGTCTCGCAATGACACCCCCAGTATCCACCACAGCATTTTCATCTCCGTCCGCTCCAACGGCTCCTCCTCCCTCCTCCTCAGCGTCCATGCCTCTGCTCCATATATCAGCACCGGTCTTATCATTGTCTTATACACCTTGCCCCTGAGCTGGACAGAGATCTTTCGGTCACACAGCACTCCCGTCAGATCTCTCCACTTCTGCCAGGCTGCAAAAGCAGCCTGGCAGAAGTGGAGAGATCTCATGAAATATTCTTAGTGCAAAATAGATTAGACACAAAATAATAAAAATCCTAACTAGCAAATAGAGCGACGACGTGCAGTTATAAAAGAGACCTGGTGTTGATCGCCAGACGCTTGGAGGTCCTTGCTGTGAACTTCACTGACATTATCGGTAGATTGACCTTCTGCTGCTATCCGCTGAGACTGAAATTAAAGACAACTTCGGATATCAATCTCACACTTAGTGCAGCACTCAACAAATTGGGAAATAATCATTTCCTTTTCATCTGAACTGAAGTAGTTTTAATGATTATCAAAAAATGTACTCAATACAATCTGATTTCCATTGTTAGTGGGAAGATGAGATGGCAAGGGGGAGGATTGGCCACCCACCCTTACATGCTGACTGCTGAGGCCAAAAAATGGAATCGTGAACACTTCAGACCATGGCTGCCTCAGGGCCAGTTTAAGGAAGACTTCTCTAGTTTTCTTCTACTTGATCTTATGGAGAAATTTGGAATGGAACTAAACTTCAGCTCGTTGGATTGAAGTCCAGTTTAATTTCCACTTGACAACCAATGCTCCACTTTTTTCAGAACAATGAAACAAAAAATATCTCTTCCGACAAACTGCTAACCCCATAGGGCCCATACTCTCCATTGAAAGTTTCAAGAAGAAATTAAAGTTCAGAAAGAAGGAAAAATGAAAACTTAACACAATTAAGTATACTTAAATGTTCACGTCATCAGACAAAGCTGAGCTGCAACCATATTGTGGCATATTTAGTTACTTTAACTTGCATTTGACAAATCTGAAAATAACGATAACAATATCTCGGATGCTAACCTTTAACCTTTCGATCTCCTTGTCTTTCTCATCAATTGCCTGACGCAGTTGAGCATCGGAGGCTGACAGGCGCTGAAGCAATTCGGTTTTCATCTGTTCAATTGTGTCCTGAAGCACCTGCACAGAACAGAACAAAGAGCATAGAACCTTTTGTTACAGGTGGGTCAGAGGTCGTTTCAGACTCAATGGAAACGTCGAGTTACTAAACATAGAGATCACTTCTGGATCTTACAGCCTGTAGCGCATCAATACAGTTCAAGTAACGTAAAAGTTCCAAGTGGAACTTAATAAGAAAAACCATTCAATTCCTGGTCTGCTGCACTTTGAGCTGGTAGTTCATGAATACAAACCAAGGTCTTGGACATCAATTTATCACAGTAATTGACAGTCACTTTCACACATATTTCAGTATCAACATCATTCAATCCAATCATAATACACATGTGTATGACAGTGTAGTTAGTCTATAATGCAAGTTACATATTCCAGAATCCATTCAAACCACAATTTATTGTTTCCATGTACATTCATCATAATATTGCAAAATAAATCTTCAAGATACCAAAAACAGATAATAACTTAATGAGCTATAAGCCATAAAAGAATTTAAATGGCAAGGGGCATTCAACATACAACGTATAATAATTGCATGTCCAACAAAACCTATTACACAGATCGCATCGCGTGTAAGAATTCAAAAACCTCCTCTAACAGTACTAGCTATTCGGGGCACACTCAGCATGACAGCCATGAGGAGATAAAAATAAATAAAAAATACAGATAAAAGTAAGACAAACTGCATATCAGTCATTCATACAGTGGCTCATAAAATAGCTAACAGAAGTAATAATGAAATATAATCATCAGAAATTCAGCAGATTTATAGAAGTTATGAGTCCAATAAATTAGTACTGTAAGATTGTTACAAAGACACCATTAACATACCAGAAACACACCGAAAACAAGACTTTTCAAATGGTTAAATGGACATCCTAAACTTAAGTGCAAACATTAGTAAAGCATGCAAGTCAACACTTTAACACATGATGAGATAGATTAGTGAACAGTGAACACCGTGCCAGCACCATTAACAAAAGAGGCAACAATTATAATATTTTCAAAGAGTCGTGTTCTGTTCGAAAGGTCAGGGTCTTGCCAGTATTTAAATTTCAGCATAATATTTCATATTGCAGTGCAGAAATATTATAGCAATAGTTTAGTAAAAAATCACTAAACTAATGATATCTTTAGATTTCATATAGAAACCCAGCAAACTGTTAAATCAAACCCCATTTAATGGTGAAATAGTAAAGTTTTTAAAAAAAGCAGAATAATTCTCAGAGGAAACAATTGGTCTCATAGCAAACTGAGTAACTGTGATCTTCCAAATGCTAATATGTTATTTTATCATTCATTTCACTGGTCAACTTCCTTCTGGGGTATTGGCCACTACACTGTGACAGATAGCCAAACTTACTAAAGAGTGTGAACAGAGACAGAGAGTACAATGGAATTTATGGTCAATCTGCTTACATATCAGGAGCAATAACTACAGGACGAAAAAGACAAGAAAAATTGTAGAAGCCTAAAACAGAAGGGCAAACATACAGTACACAAGGAGAAACTTAACATATCTACAAACACATGTGATATTTGGACAAACTTAAGAGATCTATTGATTAAACAGCAAGTTTGCAGTTTCACAAGAAGTACTAACTTTAGCGGTATGGAAACAGGCTGAAGGTTTACACAAACACAGTATCAAGGAGACAGATTTTCCTTCAACGTATCTGAGCAAACAGTCGACAGATTAGAAAGGAGCATAGGCAAAAGCAGGGAGAACTAGAACAGGAATTTAATGGTTGAGTAAAGTAAGAAAAGAGCAAATACATGGCCTCAGAATAGTCACCAATATTTGAAAGATGACAAGTGTTTGTAATTGAAAGTTCGAACTGCCTCAACTCAAGATCAAAATGGCCTTTGAATGAAAGACTGGAACCAGCTTAAATGGAAAGATCCAAAAGTGTCTCAAATAGAAAGATTGGAAATTTTGCATACGGATTGAAGATTGTCTCTTGAACAAAAGCAAGTTCCAAAGTCAAACATTTGGAATTGTTGCTGTTACAAACGGACCAATAAAATTGATTGAAACCGATAAAATTGATTGATTTGATTTGAATTGTTCCAAACAGAAAGACAGAATGTACCTAAAAATTGGAACAACTGGTGAACGAAATATAGTATACAAGTGGAAAACTTAAATCTGAATGTGATTGGAAGCGCGTGTACATGGAAAACGTTCTGGAAATGATGCCTCTGTGCGGGCTCTGTATGTGTTCTTACTGTGTTCTCTCGCTTCTGCTTGTCGAGTTCTTGTTGCATAAGAACAGCCTTCTCGAGTCGTTCATTCAGGTCCTCCTGAGTCCGAGAGAAACTCTCGGCATTCCTATCTCTGTCCTCCAGAGAAGTCTGTAATGTGAGCAGTTTGCCAACAAGGTCCTACAAGCGGGGAACGACAGATCGAAATGGAAGCAGAACAAACAACACACACAACCAATCCATGCTTCTTAAACACAAAGCAGAAATCACACAATGAATAGAAAGGATCAGAACACTGCAGAACACAACTGATGCACATATACAGCCAAGAGACTTTTCTGTTCTGGACGCTTAGCAGAAATATTGGAAAGATATATATTATATACGAAACAAGTCTTTTATGCTGCAGCTTGGAAATGCCCCTAAATACCTCTCAGACCATTTTGTAAAAACCATTATCTGCATCTTCATCTCAATGTGTTCTGCTGATCGTATTCATCCTTTTGTTTCGTAGACAATAGAGGACTGCTCTTGCAAAACGTTGGTCATTTGCAATGGTTGGTGTTTCCATTTGGAATATCTTCCTCCCACACTAAGGGCTAAACTAATGACTCGTTTTCTTCATTTAATCTCTCGTTTTGTGAAGGCATTTCTTTCACCCCGAAGTTTCTGTGCTAAGAGCACCTCTGAATAATTATCGCTGAAGAGGCACTATATAGATTCTATACTATATGATGTGGCTTCCATTTTACTGAAATTCTTGTAATGCATGACTGTGCTGTCTTAAGTATCTTAAAAGATGGTAATAATGGTAATACCACGTTTTTATGTGCATATATCAGATGGTTTAAGAAATTTCCAAAAGTCTAACAAAGTTCTGGCAAAGCAATGTGTAATCAATTCTTCAAAGCAAAACAATAAACGAGAAGTTTTGCAACACTCTTGTAAGCAAGAGAAAATAGTAGCAACACAACAAACTGGTTAGTGTGCAAAAATGTCAAACTTCCGTAAGTTGTGATGTTATCAGAGAATGCGCATGCATCAAGATTTACAAGGAATGTAATCTAACAAATGCAATAAATCCAGGAAGCAAAGTGTTAATATAAAATATCACCAAGCAACAGTGACCACTACTTTGCCACTACAACTATGTTACTCAGTCACTAGCAGTGTAATTCAAATGATCTCATTTGAAAAGAGAACCTATATATCAGTGAAAATAATCTCTGAAATTCATACAATCCTACTATATAGCTTCTACTTTCAACCATACAATTCAACTACCGGTAGATCAAGTTCAACAGTATTTTCCAGCAATGCATCATGTGTTTTTCATCCTGACATTCTTATTCTTGGCTGTCACTGGCATAGTCCAGCTACTTAAATCACAAAAGAAACGAGCCACTAACTGTCCAACTTAACTCAGGAACAGATTCCAGATATATGCAATTTAAAAACAAAAGTAGCAATGGTCATGGCAAATACGAGATTGGAAACCTACAAATGTTGCTGCCTCTGACTCACTTGTTTTTCCTGTTCAAGTTGAGTTAATTGTTCATCTTTTAATTTATTATCACAGTTGAGTTGGTGCACTTCACCGGCCATCGTCAACTTCGCTTCTTCAAAATTCTGCCACAATTAAAAAAGCAATGACTAAATAATACAATAGCTAAATAAATAGCACAATACCTAATCCAACCCAATGATCTCCAAAGAGCCAAATAGCTAGAGAGTTCACTTTTTAAATGTTGACTACAGGTATGAGTTCGAGCATCACCTAAGATGGTTGGCTACTATTGTGCAGATCTACCTTGTGCTAGTCCCTCATTCACAATCACTCATGGTGCTAAATAGATAATTACATCATAATATTAATGGGATTTTTTTAATCAGTTTTCACTTACATGGAAACAGAAATAAACAAGAGCAATCCACTAGAAAACTAAATCAAAATCTTTATGCTCCAAGGAAACTTGAAGAATGAAGATACAAGTATTGTATTAACACATTTATAATGCGTCTCAAGTAATTCAACCAATTCAACTTAGAAAATTCAAGTCAATGGATGCCCAAGCTGCTGGCGAATCTAACAGCCTATGAACGTAGCAGGGCTACGTTTAGTCATTAATTTGTACCGTAACTTCTATGGTGTGTGCATCTAAAATAACTGATTGTGCAACAAAGAAAAACTGCAAAATTAGATTCGCAGCAATTAAGAAAATTCATTGCAGCCTATACCTTTGCCATCCATGGAGTATTTACACAGCGGTTCAAAATAAAAGCAATGCAGGCCTTTCATTCTTCAATTTTAATTTCCCATTGCAGTTGTAGAATATTGCCAACAGATGAAAAAATGCACATTATTTATTGAGGTAGATCAATTATAATAAATATATATAAATATAAATATATATTATTGAATAAAATGTTTCATTACAAGGAACTTATGCTTAGATAATCAATTAATAACCAGTAGTTTTGTTGTTTGACAGTCATTTAGTGCATTCTCATTATTTACGGTTTGAAACAATTGATTTCTTACCCGGGTTTCTCCTTGAATGGCACTTAGTTCTTCTTTTAGTCGACCTACTTCCTGAACGAGGTCAGCCTCTTTCTGGTGCAGCTGATTCATCTCCAAGTGACACGAAACGACTTGTCCTTCGACCTCATGAAGCCTTGCCAGATTTGTTTCGTTCTGATCACCCTTTGCCACCCTTCCTTCAAGTTCCATGATCCTCACAGCCATATGAGTCAACTCCGTATCTTTCTGACCAAATTCAACCTCTTTCTCGCGAAGTCTCTCAAGCTCCGCCTCCCTCTGAGAAAACTCCGCCTCCTTCCGTACAAAATCTGCTACAGTTTCTTGTAGGCTCTGAAGCTCCGCCTCTTTTTGAGTGAACCCCGCCTCCTTCTGTGCAAACTCTGCCAATGCTTGTTGCGCTCTCTGAAGCTCCACCTCTTTATTAGTGAACTCCGCCTCCTTCTGAGCAAACTCTGCCAATGCATATTGCACTCTCTGAAATTCCGTCTCTTTCTGAGAGAACTCTGCCTCCTTCTGAGCAAACTGTGTCACCACTAGCTGCACCCTCTGAAGCTCTGCCTCTTTCTGAATTAGCTCCGCCTCTCTCTGATCAAATTCTGCCACTGCTTGACGTGCTCTCTGAAGCTCCGCCTCTTTCTGAAAGAACTCCGCCTCCTTCTGGGCAAAGTCCGTCACTGCTAGCTGCACCCTCTGAAGCTCCGCCTCTTTCTGAACAAACTCCGCCTCCTTCTGTGCAAACTCTGTCACCTTCTGCTGCAGTCTCTGAAGCTCCACCTCCTTCTGTGCAAACTCCGCCTCCTTCTGCTGTAACCTCTGAAGCTCCACCTCTCTCTGAACAAACTCCGCCCCTTTCTGATTCAGCAACTGTAGCTCCGCCTCCTTCTGAACGAACTCCGCCTCCTTCTGCTGCAATCTCTGAAGCTCCGCCTCCTTCTGGCAAAGCTGCTGGCGTAGGGCGTCCATTGGTTCGGTCAGCCTCGCTTCGATCTCACGAGATCTTCTCTGAAACGTTTCGTTCATCATCGAGATCTCTGATTGCATTCTCTGAAAACAACGAAATCACAATAAGAACCCAACATGTAACAACCTTCACCCAAACTTGCGTTATCTTGGTGGTAGGACCCCCAACCTAGAATGGTCTTCCTCTAACACTCCGCTCTATTTCTAAAAATCCTTCTCAGGCTCTCTTAGAACTCTCATCTTAAGACAGTTTTATTTGGTTGTGCTAAGGTTGGGAGCACCTCTGAGTAGCTCCTTGAAGAGGTTCTATATAAATGCATAGTTTAATGAATAAATGAATGAATCAGATTCAGAAATCCTGAGCTTCATCAGGTCATAAATAAATAAAAGCCAATATAAATAAACAGTTAAACATAGTATAAATAAACTAAACAAATAAAATACAAATACATTTCAGAATTTATATAGCACTTCTTCAAGGGGCTACTCAGAAACACTCCCGGCTGTAGCCCGGAAAGAAACCTCTTTTGAGCTTAACAAAAACTGAGAAAAGACCCAGGAAGCAGACAAATAAATACAATATATATAAATAAAAATTAATTTAAAATATATACTAAATCATATAAATAAAAAGTGACGTGAAGAAAAAATTATGCTTAAACAAAGATGTTGCTATTTCAAAGAATTTGTTTCTGTTGAGAACTGTTCACCTGGTAGTCTGAATCCTTCTGAATGCCATAAGTCACGAGATCTTTGTTCTGCGATTCCTTTGTCTGCAAGAGTCTCTCCAGTTCCAGCTTCTGCTTCTCCAGATCCTTAACACCAATTAAAAACCAATTTGAATATTCCAACATTCATCCACATGAATTATATTTCTCAACTACATAAACAACGATGAAGTATTAGTTAAAGTATTTGAATGCTACTGTTACACTGTAGGTCAATGTTCCGTCTAAATTTGTTGGAATTCATGTACATTAAAATATTTCTGTGCAACTTCTTAGAATAAGAATAAAAAAATTTACATACTGTAGAATCAGTGGAAAAGACGAACAAGAATTTTAAATACAGAAATTGAAATTAGAGAAACAGGAATCTACAGGCAGAAGAGAGCAAACTAGGAATACAGGCGGATAATCAACATATCGGTGTTACTTCAACATGCTGTGATACCATGCTAAAAAATTAATCAGCACTTTAAAAAAACATGATATGTAAGTATGAGTTAAGGAATTTAATAAGTTTCACATATAAAAATATATTACATGGTGTCATATTATATGAAATGAAATGCAAGTTTATGAAATATGTGCGAAATCATTTTGGGGGAAAGAGAAACAAATTTTGACGTGCACATACTTTTTGCTGTTCATCTCATAGGCCATGAGATGAACGAACATAATGTGAGCACACATGTGCACAGCTAAAAGAGAACATTACTGTAGGCCAGTGCAAATAATGATAAAGTCAGAAAGCCAGAAGACCAGACTCATAAGCACAACACATTACCTCTTTAATGCCGGAGGGTATAGGATTTCCCGTACCATTTACTGCCATCTCGGCATTAAAGGGTTAAGAAGATAATTGAGCGAATGAAGTCAGCTTAGAACAACCAACCATGAAGTGTGTTCTCATCTTCTCCGCTTGGTTCAGTTCGAGCGTGAGACGCTGCAGTTCAGCCGACATATTCTGACTTCTCTGCTCAGACTTCTGCAGATTCTCCGACAAATCGTTCTTTACGACTTGCTGGTCTCGCTGTCAAATACAATCACAAGTTACTCAATCAATAAAACCACTCAATAAAAATCATACAAATGTCAAAGTTCCGCTCACAGTAATAATAACAACAATAATAACAATAACAATAATAATACTGTGGTCTCTATGGTTTATTTATGCAACATGATGGCTACGGCAACCTACACAATTCATAGTTTCTTAGAGCCGCAGTTATTCTTTCAACCTAAAAATAAGAATAAGAATAAAGTATGTATCTGAGAAGCATGCCTTCTTTTCTTCTGTCTATTGGCTTCAATCCACTGCTCTAATTAATGCCATCACCATTCACATTGCTCGTGATTTTCCCATGCCTGAACTATATGAACTTAGTTGACGGAGACATTCAACAAAAACGGGTTTAATCGCCGAAGGGATCATTATACGCTTTGGGTATAATATGAATGAAAATAACTGCAATACACAAAATCATAAAGTAGAACACATTTAAATGGGCTCTAAAAAATGAAAGTGGACTCTGACACAACAGAACTCATTACAAGGGAAGGTCTTGATACAGCTAAAAATGCCGCAAAATAAAGAGGCTCCAAGTGTGCATGAACCGATCTATTTATATAGCGCCTTCAAAGAACGTCATCAGACCTCAAGGACCATGATCCTCTCCAGGTGGCGCTTCTCTCTTATCTCGAGATCCTTGCGAGCATTCTCGCACGCGTTCATCTGAATCGCGTTCTGCTTCAGCGCATCGTCCATCACACGAACGCGCGTCTGCAACTCCATCTTCACGGAATCATCGGCCACCAAGTGCCTGCTCAAAACAGACAATGCCACCTGCTCTGCTCAATTGTCCTATGTTTCATCATCATCATCATCAATATTATTATTATTTATTATTATCACCATTACCATCATCATTACCATCATCATCATCATCATCATCAAAACCATTAATATTATTAAGTGCCTGCTCAAAACAGACAATGCCAGGCTGCTCTGCTCAATTGTCCTATGTTTCATCATCATCATTGTCATCATCACTAGCAATATTACAACTAAATCATTATTGTTACCATTAAACTAACTACCATCATCATCGTCATCATCAACACCAATAATATCATTATTATTTGTTATCACCATAGGCGTACAAGACAAGGGGGCAAATGCTCCCAAATTTCTAGAAAGTCTGTTTTTTCGGGCAAGGCATGCCTGGATAAGTTGTAAAAAGAGTTAGAAATAGTATTTTTCACAAGATTTTAACCCGATGACTAAAAAAGTCTTCAACTTTTTCGGGCAGAAGTGAAATCTTGGACCCCCCACTGCTGAAATCTCTTGTATGCCTATGATTATCAACATTACCATCGCCACCGCCACACAACTCCCAAGGACATTATCAGTTACATTGCAACTTACTGGTATCCATAAATGGTACTGAATACATAAATTCATTTTGGAACTAATCAAAACATATACTCGTATATATATTTTTTCAAGCATTCAAACAGCACCTAAAGTTACAAAATCTGTGAAAGGCAATTTGCCAGGCCAATAAGCAAGGAACAAATGCAAGGGCAAACTGTAGATAACATGAGGAATTAGCTGACAAGAACACTACAGCTAGTTCATTTTCTCCGTTAAAACCTATTCCTTTAAATTGCAACATGAAACCAGAAATGAAACATAACACCAAGACAGTTGAAGCACACAAGGAGGCGATAAAACACACCAGGTGGTCGGCTAGACAGTAGACACACATCGAAAGTTGTTACTAGTGATGACACAAATCAACCCACACAGATCTGTATCTGCGCCTGGGAGGAGATAATTGATCATCCATTTACGCTGTGCTCCCAACAGCTGCTCACATCATCAATATAGCAATAAAACCAAATGTTTCCATCAATGCGTAGGACACGGCTGACTGTGGAAATACCACCTGAATAATGAATATTGCTTTAAATAGGAATTTTGACCATCCACAGATCGAATAAGAAATTGAACTGAAATCTAAATACATACAGAAGAATGATCGAACATATAGCTAAATTGAAATTTAGTTACAAGTAACATAGCTAAATTGAAATTAAGTTACAAGCTTATTTGAAATTATCTCATAAATTTCCTACATGGAGAGATCACTTTTTTTTTTATGAAGAGATCACATTTTTTTATTTTTTTTTTGCACACATACAAGTAAAAACAGTACAAACGTGACTCAATAAACGTAGTGCAAATGAAAATTTCATGTGGCAATTTAGAAAGCTCGCACAGCAATACTGACAACGAATTTCAAACTGTCAAATCATGAAATCAAAGTCATGCGAAAACTTCTCAAATCTAAATCATTAGAAGATCATCCGGCAATAAATAATGGTAAATTGAATTTAAACTTTTACGCAAAAGATTCAAATTCAGAGCTAGAGTATAGATGTGTCAACTCACTTGGTGCTTGAGATGTTTTCCTTCAATGCTTTGTTCTCATCGTTGATCTGTTGAATAGCGACACAACTGTCTTTCAACTGATCTCGAATCGACTTCAATTCCGTTTTCTGCTGTTCAAACGATCGCTCGAGCTGAACTCTCTTCACGTCCTTGTCTTGAATCTACATAACAAACACACATGTATACAACAATACTTAAGCAGATATGAGAAGTTGTTGGCAATATTCCCACTAAGCTCAGATTGGCCGCCTCAGTAGACTCTTTTAAATCAAAGCTTAAAACTTATCTGTTTGCTAAGGCTTATCTCGCTGATAGCCGTTTGTGAGGTGCCCTTGTAGCAGTATGATCGCGCTGTGGCGCCATATAAATTGTCGTTATTATTATTATTAAGCTGTAGATGTGTAGAATAGATGTGATCATCCATTTACACTGTACTCCCAACAGCTGCTTAAATCATCAATATAGCAATAAAACCAAATGTTTCCATCAATGCGTAGGACACGGCTGACTGTGGAAATAGCATGTGAATTGTGAATATTGTTTTAGGAATTTTGACCATTGTTGGCAATGTTCCCTCTAAGCTGTAGATGTGTTCATGCGCATCAGTTTTGAGATAAGCACACACTAGAAAGCAAGGTGCGCACACTGAAACGCACATACATGTGCTCTATTGGTAAAATATATTCTTACATGTAAGACTTGTTAAATTCGAAAGTCTCGCACTAATATAATTATTATGTTTTTAAAAGTACTAATTATTTAGCAAGGTGAAGACACAGATAATTAATTATGTTGCTTATTAGCTGATTCCACCATACTCAAAAAATTCTATAAATTATTTTTTTAAAGTTGTACACAGACTCCCAAGAAATTACAAGGAACATTGTTGTGAGACATAGTAACTGACTGATAGAGTGCAGGGGGTCCAGGTTTGATCCTCCCACCCTTGAGATGGTTTTCCTCTATAGAGACCTCTGAGTAGTTTACCTAAATAGGTGCAGGTGCTATATAAATACTTGAATGAATGAATTGTATGGGGTAGACTGAAAGAAGCGAAGCAATGCGATGAAACTCACTTGACTGTTCAGCTGTTCAATTGCCTGTGTGAACAATCCATTCCTCTCTCTTTCCTTGTTCAGCTCGGCGAATAATTCCTTCGACTTTTCCTTTTCTGGTTCAACCAGGACAGAAACAATGAACGCTCAAAAGCTAGATACACATTTTTCATCAACCATCTTCAATCAATCAATCAAAATTGATATAGAATCCATTCAAATATATCAATCACTTAAAAGTCATGCCAAATGTATTTATAATCAACCATATACCGCTTGACAATTATTTCGTCAATATATCTCTTAAAATCTACAATCTCTTTTAAAAGTGCATATTCAACTGCTAATATCCATGGAACAATTCAAAGTTCTAACTTCTCTACAGCCTGCTGTCCTTGTGAAAAGAAATGCAAATTAACTTTTTATTATGACTAAATTGTATTGTAGCGTATTTGACCATTTATAAAGCACTACTCTCAGCACAAGCGAGTCAGAAACGCTCCCAGTGATAGCAGTCACTAGAGAAAGACAGGATTTTATAGCTACTTTTATTGTTATTATTATCAATGAAAATATTAATATAAAATATGACAATATTTTTATACAGAAAATATGGCATTCAATGTAAGCAGTCACACATTGCAGCATCACAACACAATGGATGGCTTTGGATTATTACCTGACTCTAATGAAATCTTCAACGCATTGACAGAGTCTATCATTGGATTGGTGGTCTCCACTGGTCTCTGAAAAGAGAAGAAAAAATGACAAATTGTTTGAAAAAACATATTTTTCACTGTCTGTATACTGCCTTAGGAATGAAACAAAGCTTCATTACACAATAGCTTTCCTGCCTTTGTTAAGAATAAAAAAATAAACAATGCCAAAGAGGACTCACAACTTATTAAGTTATAATATATCATGGACGTTTGGTTATATATAAAAATCACTTATTATTTTGTTTTCCAGAAAATTGATTCGACAGAGTATTTCTCCATTTTAAAAAACAAGAAGCCATGAAAAGAATGCTCAGAATTACCACTAAGTACAAAAGCAGAGGTGCAATATAAATTTCCATAAAAATTAATAATGCCATTCAGCAACAAACCTCGGTTTCAACTTTCACCGGTTTGTTGCTCTCCGTTGCTTTGACGTGCGTTGTCTCTCGTGTCACTGGAGTGAAGCCATCATCGCTGTCATCATCGTCTGGCTCAGCTGTTGCCACTTGTTCTACGTTTGACGTGGCAGCCACTGCATAAGAACCGACGTCCTCAGCTACGTCACCACTGGCACCAGAATGCTCCCCATTTGCACCTAAAAAAGCAGAAAGTAAAAAGAATGGAAACTTTACCAAGTTCTCACCGTGCTTGTACTAAAATAAAAATAATTATTAATAAAAATGACAAGATATAGCTGCCTTAATGTGATAAAAACAATGCAGTTTGAAAACTGTTAAGCACATAGAAATTTCAAGTCATCCCAAAGACAACAGTCAAAGTAAGCAAATTTAGATCTTCCAGACCAATTGAAGGTAAAAAGTTTCGGTGAAAAGAAATTGATAAAACAACAAACCAGCGTTTTTGCCATTCTTCTTCTTCTTCTTTCTCTTCTTGGCGGTTTTTTCACCGGACGCATCTCCAACGGTCACATCCTTCTCTTCATTGTTCGATATTCCATTCTCATCATCCTTTTCAACACTCACCTTTCGCAACACAGTTTCTTTCTCCTTCGTTGCAGAAAGTGCGACAAATTCTTTCTTCGCCACAACAATATCATCTTCCTTTCTTGGCTTGCTTTTCTTTCCTTTCTTATCTCCAGCCGTCTCCTGCGCATCCACAACCACGTTCCCCTTTCCAGCTGCATTTCCAGCAACAACCGACTCTTTCGATTCTGTGTCTGCCTTAGGCGACCGTGACTTCTGTCCTCCAGCAGATTTTCCCGCATCCAACTGGGAAAAATCATCCGCTTGCTCCACTCCTGGATTCTCGTCCGAGTCCCTGTCCTCCTCGACCTCCACGCTTTCGTTGTCGGACTCCGCCTCCGGTTGGGCTTCCACCTCCAGGACGTTCTTCCCACCCACGTTGATTCCCTTTCCCTTGTTCTTCCCCTTCTTCTTTCCTTTCTTCTCGTGCACGTCTTTCGGAAGACGTTCCACCTTGACGCTCTCTCCCTCGCCGTCGCTCTTCTTCTTGTTCTTGCTAAAACCAACGTGCTTTCGCTTCTTATTCTTCTGGCCTCCAGACAACAAGTCGAAGGACAGCTTCTGGGTGATGGCCTTGTGTGGCCTTCGTCTCAGGACAAACAGCAAAACAGCCACAAGCACAACGCCTGCGCCGACCAATGCGTAGACAAGCTCCATTTCAAGCAACGCAACTTGGCAGAAAATCTGCAGAAAAGCAAAAAATTATAACAATAAGTCAGATGAAATTCAGAAATTGTAATGATGGCCTAACATATATCCATCGTTGCTTCACTAACTTTGAGGCAGAGCCACGCAGATTTCATACTTAATTATAGCGAAATTTCTATGTGGTTGCATGCCAGTGATGAATCTTAACGACCTGCATGGTTAATCCAGATTGCAAGACTGCCAAGAGCTACACCCACATGAAGAACTAGGGAGCATATATAAGTAAGCACTGGTAATTAATCATTGAATAGAAGTTTCAAGTTGGCTTGGGTTTATCTGGATCCAATCTCAGAAGAAATGTTCGGAAACAGTCCATAACAGTGATGCAGCAGTGTGTGCCTTTTCAGTTGTGATATTCGGACTGGTCGATCCCTACGCTTGGTTGATAGGAGAGTGCTCTTGGTCCCGTTTGCTCGTACTCCTATCATGCAGAGCCATGCTTTTTCTGTGGTTGGCCTGGTGGTATGGAATTCCACCAAACTTGAGCTGCGCCTGCTCCCTAGATCACTCTCTGACACATCCTATAAGCACTTAAAAACTGTTCTGTTTGGCAGTGCCGCAGTCGGTAGCACCTCTGAGTAGTTTCCTTGAAGAGGCGCTATATAAATACTTGGATGAATGAATGAATCTGGGATAGACATGTACGGTTTTTAGGTATGTCACTGGCGAGAGCTCAGTCATTTCCTGAAGACAACGCCATTACTTCGTTTCGAAGCTCCCACTTCAGCTAAATATCTAATTAGTGATGAGATTTTTACAGCTCGTTGCTACTAAAATGAAACCACTAAATAAAAAAGTACACGCAGCCGATTCTAACCAGAAAAGCTGACGAAATCAACAATCTAGTCAAAAGTGCTAAAAATGGACTCTGAACGTGCCACGCCAATGACACGAGTCAGTTCACCGAAACCAAGTACGATTTCCTCTATTAAATTCTTACCCGTTTATACGCGAAATTCAAAAATTTATCGCAGTAACCTACACGGAAGATGAGTCTTAACGTAGGCAACACTGAAGTCGATTAAGAGGCACAAATCAAGCAGCGATCCTATTTATTTAAAGCGAAGGACCCCACGAAGCAGAAACGCCATGACAGTCACCTGGGACCAACGGATTACATGTCCCGATTAATTTAAGATGATCAGTGTTTATACGAAACCGGAAGCGCCTCTATTGGACGCTGTAGAAACTTGATGCGATGTCACGAATAGAAACGTTCGACACTAGTCTTTTTAGTATAATACTAGGCCTAATGGCCTATAATATTAAAAGTTAGATAATAAAAGTTGTGTGCTGCGGAAACCTTACTTAAATTAAGGGTGCGCAGCCGAATGGCAGAATAGCAGAACATTAAATTTTGTGCAGCTTTAGTCCTGTCTGGAAAATGTGTAGGCCATATAACCCTTATAGCCTATAGGCTGTGGTCTGTGGATCATGACTAGGCCTATAGGCTAGTAGCCTATAGGCCTCCCGACAAAAGGTCTATAGCCTATTATAGGCCTAATAGTAGTTTTATTATAGGCCTATGCGTGATTTTTTATCGAGCAATTATTAGCCTAGTGCATGTAGGCCTAGACATGTCACATAATTATGTTGCAACCCTGTGCTTTAATAATTATAATTTATGGAATCACGTTTGAATTCGAAATCTACAATAAAATATTACGATTAGGGGAGCCGGAGGTAAAATGGAACACCGGGGCACAACGGGAAAATTGACTATTATCATTGCTAATTTCTTTTCTTAACAGATGACGTTCTTACCCAGAAGTAGGCTAGAAGTAGGCTATCTTAGCCTGATTCAAGGTTGAGGGACAAACCAAATTGCAATATCGACGCCTCTATAGTTAATTTTAGAATAGAAGGTTGAATTTCGTCATTATCTCAAGTAGCCTAGGCCTAAGATAGCCTACGGAAATGAATTTTTCTTCTTTGTTCCATAGAAGGCAATTTACATCTGGTAGGCCTACGACAACCACTCGATTAAGTTCCTAACCTACTTTAGGCCTAGGCCTATAGGTCTAGTTGAAATAAAGCACAATTTGCTCGTTGATGACATATATTTTCAAGGATGACCTCGCGTCGTAAAAAAAGCCTTATAACCAACGGCTATAGCCTACGTGATACATAAAATTAATTATTAGGCCAACAAAAATAATTTTCATACACTATTTGTAAGTATCATAATCTGTAAGTCTTCGCGAAAGATCTTCTTGTGATTTTGGATCAAAATGGCGCTGTTTGAACAGCGAGAAATTGACAAGATACGGTATGTAGCCTATTTTTTTCAGCAAAGTCCTAGGAATTTTTTGGGGCTTGAAACTTTTCTAGTAGCTCTCTGCTGACGGGCAAATGCGATGAACAACTGCTCGAGAGTCGTCTGTCCAACCGAATAGTCCTCGATTTCGTACGTAACCTTCGCCTTCTCCATGATTCCGAAAACTTCAGACCATTTAATAACCCGTGTTTTGACCTGGTAGTTAAGAAGATTCTCGTGATGGTCCTTGATGACGCTGTCTGGAAACGTTTGACTGATGAAAGTCTTCATTTTCACGATCCGTCCCTCCATTTCCCCGGCGTTTTCAGCGGCCTCAGGTCGCTTGAGTTTGATGATAAGCGTATATCCTTCGCTGAACTTATCCCTGAGATGTTGTAGGTTCCCAAGACATAGAAATCGACCGTTGACAAGGACTCCCAGACGAGTACAGATGGCTTCGCATTCTTCCATGCTTGCAAATAAGAGACAAGAATCGATAGCATTGCGACGACGTACATGTAGGCTACGTATGTTCGACGAATAACCTAAATTATGTGTAATAACGCACGTAGTTGTGTTGGAGTGAATTATAATTCTATTTATAATAGGCCTACTAGTTCGGGTACGGTACCCGACCTTGCCCAGTTAATTTAGGTTTTACATCCAAACCGAGCTCCGGGCGGGTTCGCCAACCCTCCAGGGTACCTGGGTTTTCCGGTGAATTTTGGTTCTTTAGCCCAAACTGGACCACCACAATTCTATCCCCGTCCTCATCCATACCCTCACCAACCCGACCCAACACCACTCCGCCCCATTCCCAACTCCAACCCAACTTGCACTAGCCCCACCCAACACCCATTCTTTGTGGTACCCGACGTCGCTCTGGAAATGTCGCTTTTTCACCCCACCCGGCCCCACGCCTCTCTTCCGATTCAATCCCATATCCCTCTCCAATGCTCCCCTCCAATCCTCCGTCCTACCACATTCTTTTCCCCACTTTAGGTTTTTCGCCCCAACTTAATCAATCGTCATTTTTCAGTCATTTTGAGGCTTTGAGTAGAAGCGACATTAGGTGGACGCACGTGGTTGTAGGCTACCTGTGCGACGTGAGTATGATGGTGGCGCCGGTGTTTCTTGCTGCGGCCAGAGTATTCCAGACGTGTCTTCTGGCTTCTGGATCGACGCCCGTTGTCGGTTCATCGAGGAAGACGACCGTCGGATTTCCCATCAACGCAACGGCCACACATAACTTACGCTTGTTTCCACCGCTAACAAGAACGCAACACAACGCATTGAATGCAAAAAAGTTACTATGCTATGGTGAATAATGACGGTGTAACGTTTGGTAAGGCAACTAAGAGCAAGTGAATGTAGAAAAAGATCAACAACAAAAAATAAAAGTTAAGAAAAATTTGAGCATTGGGTTCCTCGCTCTGCTATGAAGGAACAACTATAGTTTCACGGGCTCGTCTAGCTGCCAGACAACGCCGAGCTTTCTCGGGTGTAGGGCCGTCTGACCCGTCAAACGGGAATGAACTCAAAATTCAAAGCTTCATTTACTACATCTGACTAGTCAAACTTTGTTTCATAAATCTCTCGTCTTTTTTCTTTCGGCGTGGCTAAACTGGGAGCGGCTCTGAGTAGTTATCATGAAGGGTGGTATATAGCCTAAATTCATATAATGAATGAATGAATGAATGAATGAATGAATGCATGTAAGGCAGGGTAAAGGTCGAAGATTGGGAGCGTAGGCCTACTTGGAACTCCAGCAAACATCTGCACTTAATTTGTTCTAATTCTTCACTCCCTAGCGCTCGCGAGATTGCTCTGATTGCCATCGAATCGTTATGCCCCATTAGCCTAATCGCATAGGTGTGAGGTCTTCATGGAGTCAGTTGGGACACTTGTGGCCGCCGTCACCGTGGACCTCATGGAGACTTCACATGCGGTTTTCTATAAGCATACATCAGCTCAAAGCAATACATTCAGGGCTTTCGCTAACTCCAATTTGATTGTACACTTATTGGGCCTACATGTAGCTGTATGTCTAAACAGATTGAGCCATTTTCTTTCTCATGCCAAAAATATAACTAATGATTTGATATAGGCCTACCTGAGAGTTCCTGCCAGTTTTTTGGTGAA
Source organism: Lumbricus rubellus (assembly GCA_945859605.1). NCBI lineage: Eukaryota > Metazoa > Annelida > Clitellata > Crassiclitellata > Lumbricidae > Lumbricus > Lumbricus rubellus. The sequence goes on along the minus strand of OX243814.1, from coordinate 8,563,834 downwards.
TGGTGTGAGGGTCAGACGTTCAATGAGTCGGTCGATGACCCCTTGTCGGACCTTAGTTGGAATTCCGTGTGCGCATGCGTACATCCAGAGTGTCTCACGAACAGTCAGTTGATCGATGATGCAGTCAAATTGCGGACAGTATCCAATCTTCTGACGCACCTCTGCGAGATCTTTTTGGACACTTAAGCCAGCAACATAGGCGCTTCCGAAGGATGGTCGGATTTCTCCGGTCAGCATCTTGAAGCTCGTTGTCTTTCCGGCTCCGTTGACTCCCAGGAGACCGAAGCATTCCCTATGAGAGACTCCGATACTCAATTGGTTAACGGCCACAAAGTCCCCATAGAGCTTCGTCAGATCCTGGGTAACAACTGAGTCTGTCTGGATGAGTTCCTGTATAGGAGTCGAATGGATGCGTTGTCGCTCAGCTAACACATCCGAGTCTTCGCTGAACTTTCCATTTTCATCAGTGTCCATCTCGGTGAGCATGGCTTGACTCACTTGGTTGGGGTTAATGGCGTTGAATATATTTCCCAATAGATTCGTTTCCAAGACGGTGAGAATGAGAAAGAAGGCGAAACCTTGAAAAGACACGAAGAGCGTTGGAACACCCACACCGGGGTACTTCAGCGACAGGTAGTTGTCAACCATTTCGATGCAATGTTCGCCACATGTACCTTTAAAAGACAACAACAGTTTTTACCTACGACATCAGAAGCAGTTATTCAATTTATGTGCTGCCTAACCATTCGTCTGGTTTCACTGATCTATGGATCATGAGTCTTGGTTACGTTTTAACTCTGAGCGTAATCTTTAAAGATGGCTTCGACTTACATTAATTTTAGCCTAGTGTCAAAGGCTTAGCCGAAATTATTACATTAGACTAGTTTAGATTATTTTATTAATTTAGATTAGATTAGCCATTTGGACGTATAAGCTCTTAGGTATTTTAATTGCAAAATTCCATGGTGCCACGACAGAGGGAACACAATGTAGTACGTCAACCTTTCTTACGTCACAGAACACTGAGAACAGTTTGTTGCGAAGTGATTTCACAGTGCACACACATAACACAGTCGTTATATCGGTATTCATGGAGTGACGATTGCAGCACAATACTTTTCTTATACCTTGACAACAAAGATTCATCAAATGAAGCTTTTTCACAGATGCGCAGAAATCGTGAAGTTTCTCTCCTTTGGCCATTTCACTGCAGGCTTTCTGGCTGCTGTGGTTTCTGTAGATGTTCTGAAGAGCCACGCTGAAGCAGTAATTTGGAAATATGGCGTAGAATATATACTCGACGGTTTTCCAGGTACTCGGATGTGTTAGCAGTTGCAATATTAGAACAATGACCGGAGCAAGTGTTCCTTCGAAATAAAACAGTCACACTGATGATGGCTTTTTATTTTGACATAGATTTTAACCAAAGATCTGTGGTCCCTAGTCAGTGGCGTAGGCGTATTCTCAAGTCTAGTACATTTATTGCAGCTCCTTATTTCGTAACAGTATAATGGTTAAAACAGAATTTGGGTCGCATGGGTTCTTAAGACAATTGCCTTGCCTTCAACCTTCCTCGATACGAGGGTTGGTTGCACTTTGGACAATTCTTCTTAAAGCCTAATTACTGAAGCATAATTATTTGAAATCACTGAACTAAAAATATCTGCGATTTCCTTGAAGTATTGAAAGATAATGTATGCCTAGTTACCGATGGATCACTTACCCGTCGTAATGTTGATAACGGAAAGCCAAACAAATCCAACAGACGCTTCATCAAAAAGTAAGGAAAATAGGTAAGTAAAGGACAACATTGACCAACCGTAGAGCAGCAACTCCAATAAGACGATGCTGAAAATTGAGTGCATACCCAAAATATTAAATGTTCATTGGACAAACATCATCGGATTTTGACTTCTACTAAATTTAATTTCGATATTGGTGAGGGCCTATTCATCGACTGGGAAGTCCGATGTTCAAAGTCTCTATGAATATTGATTACAATTATTTTCAATGTCTTTAGCCTATCGCGTTTATTTACCGAAGTTAGTACAAATGTCAGTTGTCATTATCATAACCGAAGAACCTAAAATGTCATTAGGCTATCATAACCGAAGACCTAAAATGTCATTATCATAACCGAAGACCTAAAATGTCATTATCAAAGCCGAAGAACCTAAATTGTGATTATCATAACAGAAGAACCTAAAATTTCATAACCAAAGAGCCTAAAATTTCATCATCATAACCGAAGAACTGGTTTAGCCATTAGCACTCCTGTGAATTGACCCTTGGGAATCCCATGTTAATTTTTTATATTATAATATCATTTATAGATACACATTGATTAGGCCTTTTTAAATAAATGTTAATACATTACAGCTAAATGCCTCTATTTCCATGAACTTACAATTTGCTTTAGTTCGAATATTGTGGATCACAGTGGCGAAAGTCTTAGCGACTTCACAGAATTATGCAAATGGGGTAATCATTATTTTCAAAAGTATTTGCATTTTTTCATACATCTCCACCATCATGGTCATGACGAACATTTCATTATCATAACCATCAACATCCTCATTCTTTCTCCTCCTTTCTTTCTTCATCGCTGTTATTTTCGTCGTCTCCTTCTCCTGCTTTACTTTAATTCTAAATCTCTTCCTCCTAATTCTTTTCTCATAGGCTACTCTTTCTAAATGCTTCTTCTCCTACTTGTTCTCTTCCCTCTAGTTCCTGCACTCTGCTTTGCTCGTTAGACCTAATGCCTTCTTTCATAGTCAATAATTCAGAGCAAACAATTTGCAAAGATATCTCAATATCGATGTCTGAATATGGTATACCTACGAAGCATGTTGACAGTAACCATCGGTTTGAAAGCCGAGGATGATGGCGATGGTCAAGATGCACGGAACGAGGTAGTTGACGTAATCCCAAATGAATGTTGCCAACCAGAAATTATACAGTCTCACTCCACTCACGAGTTGGCTCTGCTTGGCTCCTGATTTTTTCTCTTTGATCAAGAAGATCAGGAAGGTGCTGAAAAGAAAGGCCATCCCGAAGGATATGCAGTAGGCGAAACCGAATCCCCGTGGGCTCTCCTGGTTGACGCTTTCCAAAACCTGTTTTGTGGTGTTCATGGGAAGTGGGTGGTTGATAGTTTCAATCCGGTAGCTTTTGTTACCAAAGCATTGCATCAGAGCGTTTCCCAGGAACGATAGGGAAATGGCAACGGTGTGGTAGGCTTGATTATTGAAATATCCGGTAATGTTCAACTCTCCATCTGAATCTTCTTCTATGGTGGCGCCGATCTGGTAATTCCAGTCGTACTGGTCTAGTTGATCTGTCCCGATCTTTAGCAGGTAGGCATCCATTGTGGTATATCCCGGTTCTGAGTTTATGTCTACAGGCGTGCTCTGCTTGGAAACGCTGTCCTTGTAGCAAGATGCCAGCCTCTGGGTGTCCGCTGTTTTTGGTTGAACGTTGTATGGGGTTATAGGGTCTGAGAAATGAGTTAGGTTAAGGTTTAGTGGTGGAGATTGAAAGGTTCGTGATGGATTCAAAAGGACGCAACAGGCAAGTACAGTGAAGACGACTGGAATGAGAATCTGCATTAAAATGATCACATAGTTGCGTATGGAGTGAATTGCTCGCTTGTACAGCATGGCTCGCAGCTGCATACATTGGCGTTGGCAACCGACCTCCTTGTCGTATTTCGCTTCATCGGCTGAAATCCAGTATCATATTCATAATATTAGCCTTGACTAGAGCAACATTTAATTCTGGTCAACCACAATACTAGTCTTGACAACATCACAAGTTTCTGTACCGGTAGGCTACTAATCATCATTAAATTTCAGCCAGGTGATCTTTGCTCCATTCCCCTGGTCATAGGCCTAAACTGAAATAGAACTGTTCTTGGTGAACTAGGTTTACGGCCGCTGGACTTAGATTCATGGGCACCCGCACATAGGGGTAAGAGGGGGCACTTGCCCCCCTGGAAAATTGATTTCATTTTTTTAAACTACTACTTTTGGTCTCTAACAAATTTTTCACACTAAAGCGCAAATGTTACTAACGATACACAAAGTAAAACTGAGAAATATACATGCAGAAAAAATGTGAAAAAATACTTGTGTTCCCAATATTCTGCTTTGAATTTTTCAGCTCTCGCTAAAACATTTACCCGCAACCATTATGTTTTGCCCCCTCCTGGAAAAGTTTCTGCGGGCGCCCATGCTTAGATTTTAAAATACCCGGTACCGGTACTCTTCCTGTAGGCCTATATGTACCCATTCAAGAGGTTCAACCTCTTGTCTTTCTAAGGATCCCACAGTTAAGTTTTCATTGCAATGCATACCTCAATTACCTCATGGGTCGTTTAGACCTACAAGCACTTCGTTCTCATCTGTGCTGCTTCTATTTTAGTATTATTCTTAACGATTCAATTTGTGGGTTTAGGCCTACTATCAAAGTAGGCCTAATGATTTGGATTAGTGCTACACTGGCATTGTATAAGCTTAGATCTACTACTAAATTTGATGATGCCATCACTTTTAAACCATCCAAGTTAAATGCGATTTTACATTTTCTCAGCAGACCACTTGATTTTACTCCCAGTTTGGCTTGCAAGTATAGGCTACAACTTCTTACTGACTATTCAACGCTACTAACTGTAACAAGAAAGCACTGACGTGAAAATTTTCCGAAGATATCTGGTTTGAATGCGCTGCTCATTTCTCCTCCGCCTTCCAGCTTAGACGGATCCTTGACTCTGCGTTCAAATAAAAACAGGATTATATAATTATAGGCTACATGTACATGTAAAAGTCATGTATACGTATAAAAGCGCGTCTCTCTCACACAATGTAGGCCTAAAGCTATCAACTTTATCTCACAACTCGAGTCAGAAATCCTTTGAAGTGGAGTGAAGAGAAGAAAGGAACTTATATAGAACAAAAATTTAAAAACGCTGTCGTTATATAACGACGAATAGACGATCTTCTCCGATTAATTATAGATTACTGACTTGAGAAAGACTTCTTCCATTGTCGTGATCGAGACTCCGAAACTCTTGATGCCGAGGGTTTCGCCATCTGTCTCAAGAGTCTTGAAAAGTCCCTCGAATTTTGATGATTGATTACTCGGCAGAACGAACATAACCTCCGAAGCCTCATTGCTCACCAACTTGACCGTGGGAATTTGAAACTTTATAACAACACTCAGTAGATCCACATTACAGGTCTGCGACTTCACTATCGTCATCTGATATCCAACGCCTTCAGAAAACAGTCATTTAGCCTATGAGTAATGCGCAACAGAATAAAAAAATAATTGTAAAATTAATTAAAAAAAATAATACTACAGCCTACCCTCGTACGTATAGCGATGTCCTTGTTCCTTGCCCATACCTTCTTATCTTGCAATTTAATATGAAAAATTATGAATTGATAGGCCTAATAGGCTGGTCTTGTTAAAGTAGAAAGAGACCTCTAGTTTCTAATAATTATTATCAACCAGAGGTTTCTCCCTAACTTTAGATGACTATTACAATGAATATTAATACAATGATTGCTTAATTAATAGTTTCAGTACTTCCGACCAGTATAGGCCTACATGTATATAGGGGCAAAATTAGATTAATTTGGGGACGATTACTGTGCGGTTCAACGTGAGAAGGCCGGTAGAAATTGTCGTCTGCTACGCATGCGTACTGGGAGGCTGCCGATTACAGAAGCAACACGACGGAGAGTTGAATTTGTTTGTTTGTATGTTTTTCATAACGCTATATAGAGTTACGGTCGTAGGCCTTAAGTGGGATGGACAAACATAAAAACAGACAAACAAATATTTACGGACTCATAGTGTAGACTGCAGATTGTTCTTTCACGGGTGGTTTCATTCATCTTGCTGGAGGGTGAAAGAAAGGCGAGAGGAATCAGGGGAGGATCCAGAGGGGGCCAATCCGGCCATGCCCCCCCATTTAGAAATGCCATGTATCGTGGCCCCCCATTTGGTTTCCGCGGCTGCTGAAATGGTACGATTTTCCCGATAATTTGGCCGGATGACTAAAAAAAAAGTCATGAACTTTTTTGGCGGATGCGAATTTTTTTGTCCCAGACCCAAGGTGTCAAGAATTTTTTGGCCCCCCTCCAAAGTTTCTGTATCCACCCTTGAGAGGAATGGGTAGCCTAAAGTAGGGAATTGTTTAGTAACTTTGTGATGCAACAATGTGCTCTTTATGGAAGTAATCGACAGATGACTAACGGCAGTTGAAGATCTCTTACCGTATTTGTTTTTAAGGAACATGGGTGTTCCGTAGCACTGTATCTCTCCGTTAGACATGATGGCTATGCGGTCACCCAGCAGATCGGCTTCATCCATGAAGTGTGTTGATAAAATCATCGTACGACCCTTTCTTTGGCTCTGTAGAATGTCCCATGTCTGTCTGCGTGCCTCTGGATCCATGCCAGACGTCGGTTCATCGAGAATCACAAACTGTAATGATTGTATTTGTTTGTTTGTTTGTTTGTATGTGCACTTGTTATAGCGCCCCTTCAAGCTCTCCCTACTCAGAGGCGCTCCCGATGCAGAGCGGACACTGCATCGGAGTTTCACGCCGAAGCGCTGAGCAATTGTAAGTGAAGGACTTGCCCAAGGTCCTTACGCGGCGATGGTGGATTTGTATTTGTAACCAGGAAACCACTTACATGGGTTTTAACAATATAGACAAGTCAATATGTAAAGCGGTCAGAATAAAGAGGGGAAGACCTAATTAACCGAGAATGGATCGATGACATTAGGGACAGGCTGGTGTAGACAAGATCTTCAAAGTTTGAGAATAGCAGCACAAGAGCGGAGTCTCTGGAGAAAAGTGATCAGCAATGCAGTGGATACCTACGAGTCTTCGGCCCTTGGATCTTGATGATGATGACGATGATGATGATGATGGTGGTGATGGTGATGGTGGTGGTGATGATGATGATGATGATGATGATGATGATGATGATGATGATGATGATGATGATGATGATGATGATGATGATGATGATGATGATGATGATGATGTTGCTGATGATGACGATGACGACGACGACGACGATGATGATGATGATGATGATGACGACGACGAATAGATAGATTGTTAACTATTTCTTCAGTATGTTTATGGAGTGAGTAGACTGAGTACTATCATGTGTGTCTTCGATCGTTTAGCAGAACATCAAGACACCTTTACAGCATCAATTCATGTCTTCTCGCCCAGCCAAAGATATAAAATTGGTGTTGGCTACATGGGTTAATTCATTGTGTAGGCTACCTTTGATCCAAAAATGAGCGCAATTCCGACGCTGAGTTTTCGTTTTTGTCCTCCTGAAAGCGTTTTGGCTTCAGCGTCAGCTTTCTCTTTCATGTGCAACACCTCGATCATTTCGGTCACCTCAGAGTCGACTCTTTTATCCGGACATCCTTTCAACTAGACGTGTCAACAACCACATCTGTTTCAGCAAAAACTTCGAAGTCTAACAATTGCTGGCTGTTGTATTTGTGTATTGATGCAAATGCATAATAAACTGCTTTCAACCGTATAACTGAGATAGCGAGATAGGAATGCGATTAGGCCTATGTGAAGGTAATTGTGATTTTTACATTCAGGAGTTGTTAGAAAGAGGAAATACTAACCAGGCAGTAGTAGAACATGGCAAGACTGAATAAATTAAGCGTCTTCACTCTTCAGTATGGAGTCGTCTTTAATCATGTTGGCATAATTTTATGGGCATAATTATTCAGTGCTTCCTCGGCAAACTCCACGCATTGTAACGTCAAACATTTGAAAAATTTACGACGCAAATATTTATGTTGTAGACAATAGCAATGTTACAATTAAACACAAGCAGCTAGGGATCATTCGGATTTTTATCTATGCATTCGTGTATTTTGCGAAATGAACTATTATGTATGACGCGCTCTTCAGATGTTAGCATGAGATCAGAATAGATAAAATAATATTAGACCTATAGCTACTAACAATGGCAAAGAAGTGAAGGTGTTGTGATACGGTCAGGGTATCGAAGAGTATGTCGTGCTGTGGACAGAGACCGAGACTTTCTCGGATCTTATTCATGTCTATTGCGATGTTCAAACCGTTTATGTAAGCTGTGCCTTTCGATGGTGGCAGAAACCCTGCAGCACACAACATTTCTCAGAGACACTAGACCTACTAACAGATCAACAAACTTGGCGAAGGAAGAAACAGTCTGGTCGATATCATTTTTAACAAGTTTATTCACGATGCCTATTACTGAAGGAAATGATTAAATGGCATTGCAAATTAAGGATAATTTTGGTAGTTTTTATGAAGATGGTGACGACGACGATGATGGCGATGACGACGACGATCATGACGACGATGACGATAACGATGACGACGATGATGATGATGTTGTTGTTGACGATGATGATGATGATGATGATGATGATGATGATGATGATGATGATGATGATGATGATGATGATGATGATGATGATGATAACGACGACGATAAGAACATGGATTGAATGAGGACGAAAACGTTTCAGTTAAACTGTTAGATAGATGGGAAATAATAGGCTACCTGTTAACATGAACATGGCCGTTGTTTTTCCCGCTCCGTTGTGGCCCAGTAGAGCCGTTATATTCCCTTCATACATATCGATGTTTAGGTCGTTTACTGCTATTTTTGAACCAAATTGCTAAAGAAAAGAAATCCTAACAAATATATAAACGACAACCAATTCGCTCTATGCCACGACATTTAGACCTTTTGCCTGAAATAACACTCTCAAGCTCTACAGCCTACACGCCCTATATTCGTTTGAGTTTACTGCATAGGATGCAATATTGAGGATATCACTTTACAAATGGCAGCTGTTATCCAAATTTATATAATTTATTTGTGCTCACAGTTATAGAAGGCCTACTCCATTTAAGCAGATTAAGAACTGCACCTACATGTAGGCCTATAAGCATTGTCTATCTGTATTTACGATGCATTGCCATTTGCCACCTATTATGTGTCCTATAGCTTATCTGTATCTGACTGCGGTCGTTCAGCAAGACTTAGTTACTCTCAGTGTGGGCATATACATGTTCAGCATCAGAAATGAATGAATGAAAGAATGAATATATGAATGAATGAATGAATGAATGAATGAATGAAAATGCATATAATTTGCCTGCCAGGCGTAAATACTTGGATTGTCGTGAATTGGAACGGAGATAATGAACTAAAAATGGTTAAAGCTAATGGAGCGATTAATTAATGAACCTGAACTATAGTTTATTGTTTCCACCTTTAATTAAGTTGCAATATTGTTGGAGCTGAACTTGTCTGGTACCGGTAAGCAAATGCATTTGATACAAGATACTACTAGGCCTAGTAGGCCTATCCCTAATCTTCCTTTATTGTGCAGACTCGTCGACATAAAACCTCAACAAGGCTCTAAGATATTGGGCGAGGCTGAACTACATGTATATATATATATATAGAACATAGGCCTAGACCCTGTATCATAGGCCTAATTATCATGAAAGAAGCATGCCTTGAACAGTAACTTTTTGTTTTACTTTTTAGACAAGCTGAATGATGTTTTGAGTGATTGACGCACAAACCTTAGTCAGTCCTCTGATCTGAATTCCAGGTTTAGCACTGCGCAGCGGATCTTCAAAGTATTGTCTTTTCTCTTTTGGAATAAGCGTCATGAAGTCGTCTGTCAGAGATCCTTGCTTGCCTTTCGGTGTGCCAACCCAGTAACCCTTCTGCGGATACATCAATGGCAATTCATGTCAATATTCAGGCATTTGTGATTCTCAAATCATTCTAAAACCTGAAATCTTTATGAATACTGCGAACCACCGTATTATTTTACGCAAGAACGATCATTTACATGCAACGCCTAGGCCTACAAGCCTCAAATCATAAACAAATGGCTCAATACAAAGAGCGAAATAGTTTTTCTAAACCGAAATCGAATGGCAGGTCTAAATGCACTACTGAAACTTCAGCTAGTAGGCTAGCAATCGGCTACATAGGCCTACTCAACGTAAATAAATCTTAGAGTTTTGGAATTTTGAGATATTAAGGATATTAAACTTTTGTAGTGTAATAGTGTTGTGATAGATTTACATTAATCGATGTCCAGACTGTGGAAATCTTTTATAAGAACAAATGACAATCCGAAGAAGCACTTTGCTGTATGTGCAATTTTGTGTATGTAATAATTTCACGTAGGCCTACTTCTGGCCATTTGAAAGTTTCACAACAGCATAATGTCAGATTGTCAGTATTAGATGCAAACATAGCCTACTCAAGAGTAAAATTATATTTTCAGGGACTTTAAATGCGATGCATTACAAGTGGAAAGTTCAAGTTAAGAATTTAATACAATTTATCGCTCTGCAAGCATAGACCCTCTTGGATGAGCTTAACTTTCATTAAGGACGACTACTTTCTTGGATAGTGCCAAGTACGAAATTCAGAATTTACGCTAAGTCAATAATAAATAATTATAAACTTGAATATAGGTCCTACAGCTACATGTACAATTGTACATGTAGGCCTATACACTGACCGTGAAGGGAAATAAATACGGTTGTGAAGTTCCGAATTCGCCGGGTATAATAGCATCCAAATACCAGGTAAGAATAGAGTAGATGATTGCATCGACCAGTAGCATGATCATAACGTGAGCCATCGTATGACCGTCTCCCGAAGACCAAATTGAGCTCCAGCATGCACCAATGCCTACAGATATTTAAACACCAATACCGTTTATACTGTAAAAAATACATGTAGGGCCTATTTGCATTAATTGCATCCGCGACTAACTCTGGCCTACCTGTACTTGTCATCAGTAGGCCTACAATTCGCCGTTTGTTCTATTCCTTTTCTCCCCTTTGATTGCGCCCTTTTGATTTTTCTTATATATAGGCCTATGCTCTGTGATTAGTCCTTCCTTGAGCAAGTCCTTCGCTCATGCGCTTCCGGCTGAAACTCCGATTCAGTGTTCGCGCTGCAGTCGGGAACGCGTCTGAGTAGATATATCTGAAGGGCAATATAACAAGTGCACATACATAATATTCATCATAATCGTCGTCGTCGTCGTCTTTGTCGTCGTTGCCTTCATCGCTCGTCAACGACTTGAACGACGTACCAAGTTTCTCGTACTGGGCAATCTTCAGGCATCCAAAAGACATGGCAATGTTGAAGTCGATTGATGTTGCCATTTTCGTCGCAAGACTCATGCTGTCATAGATCGAAGCAACGTAATAGCAAGGTACGTACGTCAGGATGAAGAAGACACCACCAGCTGCAGATCCATAGCTGGCTACATGCAAATAATTACAAGAGTCTTAATGAGCATTTTGCAGGTGAAGGAACATCAAGAGTAGGAAAATGTCGAAGATTAATATAATAGGCCTACATGTAACAGATGAATGAGGAGAATCGTATGCCCTTTGCCAAAAGAGATGCAAAAGTTTCTGTTTAAAAGGACCACTTTGCTTGAGAATAATCATAGGCCACTTTCTATTTCCTATGAAACACTTGCAATGTTGATAGGTTATTAAAGAAATAAAATATTCAGATAATTATGTGCTACACCTTGACACAAGGTTGCTCAACCTAATATAATAACAAAATCGTTAGTCGACGTGCATTAAAATGGCGAACAGTTGAGCTTTAACCTTAAGCCACGTGGGTTGTAGGCCTACATTAGGCCTAACTGCCAATTTTACGAAAATTAGAGAATATGCCAATCGGTTACAATCTACCCTTCGCTCAAACTTCAAATTTCTTCGTCGCGACACACCAGTTAATAGCCACTGTGGCTGCTAGACTACCGGTAGCCTATCTCGTCTTCGTTAATCATTCATGAAAATGATTTACATGTAGCTTGGCAGCGTATAGGCTACAGTTACTCTTACCCTTGAATACGAATGTTGAAACAGTGAAACAGAATGTGATAAGGGATACGGAGTAGAGCAGGAAGAAGACGAATACGACGGTGGGTGAGCTTTTAGCAAGCACCGGTCCCTTGCTTGAGATCGGGGCGCTGTATATGACCGTCATGATGATCACAGAGGTGAGCATAAGCATCAGGTATTTGACAAACCACGAAGACCAGTACAACCAGTTACGCATTCCCATCAGCTTCATAGATTCCTACAAGGTGATTACAAACAATCTCATTTATAGCATTTAGACGCAGATCAACCGTTGCTTGGTTTGTTAATGTTTAACGAAAGCGCCATAATTATCAAAGATGATTATTGTCACCCTCCTCTTTTATCCAAGCTTGGAACTGACACTGTCAGAGTGCGAACAGTCTCGGAGTTCATCTGTTCCTTGTCTGAGGTTGCAATGGTCTATAATTAACCTGGAACGAGATTCTTCTGGCTATACCACACCTCCCAAACTGTTCTCAGTTTCAACAACTGTTAAAGACTGCTTTTTCGCTGGACCTGGGTCGAGAACGCCTGCGAGTAAGAATCTTTACGAGGTACAATTTATGGGCGGAGACTTGAGCAGAGACTTGCGGGGGACGAACGAGTGGCCGAAGGAAGAACGCGAGATTTTTGGCGGACGAATAGCTGAATTTTCCATTTTTTCTCACACCAAAATTTCTCATGACCCTTTTTAGTCGTTCGGACGAAATCTCCAGAAAAAAACCATTTTTTCTCTGTCAAAAAGTTGATGACCTTTTTAAAGTCGTTTCTTAAATCGAGAGGCTACATAATTGCAAAAGTTGCTAGGCCCTATTGATATGATTTTCTTGTCAATGAACCCGCACAAGACTTGGCAGCTTTAGACATATAGGGATAGACCTAAACCCAATTTTACACCAGTCCACCTAAACCCCACAATAATACAGCAATCATGACATAATTCAAATGATTGTACCTTAAATTTGTTCTCTTTTTCGAGCACTATCTCCTGACAGATCGTCGGTGCAATAATGATGAAGCTGAGCAGAGTGAACAAAGGAAAGATGATTCTAACGACATTCGCCATGCCATCCTCGGTGTATGGAGGAAACGGATATCGCTTCAACCCGATACGTGTGGATTGCGTTGGATCAAAGTTCGGATTCACTTCAGCGATTAGACTCAGATCAACGGCCTTCTGAATCGCCAGAAAACCCTCGTGGTAATACCCTGCAATGTATGAATCACCCCTTCAATAGAAGCTGTAGGCCTATAATTATTTTTAAAGTTAGCACTGCAGTAGGTTAATTAGCCTAAACTAATAATCTTAATAATAACAAGGGGTGCAGTTAAAAATGCAATAATAAAAATAACAAGAATAATAATAAACTGGAGCAGTAGCGTCTCCGTGGTGTGATTCCTGCAAAAACAGGATTGATGTTAGAAGAATATCAGCTCATTAACATCCAAATATGCAATCAACTGATTAGCAACAATGCGCTCAAGAAGTTTCGAAACGAAAGCTACATTTCCAGTAGGTCGATAGTTATCTGGGTCGTTTAGGCCTACATTTCGTTATTAGCACTTCCTGTGTTCAAATGAACCTTCATAATTATTGGATTTGTTCTATTTAGAGTAGCCTAACTGTTCTTGTGGAATCTCATCGTGTTCCTGAATAGCCTAAGCATATAAACAACATAATATTATGCAACATCGATCACAAAGTATTATGTAAATGAGCAATTTAATACCAGGATCATTTCCATCGAAGTACACATCGTGCACTCTCGGTCCAGCGTCACCATCTTCAGAAAACATGGCGTTTGTGCGCCAGACGATCATCGAGCTGTCGTCGCTATCGTTGCCAAGCTTATTTATCTCTGATCTCGGTCTGATCTTGTAGACGATTTTCTTTGGAAGACTCTTCGAACCATTCCGAAAGACGAAAACGATTGCGCAGAAAACGTTCTTGTGTGTCGACACGTATTCCTCCAAAGCGTCCTCAGATGCAAAGCCCAGAGCTGCGTCAAGACCAGATATTGGTTAAGCCAACATTTAGACTGCTAATAATTATGTTATTAGCATATTATCTCTATTTTGCTGGAAAGTTGCATCCATCTTATAACACGAAGCAAAAATACAGTGCCAGCGGCTGCCATTCGAAGTACGAGTAGTAGGCCTATGCAACAGTGCGCTGATCAGTAAGCTTATTGAGGTTAGGTCTACTGCAGCTGCTATCAGTGCTTACAAAAGCGAGAGAAAATAAGTGCCTGGACGCCCCTTACCTTTCCAAAATACATGTATGTGCCTAGACGCCCCCCACCTTTCCAAAAGAAGTGCCTGGACGCCCCTTACCTTTCCAGGCTGTGCTGGTCAATAAGTGGCAGGAAGGCGTTCAGATTTTAACAGATTCTGAAGTGCATCGACGTGGAATCATAAAGAAGCCACTGTTAGCCGACCGAAGAAAGTGGGAAGGAAGATCGGAGTTTACACGGTCATTTATTAAAAATGGTGGGACAGGATTGGCAGGACTGTCTTTTGTGAAGCTAAAAAATCTTAAACTGACAAGCGTTGATGTAGCCTACAGGCATAAATATATTGATTGATAGACAGACGATAGACAGACGATAGACAGACAGGCAGACATGCAGACAGATAGATAGATAGATAGATAGATAGATAGATAGATAGATAGATAGATAGATAGATAGATAGATAGATAGATAGATAGATAGATAGATAGATAGATAGATAGATAGATAGATAGATAGATAGATAGATAGATAGATAGATAGATAGATAGATAGATAGATAGATAGATAGATAGATAGATAGATAGATAGATAGATAGATAGATAGATAGATAGATAGATAGATAGATAGATAGATAGATAGATAGATAGATAGATAGATAGATAGATAGATAGATAGATAGATAGATAGATAGATAGATAGATAGATAGATAGATAGATAGATAGACAGCGTAAAATTATTTCAACACACGGCATATGAAAAATGACGTACCCGGTGGAATCTTGACGTCTACGAGAGTCGCTGTGCTGTTCATTATTCTCGTTACGAGTGAATTGTTTGGAGCATAAGCAATGACATCGTGTCTGTTGTTCTGCCGCACCATGAGACTCATGTCCGTATTAACAACGAAGCTGTCGTAGGTCGTTGCTTTTGATAGACTGCGTTCTTGTACGACGGTTCGTAGCAAGAGGACAAATAGAGACAACAGAATTGGGAATAATAGGATCAAGAAAGTGCGGATTTTCTTCTTCTTCTGAAGCAACCAGTTCTTCCAGAGCAGCAACCAGAACTGTCTCCAGTTCCTGAAATACAATAATTATTGTCCAAAATAATTACTCTGTAGCCCTATAATAGGCCTACTATGAACTCACCGACATCAGGGAAAGGGAATTACACAGCAACATGTAATTGAATTGGAAAATCACTAATACCAAGAAAATATAATTGAATTACAAATTCCCAATTATCAGATAAATTTTGCTGGATATGACAAATTACAAATCACGTAATTTCACTTGCATCAGTTACAGATTGCTTAGACCTTAGGCCCTACTACAATGCCATGTGGCTGGATCATTACTGCTGCTGATAGTATTAGATTAAAAGTTGGGTCCTGTTGGGGAGGTTTACTGCGATCCTTGGTTACGACGGGGTGCTGTGGAATCTTCTAATTGGACATGTTTCTAATAATATTATATACAGCTCTGATTTCAATATCATTTAAGCTTATACAGGGTGTCCAATAAGTTCGTGAACGATTTTGCTAGCTTGTTACAAAAAATATACACAACAAAAATCAATAATTTTTTTACCATTTCATAGGCAACAGTGTTGCCTTTGCTGGCTATAACAGCTTTCATTCGTCTGGGTAAAGATTCGATGAGGTTGTACAAAGTTTCAACCGATATCGAATTCCATGTTTTCGCAAACGCCGTTTTAGCTGAGCAGGAGCTTTTGGTTCAGGATCTCTGTAGACACTGCTTGAGAGTATACTCCAGAGATTTTCAATCGGTGAGAGATCAGGAGAGTTTGGGGGCCAGTTTTCAATGTAGGCCTAGTTAGGAATATTTTCGTTCAGCCATGCTCGCGAAACAGCAGATGTACATGTAGGCTATGTGCTCGCGAATAACAACCGTTTTTCTTCTGAGCGTCTGCTACCAATGGCACCTTTCTGCGTTTCCAACTTCTCCACTTTAACTCCCCTTTCATGCAATTTCTGATTGTTTCTTTGTTGTCCTTATGTCCACCTGTTTTGAGAGATGTTTCTATCTGTCTCAATCCAGGTCCTCGTCTGTATTTCGCCTTTTTGATTATTTTAATAGCAGACTGTGTCAAAATCTTTGGTCGACCGCATCGTGCATGATCGCCTAAATCTCCTTGCTTGCTTCCTTCAACCCATTTTGCTACCCAGCCTTTCGATCGTCCTAATTTATCGCCTATAACGGAATATGAACATCCTTCTTCAGCATGAATAGCAGCTTACGAGCGTAACTGAACGTCTGCTATTTTCTCAATTTTCCCCGAGTTTGTTTACGAAAAACGATCGCGAACTGCATAAAATTCGCTAAAAATAGCCCTTCCACATAAATTGATGACGTCATTTCCTCGTTGCAAAAAACTAATACTTTTAACACTTTTTGGTTTTGGGACATAATGCTCTTTCAAATGACATAAGCATTATAAATGTTTGTTGCAATATTTTTCTGCTATCTGCAAGCAAAATCGTTCACGAACTTATTGGACACCCTATATTATAAGCTTAATTGATACTGAAATCAGAGCTGGTATCTTGATAGGTTGACAATGATCAAATAACCTGAAAATCCACGAATGGCGGGGGGTATAGACACCTAAACAGAAACACAATTCTCTCTTGGGGTCCGGTATCTTGTAGCATTATTAAATAATACTGGGGATAAGTCCGCTGCAAAGACCAATACGATGCTATCGATCGCAACATTACATGTAGGCCTATAATAATGTGCAATTATATATGGGTATATTTTTCAACCGGAGCCAAATTCAAGTAAATTCGGTCCTTGCCCCTGGATAAATCACACAAAGCACAGAATGGTAATTTTTTATTTTTATATTTATTGTAGGGCATAATTTAGTTGGAGAAACTGACTTTTATGACATTATTTAAAAGACTAATACTGGGGGAAAATTTAAAAAGTCCAAAATATGCCAAAATTGCGTTGTCCTTTGTGAAGTTGAGTCAGTAAAACGTTCAGTTAAAAGGCCGTCGAAGCGCTTAACTGATATTTTATAATTTTATGTAATAAAATAATGGATGACGGTTGTGCTATACGACTCTGATTAATTTATTAACTAAATTAACTAATTTAAACAAAAATAAAACAGCTGTCCTCAAAAATGTCTTACAACACCGTTACTGGTAGAATTCGGCCATCTGTGGAATAAATTGAAAACTTCTGAAGTTGGAGTTGACATCATCGAAAGCAGGGAACCAGCATCTGTTGTTTTTACCAAAAAGAAATCCAATCGGCCATTTCTTTCTGGTGAAAATCTTCGAAAGTTAATCAGGTAATCTTATAGTATATCAAATATTTACAACTCCGATACCATAAATTGCTGCACTTGGCGTATATGAAAATTTTAGTTTTTCATAAATTACATTGAAACTGGCATCCCGACCACTATGAAGTAACTTTTATCTTTACCTAACTTGGTCCGAACCGTGTGCTGACCTATTTATGGAAATTTTACAACTCCGATACTACAACTCCGATACTTTTATTGGTAACGGTGTTGTAGTATCAAAAACGGAGTTGTAACTGAATGTATGCTTCGTTGTATGCATGCATGCGTATACGAATTTGTGTTTATAAATTATGTATAAATGTGTATTTGGTCCCGTGTGTATTCTCTGAATTTATTGTTATATAGCTCTCAGTTCTTTAAACAGTCGGCTATTTGGTTTCATTTTGCTTGGGTGTAGCATGGAAAAGGTCCAGCAGACGGTGTGGGTGCAGCGGTTAAAAGAACTGCTGACAGCTTCATTTTATCCGGAAAAGAAATTTCCAATGCAGAAACGATGTACAACAACATCAAAGACAGAACTAGAGTTCGACTGTACCTCGTTAAATCGTTACCAGATTTCATAAGCCTTCCAGACAAGCCTATCCCAGCTGTTAACCCTTTAATGCCGGAGGGTATAGGATTTCCCATACATTTTACTACCTTCTCGGCATTAAAGGGTTAAAGGAGTCATGCGAGTGCATCAAGTCATCTGCATGGAAAGGGTACAGATATTCACAAAAGATGTAAGTTGCTACTGTGGGTCACCAAAATGTCATTCACTGTGTAATAAAGCATTAAAGAGAAATGTACTCATACACAATCAACATTTCCTGAAGCCAGAGGTTGTCAGCACAAATCCAGAAGACCACGTCGTTGACACAAATCCAGAAGACCACGTAGTCTGCACAAATCCAGAACACCACGAAGTCAGCACAAATCAAGAAGACCACAGAGTCAGCACAACTCCAGAAGACCACGTCGTTGACACAAGTCCAGAAGACCACATAGTCAGCACAAATCAAGAACACCACGTAGTCTGCACAAATCCAGAACACCACGTCGTTGACATAAATCCAGAAGACCACATAGTCAGCACAAATCAGGACCACCACGTAGTCAGGACAGCTCCAGAAGACAACCTAGTCGGCACAAATCCAGAACACCACGAAGTCAGCACAAATCAGGACCACCACGTAGTCAGGACAGCTCCAGAAGATCACTTAGTCGTCACAAATCCAGAACCGGAAGTCATAGTTGGTCAACAACAACTCATGCAATGGGTCCAAGTGTCATATATGGGCATTAATTATCCTGGTGTGTTGAAAGAAGTCAAGGATGATGAATATCGGGTAAATTTTGAAATATCTTAAGTCTTTTAACTAAGTATTGTTAATTTTAACCACAACAAGAATCACTAAGTGGACTAAAGTTAGAATTAATGAAAGTTATAATAATTAAGTAATAGTGCTAATGTCCAGATGCAATTTTATTAAATTATTCTAAGGCACAATAAAAGAAATAGAGTAGCATGGTATACTGTACTAACTAACAGGAAAAGCATGATATGTCATATTACCAGGTAAACTGTTTTCAAATCAACGAGTCACTCATTTTATTGTTTAGCCAGCCATTCGCAGTTTATTAATTGCAAATCGTATTGCTGAATGCTGATATGAGAATACCATAGGTATAGGACCGGAAGGGATCCCTGAACCCACTAAACAAGAACACTTGTACAAGTTACTTTGAATTGCTGCCAAGTATGACGGTAGATCTAACTTTTAACTAAATGAGAAAGAATAAAGTTAGTAAGCGATAAAACATGTGTGAGGGGTTTAATTAAATATATTAAATATATATATTTGTAGACATTTATACTTGCATACTCATAATTTTAAACTTTTCAAACGAACTTGTGTTTAATTTATTGTTCTAGGTCCATTGTATGCAATCTGCTGGACACAGTGGAGGATGGATGTGGCCCAGAAGACTAGACGAGGGGTGGTATCCAGAAGTCATGGCAATCGATCCACCGATTATCAATAACATTCTATCTACAAAGCGAAGACTTGTATATAGTTTTAATTAAATGTTGTCAAATGTTATCAATAACATTCTATCTACTAAGAGAAGAGTTGTGTGCTTTTTATTAAAAGTTGACAGTGTCTCGTTAATTTGTTGAAAAACTTACTTCAATGTTCAAATGTTTGACATCAAAATGTAAAAGCTTTTTTAAATACATGTGAATGTGACTTAAATGAAGAGTATTGTAGTGTGATCATAATGAAGTGCTCTATTATACTGGATGGATATTTCAGTGTGATTTACCACTCCGTGACTGAGTTACAACTCCGTGTCTTTTTTCTTAAAATGAAATTTTTTTTGGTATATATAACTAATTTACCATCAGAATACTTCAGATTGCTCTGTAGCATTTTATAGCACATCAAACATAAAATAATCAATGATTGTAAACATTGACGGTATTTTGGCCGTGTTTTGTAAATAGGATAACGGAGTTGTAATTAATAATGAATCAAAGTAACGGTGTTGTATTTTCTTTAAAATACAATAAAAACTAAAATAAAAACCTTGGTCAAATATCTAAAATTTGAGCACTGCTCAATATTAACTTTGCTTCAGCACTACCATACAAATATTTCTGTATTTTTTTAAAAAAAATTTGTGACTTTTTTTCTTCTCAAGTGTCATTTATGAATTTGGGTCCGGTTGTGAAATATACCCATATAATTTTATATATAGGCCTATTATATGCGTATAATTATATGCTTTTGTTGACCTGGAAGACTTGTTTTGCAGGTCTGCGTTCCCTTCGCCTTCTTTGTCACCAGCCTTCTTCAGAAGCGAGCTGCAAAACAAACACGGTGGAATTTATTAATGGTTTTTAGTTTTGTTGAGGTAAAAAAATGGAATAATGCAGATTTCAAACAAATAAAATAAATAGTCCACTGTATAATATGTCTGTCAGTCAGAGACAGACAGGCAGAGACACAAAGAGACAGAGATAGAGTCTTTATTCTGTCCATCTGTTTGTCTATTCATCAGCCCATCTATCTGCCATCAATGCATTTAAGTGCGCCCATATACCTGCTATATACGCTGATCTTTGAAGATTCTATCTCTGTCTCCTTGTGTCTCTGTCTGTCTGTCTGCCTGTCTGTCCGTATCTTTGTTGTTTGTATATAATATATAATAATAATATATTTAATATTGTGTAGTCAGCTATCACACACTCACAGAGCATGTTGCGACTAATCGTTTGTTCGCAAAAGTTCTGCGAGCTCGAGCTTCTATCAGACGATGCTGAGCCTTTTCAATTGTTGGTCACGCCATCTGGAACGGTCTCCCATTAGCCTTGCGACTCATGCCTAGGCTAAGCTCCTCTGCTCTTTGTGAGTCTCTGAAATCATACTTTTAAAACGGTGGCTGGGCTGGGAGCGCCTCTTAGTAGATTTAGTAGACCTAAACGACTCTCACGACGCCTAACCTGAGCCCTAAACGACCATCATGGAGCCTAATCTGGCCCTAACCGACACGTCTGTCCCCGATTCTATAGTTATGCCGTGAAATGAGAGTGTAACCTATGGGAAGTAAAACCTGAAAGATCGAAAGTTAACAACTTATGAATTGCAGCAACGTGTCAGAAGCATAGCATATAACTATAGCATACACATTTTCGTCAGGCTCCTTCTCCATTGCAGTTTCTCTTTGTATCGGAGATCACGGTGAAGCCAATTTCTTACACATTCCAGACAAAATATCGAAATAAAACGGTTTTTCAAAGAGTAACATCACGCATACTCATTGAAACTATGCCGCAACAGACTTGGACATTGCTGCAACAAAACTTAGCGAATTAAAGACGATCCGTAACGTGATAATCCTTAGTTTTGAAGCCCGGAGCCATAAACTTGTACGGAGAAACTTAAATTCTTAGTAATAGCCTACTTAACTTTTCAAGTGAACTGCGGCGCATCTATCAATGTGTCTCCGAACTCGATTGTTGTGTCAATTGTGACGTCAGTGTCTTATTCTGATTTCTTTTTATACGTCATAAACGACGGTATGATGACGCTTTCATACGCAGGCGACAATAGATCGGGTCTATGGAGGAAATTATGCCAATTATACAAAGACAATTAGGCTACTTCAGCTTATCCACAAGGCTAAGGTAGCCTAATTATAATATGGCAGTGTGTAGCAGGGCCGGATTAAGCAATGTCGGGGCCCTGTTCGAGAATTTTTGTGGGGGCCCTGTTCGAAAATTTTTTGCGGAAAATTTGTAAAATTAATTTTTCAGAAAAATCATACCATTTCATCCGCCAAAAAAGTTGATGACCTTTTTTTTTTTTTTTTTTAGTCATCCGCAAAAATTTTGGGGAAAATAGCCGTGTGGCCGAAATTTGCAAAAAAAATTTTTTTTACACATTTGTGGGGGCCCCCTAAAGTGTGGGGGCCCCTGTTCGGCCGAACATGTTGAACATGCCTTAATCCGGCCCTGGTGTGTAGGCTATTCCAGGACTGTGGTTGAATAAGGCATTTGAAATTTAGCTGAGCGTTTTGTTTTGAAATTTGATCAATTGTACTGCATGTCCAGAAAGGATGACCGACCATACGGATCTCGACTCTTCTCTGTTTCGGAAGAAAACCTCTCGACTTCTTCCGGACTTTCCTCCGCCATACACCTATCTCCAAGACTTCTGTTTCTTTAAAACCTCTTACTCCAACAAAATCTACCACTGGAATTCACGCCGGTGTCACGGGATATTTTATCCTCCTTAAAGCTATCCGGGGGGAAGAATTAATCTATCCACTCGAATTGAATTAACTGGTCTAGACTCTAGAGTCTGGACTCTAGACTATCTGGTGGATAAACCATTCTATCCCCTTTGTTGAAAAATGCGAATAATTGAAAATTTATGTTGCAGTAAAAATTTTAAATGGCTCTGATTGTTTTAACTGTCCTAAACAATGTTCAGAGAAAGTCGACTCGAATTTATTTAGCGACTCTGAGTGTTTTTATGTGTTTTTAAATGTTTTAAATTCTCTAAACCCAAAGCAAAAAGAATTATCTAGTAGGAATATACATACCTATTAGTGTAATTGTTCAAAACAAAGCAGATGGAAATTAATTTGCAAAATAAAATGCACGCGGAAGCGACTTTTCCGACTTCTCTTCATTTGGGGGGATACGATTAATACGGGGGATACTCTATTTCGTGACACAGGCCGATTACCTTTGTTTGTTTGTATTTGTTTGTTTGTATGATTGTGCACTTGTTATAGCGCCCCTTCAAGCTCTCTCTACTCAGAGGCGCTCCCGATGCAGAGCGGACACTGCATCGGAGTTTCACGCCGAAGCGCTGAGCAATTGTGAGTGAAGGACTTGCCCAAGGACCTTACGCGGCCAGGTGGATTCGAACCTCGGACCTTCCGGCTCCAAGGCAACGACGCCACCGCTAGACCACCGCGCCCCACCTATATCCAACTATCTACTCATCCATATATTTATCTATATAGGCCCTATCTATCTATCTATTTATGTAAGTTTATCTATCCATCTCAGCCTTCAATCAATCCATCCGCCCGTCCTTCAATGCATCCATCCGTCCGGCCATCCATTCATGGATCCATGCATCCATTCATCCATATACATGTATATCTCTATATCTCTATATCCATCTATTTATGTAAGCTTATCTATCCATCTATCCATCTCAGCCATCAATCAATCCATCCGTCCGTCCATCCATGCATGCATCCATCCATCCATTCATCCATCCATATGTCTCTCTACCCATCTATCTATGCATCCATCCATCTATATCCATCTGTCCATCAATCCGTCTATCTGCCGTCTGTCTGTCTGCGTTTTTCGTTATTCTGCTTAGGCTGTTGTCATTTTTTTCAGCTTAGGCTAATACTTGCTTGTCTCAAGCCGCTTATCTTCATTCTCTCCATCTTGACATCAGCAGACATCGGTTGATGCCTAGCGCCATCGAATTTATACATTTTAAAATAATAATATTCAGAAATAATCAAATGCATCGAATCGAGTGAGAGTTTAATTACAACCGATTGGCTGCCAGAAGCAATGAGATGAAATCCCTTCCAACCCTCTACAGACAAGTCATCCCGAAGTATACATTCACCGCACACCACCATCACAATGTGAATTCATCGAAACATTTGTAAGAATTAAATTATAGTCATAATCCTTGTGCTTCATTTATCAACCGCTGTCCGTATTGTTTCCCAATAATTATAAAATACAAGTCAAATAACAGCGGCGCAGTTGAGAATCAAGGAACTTGACAAGATGTCTTCTTCTTCTTAGCAAAGACAATGTCATTTCTTCTTCTTTTGGGTTTGTCGCGGTCCTTGTTGCTGCTGAGAAAATTCGAAGAATAGCTGCTGAAGAGTCTTCTGTCCCACCGAATAGTCCTCCATGTTGTATTTCACCTTCGCCTTCTCCATGATTCGAAAGATCTTCGACCACCTATTAGTCCGTTTCCTCACATCGAAGATGAGAAGGTTGTCGCGTTGTTCACTGAACGAGCTCTTTGCGAACTTACTGGTGACGAAGGTCTGCACTCTGTCAATCCGTCTCTTTGTTCTCTCTGGTTTTTCGGTGTCGGATGAGCGCTGGAGTGTGATGATGATCGTGTATCCCTCGCTGAACTTGTCCCTTAGGAACTGCGGACTTCCGAGGCTGAGCAAACCACCGTTGACGAATATTCCCATCCCAGTGCAAACGGCCTCGCATTCTTCCATGCTGGCAAAATAAGAGATTATCATGTTATTGCAACTATATGTTTCAAACAACGTCTGCGTTATACTGCATATCAGGCAAAGCTTTGCAACTAATCGATTATATAGGGTGTCACGATAGGTCGTATACGATTTTGAATGCAGACAATATATATATGTTACACACCTTGTATCCTGGAAAGTTTTATACTGGCGGATAGGTTATTCAAATGAAAATGTTGATATAAAAAATTAGATCACTAGGTCACTTATTCAAATTTTAGCGCCAATATCCGTGACGTCATCAAATTTGTGCCAAATAAACGTCCAGTTAAGCCGCAAACAATATGGGGCCGTCCATAAAGTACGTCACGCTCCAGGGGGGGAGGGGGTCCGAGAAAGTGTGACAGTTTGTGACAGGGGGAGGGGGGGTCAGGCCATGTGTGACGTCACACATTTTTTTTAAATGATGCGTATTATATAATTGTCTAGTCTAATTTTTGCAATTTTTGTTTTCAAATTCAATCTACATTGAGTTACTTCTTCAATGAATAACTGTGACAACTGTTTGCAATTAACTTTTCTACTATTAAAGTCATTTTAATAATGTGATAGTACTTTTAAGTGGACACTTTACAGTTTAATAGTGAAGTGTGTTTTAGATTAAATTTGAATAAGGTGTTAATTACAAAAAAATTCGAAAGTGCGACGTACTCTAGGGGAGGGGTCCGAGAAAGTGTGACGTACTTTAGGGGGGTCCGAGAAAGTGTGACAGTTTGTGACAGGGGGTAGAGGGGGTCCACATCAAAAATGGTCAAAAATAGCGTGACGTACTTTATGGACGGCCCCTATTGTACGACCATCATTGTTAATTCACACATAATTAATTAATACAAATTATCATTTAGTATTTTAAAATGTTTCCTTTACTCTTTATTACAACCTCAAGTCGATTAGTCATCGAACCAAATAGATTTTTCAGAGTTGTCAGAGGTAGGCTAGGCCTATCGATGTCCACGACTTACGAAGCCGACGTTTTAAGGTGTTAAGTGTATGGGGTTCGGGTTCGGCATAAACAGTTGGATTAATTAACAAAACTTCATATCATTCCAAATAAAACTTCAGTCACTTCGACTTATTGCATCAATGAGATACAGGAAAAAGAGGTCAAACCCGCATTCCAGCTATATGTAAGTGTAGTCTGCGCTCAGTTCACAGCCACAAAATGTTTCATAATAACGGCGAAGGATTATTTCAACAAGACGGTGCACGTGCACAAACATCAAAGGCCTCAGTCGAATGGTTGAACAAGAATATCAATTGATAGCCTACATCTCACCGAGAGACTGGCCGCCTAATTCGCCGGATTTGTCACCAATGGAAATTTTTTTGAGTATTATGGCGGCAACTGTTTATGCCGATACCGAACCCCAAACGACCTTAATAACGTCGGCTTTGTATGGCATGGACATCAATAGGCCTACCTCTGAAAACTCAAAAAAATCTGTTTGGCTCGATGACTAATCGACTTGAGTCTGTAATAAAGAGTAAAGGAAACATTTTTAAAAACTAAATGATAATTTGTATTAATTAATTATGTGTGGATTAACAATGATGGTCGTACAATATTGTTTGCGGCTTAACTGGACGTTTATTTGGCACGAATTTGATGACGTCACGGATATTGGCGCTAAAATTTGAATAAGTGACCTAGTGATCTAATTTTTTTATATTAACATTTTCATTTGAGTAGCCTATTCGCCAGTATAAAACTTTCCACAATATAATGTGTGTAACATATATTTGTCTGCATTCAAAATCGTTCACGACATATCGAGACACCCTATAGTTATGGATCCCAAGCCATTCGTGCCCATAACACCCTTCCCCTAAATGGGACGCTTCACAGACTTGTTCTTGAAGCACCGAAAGCTATAATTTTTGCAGGATCTGTGATAGGCATTGTCCAAACTCATAGTTGAAAACAATTTGTGTACATTTTGAGATGATTGTGAAAAATCAGGCACTAATTGGTTAAACTCCTAATAAACTAACGAAAACTTGACAAACGAACCAAGGATTTAGGTCGACTGATCGCTTAGTTAATTACTGATAGGCCTACAGCAACCTCACGATGGAACATAATTAGCAGACGTTGATTGCGTAGGCTAAATGTCCATGTACCTTTGAGACGTGAGTACAAAGGTGGTTCCGAAGTTTCTTGCTGCGGCCAGAGTATTCCAGACGTGTCTTCTGGCTTCTGGATCGACGCCCGTTGTCGGTTCATCGAGGAAGACGACCGTCGGATTTCCCATCAACGCAACGGCCACACATAACTTACGCTTGTTGCCATAGCTACAGAAAACGTACAGCAACACAAAGCTAGTTTCTGCAATGCTAGGCTATGCTACAGCTAAGTAAAGTAAGGTAATTAAATTTTTTTAGGTAAAGGCACGAAGAAGGAAAACTACCAACACAACTCTGAAGGTTATGCATCCTGCAAGTCATGCGAGGTAGCCTATGTGATTTATGTTCGAGTAAGGTATGCTATAAAAGGCAATTAATGATAGGCTGGAAACGTAGGTTAAGGTGAGCTGTGTTATGGTAAGGCAGCTTCTTCTGAAGAAGGAAAGATAATGAAAAGATCTAAAACCATTTTTTCAGCATTTATAAACGGTGCAAAGGGACTCTAAATATTTTCATATGGATTCCTTCACTTCTCGTCACGCACTTAAATTTGAACATGATGCGACAGTAAAATCATACTACTTGTGATACCAGGTTTAATAATTATTTGAATCACCTGAGGTTTCCGGCTCGTCTGCTAGTGTATGGTTTGAGAGTAAGAAACTCGATGAGTCGGTCTATGACTTGCTCCGTGGCGTGCAGCGGAACTCCGCGTGCGCATGCGTACATATAGAGCGTCTCATGAACAGTCAGTTTCTCGAAGATGGAATCAAACTGCGGACAGTAACCGATCCTCTGACGCACCTCCGCAATCTCATCTTCGACGCTTAAACCGTCAATATAAGCGCTTCCGTAGGATAGTCGGATTTCACCGGTCAGCATTTTCAAGACGGTCGTCTTTCCGGCTCCGTTGACTCCCAGCAGACCGAAGCATTCCTTGTTTATGACCCCGACGCTCAATTGGTTAACGGCAACAAAGTTTCCGTAGAGTTTCGTCAGATCTTGGATGACGATTGGATCCGTCTTGATGAGTTCCTCTGGATTTGAACGAATGCGTTCTCGCTCGGCTAACACATCCGCATCTTCGTTGGCGTCTTCATCATCGTCATCTGCATCTGCGCGTATGTATCTTCTCACTCGTTTCTTGTTAATCGCTTTGCACAGACGAAGGAAGAGTTTTGTTTCGATGATGTAGAGAATGATGAAGAAAACGATTCCTTGCATGGCCATGAAGACCAGTGGGCGCAGAACCCCAGGCAACGTCCACGAAAAGTAGTTGTCGACCATTTCCACGCACGGTCCTCCACAGTTGCCTTAAAATGAAACAACAATCTCTATTTGAAATATTGCAACGTTTGTTGAGAGTAGAAACAAGAAAGATAATATTCATATCTACAAAAACTGAATGATGTAATCATTGTTCTTTGAGAAGGCAACGGTTGGTTAAAGGATGTCGTTTTCGATGGCCGTTTTCAGCGATATTAAATATTCAGCTCCTTGCCTATAATATTAGGCTATAGGCTGCAAAGGCCCCTTACATGCATCTGAGATGGACACGATTAGCGGAATTAGGCCTACTAATTGATTAGAACCAGAATTTTAAAAATGTAGGCCTACAATTAATCGAATAGAATTAATCATCTGGTAAATTAGAATTGGAATTAACCATTATACTTTGCTAATCGATTAGAATAGAATTATGTAAATCTTGTAGCAAATCAATTATAGTTAGAATTAGACTTTCTTCTAATCGCTTAGAATGTGATCAATAATTGGTTACCCATCTCGGACATGCAAAGGCCTACTGTTACATAAATAGGCGCTGTATAAAGTTTCATATGAATGAATGAATAAATATTTCATTTCAATCCCTGATATCTGACTTCTATCCAAACTTCCAAAGTATCCTGCATGTTTCCCTACTTAAACTTTTTGATGGCCACGTGTTGAGAAGCTCTTCAACGGCTCTTTTAAAATGTCCTGTTACATTACATTGCACAAGCGATACCGAATTGCATTAAAGATAGCTTAATCCAGAGAAACATCTTGCCTACCTTGGCAGCAAGGATGGCTCTGACCATTTCCTTTCAAGGAGTCGCAGAAATCGTCAAGGTTTCCATTTTCTGGCGCTAGGCGGTTGCAGACCTCGTGATTGTTGTAGTTTCTGTAGATATTCTGAAGAATAGCGCAGAAGCAGTAAGTGGGAAAGACGACGTAGAAAACCCATTCGACGGTTTGCCACGTATTTGGTGACGTCAGAATTTGCATCATGAAGATTGTAACGGTCGTAATTGTTCCTTCAAAAAGACGAGAGGCACATTGGTTTATTTTATTTATTTATGCATTTCTCGAATTTGCTATTATAGGTGCTAAGTACTTGAGGGCTTTATGCGACATCAAGTGGTCCGACTTCATCACCAACGTACGTGAAGGTTTACACTAGAACTGGACAAAAAACGGTATGCGGTAGTTGGCGGTAGTTTGCGGTACTGCTTGGCGCCTGGGATTGCTTGGGCACATTGCTCGAATGCCAGCAGACTCGGATTCTAGACATTCACTGCTGGCACAGGCTCCCGCCTTTACGGAAAGCCCTGTTTTATTTATTTATTCTCGCAATTCTTCCTTTAAGCTCTCTACTCAGAGGAGCTCCCAAACCCAACGTGACACTGCATTTGAGTTTCACACCGAAGCGCATAAGCGTAATTATGCGAGTGAAGGACTTGCTCAAGATCCTTATTTTTTTCAAAGTGTTTCCTAATATTATTATTGAAAATCGCTACGATTATTCTCGGATTGACTGACACAAAGAAAAATTAATTTCTGTAACTCCTAACCTGATATAATGCAGATGACGAAAAGCCAAATGAATCCGACTGATGCTTCTGCGAAAAGGAAGGACATCAGGTAGGTGAAGGGCAACATGGAAAACCCGTATAGCATTAATCCAATAAAGATTATCCTGAAAATAATTTATATCTGTATCAAGCAATCATCATCAATAATTATAATCAATGATTAATTATTAATCATTGGTATTCGCAGGGTTCGTGATAGATTTTAATCGCTTTCCGATTCATACAAAAAGCTCTTAGAGGGTCATATATTCGGAAAGAGAAGTACATTCCAGACGTATATGCTAATGACTAACTGAGATACAAAGAGACATTATATTGTCGGTGACAGACTGACAGTATCGTAGAGCATCATAGACAGAGGCTAAAGAAGCTAAGTCAATCCCAATTAAACCCTGCTGTTGAGTATAGTCACTCTAGTGAACCAATATTGTCTTCAATATGCTTGCTCTCTCTTGATCGATCTCTCTCTTTCTGTGTGTGTCTGTGTGTGTGTCTCTCTGTCTCACACACACTATCTCTCTCTCTCTCTGTCTGTCTGTCTGTCTGTCTGACTATTCTTCCAATTTTCGGCAATTTTCTCCATCTCTTATCGTCTTCAATTAATGTATCTTCTTCTCATCACTTGTTTTACTTCTCCACCCGCTTATTGTTTTCTTCTCGCCTCGGCTCCATACTCCATTGTCATTCTTCCTAATTTGTTGGCCATGTTAGTCTTCCATATCCTCATTTTTCAATACTTCTCCTCGTCGGTTTGGTAGTCCTCTCATGGGCGGAGTTTGGTTTCCGTTCGTGGGGGGGACTAACCCCGAGTCTGGGCCTTCTGGGGGGAGGCTAACCCCAAAAAAGAATTCTATTTTCATGGTAAAAAGTTGAATCTGGTCCTTCTTGTGGGGCTTAGCCCACCCCCTAGCCCCTGACAAACACCGCCCATGAGTCCTCTTCTCTGTATTCTCTGTATTCTCAACTTGTGAGGCATAAACGATACTTTGGTCGCAACGCTGAGTAGCCTACCCACCATGAACGCTGCCAGTAGCCATCGACGAAAAATGCAAAGATGACGACGATGATCAAGATGCACGGAACGAGGTAGATAACGAAATCCCAGAGAAATGTTGCCAGCCAGAAGTTATACAGTCTCACTCCGCTGACGAGCTGGACATGCTTGGCTCCCGACATCCGTTCTTTGACGAGAAAGACGATGAAAGTGGCGAAAAGAAAGGCGAGTCCGACAGACACAAGCAGGGTGAAACCCAACACGAAAAAATTCTGCTGACCAACAATGTCCCTGATATGTTCTGATGAGTTCTTGGCAAGTGGGTGGTTGATGGTTACGATCTGGTAGTCTTTGTTTCCGTAGTATTGCATCAAAGTGTTTCCTAAATAGGATAGTGAGATGGCGATCGTGTGGTAGGCTTGGTTGTTGAAATATCCTGTAATGTTCAACTTTCCATCTGGCTTTTCTTCTATGGTAGCGCCGATCTGGTAATTCCAGTTGTACTGGTCTTCGTGATCTTTCCCGATTCCTATCAGATAGGCATCCATTGTTGAGTAGTCGGGCTTAGAGTTGATGGAGACAGCTTGACTATCATCTGAAACACTGGCAACATAGAAAGCAGCCATATTCTGGGCGTTCTCGGATTGAGGAGGTTGAACGTCGTACGGAGTGATTGAATCTTTGAACTGGGTTAGGTCAAGGGTCCGCGGTGGGTGTAGATCCTCTCTCGGCAGATCCAAAAGAACGAGACAGGCGAGTATGGCGAAAATAACTGGAATGAGAATCTGTGACGACGTAAGTACGTAGCTTCGGACGGAATGAATTATTCGCTTGTAGAACATGGCACGTAGCTGGAGATTCTGGTGTCTGCAGCCCTTCTCCTTCCGATACAGCACATCAGTGGCTGAAATTTAATAGCAAACCTCATAATTATACGAGCATAATAATGCCCTACTGCAACAGCAATCTCGCCGTGTTAGGCTGTGTGGTATGTCTGATGCTTGTGCATTATTGTGTAATTCATTGCAAGCCAAGATCCAGCGTATAGGGCCTATGTAGCTGACGTTGAAACCAGTAGGCTACTAATAAATTTCGTGTTTAAAGCGGCCATTCTGTAGCCATGGCTAAAAGTTTGAAGCAATGAGAATAACGCCACAGAAATAAGCGATGATTAACCGTTCTGTTTTATACTTTTCGTGCTCACTTACATTATAAGTAGCTAGGTATATATGTAGGTCTACCTCGAGCGATTGTTTCACGTCGTTACTTAGTGTCACTCTCTTTATGATTGTCTATTATGATTTAGAATTTTTAAATGGTTAACTAATTGAGCCTTCTCTGTGGTTTGCCCAGTGGTCTGGAATGGCCTTCCTTTAGAGCTACGCCTACTTTAACACCCTGGGACTCTACCAGGATCCTTCCTATACAAACTTAAAACTGTTCATTTTGGGCGCTGGAATCGGGAGCGCCTATGAGTAGTTTTTTCTTGAAGGGCGCTATACGACTCTTGGGTAATGATTATATAATTATAATATATATTATGTCATAATTATGGCCTATATATATATATATATATAATTTGGGCGTTTGAACTGCGGACCACGTGCATTCTATGGAATTGAATCTGGTCGCCAAAGAAGCAAAGAGTACACTCCTTCACACCTAGAGTAGAACCATGCAGCAAACAGCTATACTTGGGGGTGGATTGGTAGAGGCACACATTTTGGGTAGCTAGGGTTAGCAGTGGGTATCCAGGGTATGCATAACATCGCATATATTTGTCTTCGTTTGTTTCTATGACGTGGGTTTATGAACTAGGGAGGTGGAAGTAAAATTCATAAGCAATGTTCTACCGTGCCTACCAAACGGAAGTGTTTCTCTAATTGCTGGTTAGTCAGCAGACAACAGCTGCGTTAGGCACTGGACCGGCGTAGACTAGTAGCCATCAATAAGGTAAGTAAGCTTATAAAGTTATAAACAGAAAGAAACTTGCGTGAACTGTCTCGTAGCAATTCTGCATCGTCGGCAATGCTGAGCCTTGGTCCGCCTTCCAGAGCCGGAGTATCCTTTACTCTGTGTTCAAATAACCAATAGGATTGAATTCCATAACAGCGGAATCGGAACCTGCAGCCACTAGTGGTCTCAGAAAACTGGACCGCGGATAATAATGTGTGATGGCATTTAATCCACTGTTGGATTTCGTTATTGTCAACTTATTGCATTGCATTTGACCAGCGAGAGCATTCAAAAGTCCTCACATGACGAGCGACCTCGAGAGAAAATGCAAGACTTGAGCGAGAGAAGGATGTAGAAAGCCTACAAGCACTTAATCAAAACAAAATCGATGGGCAGCGGGTCAAGTCCGGAAAGTCAGGCCTGCAGGTAGATGGACGGCTAAGGTGGGTGATGTTTAGAGTTGAAATGACGAGAGATGTGAGGAGAAGAGGAAGAATCTCATACAATCTGTTTTGTCATGTTATCCCTGTTAGGTTATTATGACATTTGTTTGCTTCTAATTAGAGCCATGAATAAATCAATTATATCATACAGAGGTGGTTTAACTAAACGTAGCAGCTCTGACATAAGAATAAGCTACATGATTGTATCATATAAATTATAATACTCGAAGATTGATCTACCTGATAAAGACTTCTTTCATTGTCATGACCGATACTCCGAGGTAGGAGATGCCGAGGGTTTTGCGATCTGTCTCCAGAGTCTCGAAGACTTCCTCGAATTTTGAAGTATCCTGACTCGGCAGAATGAATCCGACCTCCTCAGCGTTGTTGCTCATCGCGTGTGCATTTGGAATCTTAGTCTTTATGACCTCACGCACACGAGACGTATCACAATCGGACGTCTTTCCAATTATCAGGTGATATCCAACGCCTTAAGAATCATACACCATCAAGCAGTAGCGCTTAGCCTAATACCTAAAAATGGATTTTAAAGATACCCCGCTCCACTCAAGATTTGTTTAGTCAGGTACATGTAGGCTATGTAAAAAGACGTGACAAAGAGTTATTTCTGTGATAATCTTGGAGGCTGGTTTATAGAGTCAATTAAAATTTAAAACTTATGTAAATGACTAGCTTCCAAGACCAGCATAGTAGGGCATAAAAATTATAAGATTAAGTTTTTGACATTTACGATTGTTTGAGGCTAAGAGTAGTGAAGTGGCGGACGCTCATTGTGGAAATTAGCTAAATAATTATAGAGCAACAATCTACAGAAGACAGACGGCAAATTATTGAAAATTTCTTACGGTATTTGTTTTTGAGGAACGTGGCTGTCCCGTAGCATTCTATCTCTCCGCTGTACATGATGGCTATGCGGTCTCCGAGCACCTCGGCTTCGTCTATACTGTTCGTCAGTAGAACTATCGTCCGGTTCTTTTTCTTGCGCTGTAGAATGTCCCATGTCTCTCTGCGTGACTCTGGATCCATGCCTGACGTCGGCTCATCCAGAATCACAAACTGTAAGATTATTGAAAACAAGAAAGTTATTCTTACGTGTATGGTTCGGTGAGCTACGCCAGGAATTTGCGAGGGAGGTTTATGGCCTGGCCGGAAGCTGCCGGATGCCCTCCCTGACACCAACCCAACAGTATTACAGTAAATAAAAAATGAGTAAAGTAACAAAGGGATTAAGGTAAGAAAAACATTTGTTACTACAAACAATTGTTTTGTTCTTTAAGTGGATAAACAACCTTTAAAAAAAACTTTTCCTAAGCCAATGGGGGGTTTAACCCCTTAGACCCCTTGTCTACTCCACTGTTCGGTGACAATTATGGGCGGGAAAGAATGCAGTGTGCTCAGCCTATCATGCTACCGCAATTGGCAAGAAAATAATCTTTTTGTAATGTGAACTACGACATTTCATAACTTGTAACTGATTTTTACATGTAGATCAGATAGGCCACTGGTTTGAAAAGTATATGAGACGTCATCAGAACTGCTTGCTTAGATCAACATTCGGGCCAACGAGTTCTAGACGCGTTTTAGGTTGTTTGACAATAATGTATAGATTTCTGCGTAACAATGAGTATTATGGATAGGACGCGGTGGTGCAGTGGTAAGTTTGGCCCATTGTGATCGAAGGGTCGCAGGTTCAAACCTACATCATCATCATCATCCTCGTCATCGTCGTCATCATCATCATCATCACTGACGTCGCCGCTGCCGCTACCACCATTATCACCACCACCACCACCCCCATCATCATCATCATCATCATCATCATCGTCGTCGTCATCATCACCACCACCACCACCACCATCACTATCACTATCATCATCACCAACACCATCACCATCATCGTCATCATCATGGCACGAGCAATTCTTATTTACATGTGTAATAATTGTGTGTATGTGATGGTGTACCTTCGATCCGGTAATGAGAGCAATTCCGACAGTGAGCTTCCGCTGCTGTCCGCCGGAGAGAGTTTTCGCTATTGCGTTGGTTTTATCTTTCATGCGCAATAACTTTAGCATGTCGTAGACTTCTTCCTGTGTCGCGTCTTTCTTTGAACTTCCCTTCAGCTGAAATCAAGAACAGAAGCATCTGAGTCATCACAAGACAACTCGCTAAGAACCACTAAAGCGTTTCTTCGTGAGCTTACATACCGACAAGAATAGACTCAAACTGAATTAAACAAAGCTGTATACATTGGAGGCTTGGTCCATGGTACCCAGGTGCCATGGACCAAGCCTCCAAGGACGGGTCGGGAAGATGGATCGGTTCTACCGGAAAGGGAGATGATAGCTTTGTCTGATATGAATAACACACTGCTGTTAAGGCGCGTGGCCAAGAATTTATTATGGGGAGAGGGGGGATTATGGCCTGGCCGGATGCTCTTCCTGACACCAAACCAACAGTATTACAGTAAATGAAAAGGATATAAAGTAACAATTAAGTGGATAAATAACCTTTTTAAAAAACTTATCCCTAAGCCAATGGGTGGGGGTAGGGGTTTAACCCCTATGCCCTTGTCTACGCCACTACTGTCGTTAATACCAAGAAAGAATGTTTAGTCATTGTTTACCCATTACACACGTTATAATGTACATTATTATGTCATAATTATATCTCTATAATAGGTGTCACTAGTCTTGTATAGCGCTATGATAATATTACTAACCATGGCAAAGAAGAGGAGGTTTTCTCTGACAGTTAGAGACTCAAACATTATGTTGTGCTGTGG
Organism: Lumbricus rubellus; assembly: GCA_945859605.1. Taxonomy (NCBI): domain Eukaryota; kingdom Metazoa; phylum Annelida; class Clitellata; order Crassiclitellata; family Lumbricidae; genus Lumbricus; species Lumbricus rubellus. Next base: position 8,528,288 of record OX243814.1, on the reverse strand, counting down.
ACAAAGGCCGAGGCTTTCTCTGATCACATCCATGTCTTGCGTTACATCGAATCTATTGATGTAGGCTGTGCCATCCGACGGTGGTAGATACCCTGCAAAACCAACACACTGCTCTGTCTGGTTAATCACAATAAACATTTCTACCATACACGTTGATTACTTAAATTATATATTATGATGCAATTATGGCTAAATGAGTGATTACACTGACTGGAAGACGGGATGAGGATGAGAAAAATCTTTCAAATGCTATTAGTGCAAAATGTGTTTCCATCTCTTATAATTTTTATCAGCAATACAGTTGATAGCAATCTAAGCAATGACGAATCAAGTGCTGACGATGAAGGTGGTTGAATCGATGTAGATGTAAACAACCGAGGGGAGAAAAGAAGAGTAACAGAATACAAAAAGTGCATAAAGTAAGAATTAAACAAGAAAAATAAAGACACAGAATGAAGAAGTAATTGTACGAGAACCAAATAAGAAACTTAATATAGACATGGAGATTGGAGAACGAGAAGAAAACTGACAGAAGAACAAGTGTAAGAACAAATGGAAGAACAAATGGAGGAACAAGTAAAAGAACAAGTGGAAGAACAAGTGGAAGAACAAGTGGAAGAACAAGTGGAAGGACAAGTGGAAGAACAAGTGGAAGAACAAGTGGAAGAACAAGTTGGAAAACAAGTGGGCAAACAAGTAGAACTAATAGAACAAGAAGAACATCTTATACAAGGAGGGAAGCCATATTTACTTTAATATGCTAATAGATTGATATATTAATTAAGTTACCTGCTAGCAACAACATTGTCGTTGTTTTTCCCGATCTGCTCTGCCCCACAACAGCGGCTATAGTATCCTCATAGAAGTCGATGTTAAGGTTGTTAACGGCTGGATTCGTCCTCGAACCGAAATTCTACAGAAAAATTTATTCATTAACTGACGACAGCCAATTCACTCCAGTCATTTCACATGCATTGTCTCAAATAAAAACATTGTAGTCTACCGGGCAGTATTTAAGTCAGAGCAAAATGCATGGAATCCTAATAATTATTATGTAACGTTACGATTAATGGCGTTTAATCTGCTCTAAGGCTTCGTGTAATTTGATTATTTTTGCAACGGTGATTTCAGGGCTTCAATTGAAGGTGGATTTTAATTAAATTATAGGCTATTATAGTCAGGTAGGCTAATGGATTTCATGTGGATATCGACTTTTTTAAATTCTCAAATGGCAATTTAATTAATAAAACTGTTCACTTTTGTCGTGATACAGAAGCTGGTGAATAATCATGATCTGTTGCAGGTTAATATTGCTGTTTTTCCTTGCTAAAAACTCTTTTCTGCTGCGGAGCTTGTGCGAAGTTTGAGCGCGATATTCTTCGCATGTTGTTTTGTCTTATCTCAAAACCTCGGGAGAGATGTGCTCCTCTGGTGTGCTTCGCTACATCTCGCTCTCAACGCCAGCGTGTTAACCATTACCATTACCATTACTCTACCGGGCCCCAGTCAATCTATTTTTTGCTACTTGCAGTATTTTGACTTGAAGCACTGTAACGTTTTTGCAAACCGGTGGCTATACCTAGACGTTCACACGCGTACGTTAGCAAGACAATTTAGACTTAAACAGAAACCTGTTGATTAATTGCCATCTATACTGCCGTGCTAAGCAAAAAGACAGTAACTCAAAATAGACGATTTTGCGTAAAACGATAAAGAAGAAATCGGTTTAATTCAACCAGAAATAAAGCTAGAATCTTTCTGAATTTTTGCAAACAGTTATATAAAAACTACTGAATTTTGGAACTAAACTCGTTTTTCGTTAAATTTGTGTAAAACTTGTATAAAAATGAGATAGGGCCTACTGCTTTTTTGCTTAGTATCGAATAATTGAACATCGGTTTCATGCTAAGCAAGAAAGCAGTAACTCATCGTAGGGTAGAGAGGGCTGGTGAAAAACAATTGTTCTCTTTGAGATATAAGAATGAAATTTGGTATATACCACGAACATGTCCTAAGAAAAATATTTGGCTATAGGGTCATTGCAGATTTGCCCTCTGGCTCCAATGGCAGCCATTTTCCAAAATGGCCGACATATAAACATATTTTTAAATATCTCGGCTTCTATTTAACTTAGAAGTGTCATCTTAGTGTCTAATCATACATATTTAGGGACAATGATTCCAATAGTGCCATCTAAAACCAACTCTGGCTTCAACGGCGGCCATTTTTCAAAATGGCCGACCAAAATCGTGATTTTTTAATATCTCAGCATTAAATCCACTTAGAATCGTCATCTTGGTGCCTAAATATACATATTTAGGGACAAGGATTCCAATTGGACCTCCCAAAACTTCATCTGGCCTCAATGGAGGTCATTTTCAAAATGGCCGTCCAAAATGTGAATTTTGCAAATCCCTCTTTTTTGGTCGGCCATTTTGGAAAATGGTGGTCAGTGAGGTCACTGGAAACTATGTGATGGCCATATTGAGATCCCTGACTAAAATGTGCATGTTTTGATACCAAGATGACAATTCCAAGTGAACTGAAAGCCGAGATATTGACAAATCCCTCTTTTTGGGTCCGCCATTTTGAAAAATGGCCGCCATTGAGGCCATGGGGAACTTTGTGATGGCCCTATTGGGATCCTTGAACTGAGATGTGTATGTTTTGACACCAAGATGACGATTCTAAGTTAATTGAAGGCCGTGATATTGACACATCCTTCTTGTTGGGTCGGCCATTTTGGAAAATGGCCGCCATTGAGGTCATAGAGGACTTTGTGATGGCCCTATTGTGATCCTTGACCCGAAATGTGTATGTTTTGACACCAAAATGACGATTCCCAGTGAACTAAAAGCCGAGAGATTGAAAAATCCCTCTTTTTAGGTCGTCAATGGCGGCCATTTTCCAAAATGGCCGTCATTGAGATTATGGGAAACTTTGCAATGGCCCCATTGGAATCCTTGACCTTTAATGTGTATGTTTTGACTCCAAGATGACGATTCTAGGTGATTTGAAAGCCGATATATTGAAATATCTGTAAATCGACCGGCCTTGAATATACATGGAATACTAAGCAAGAAGACAGTAACTCAAGTTACTGCGTTTTTGCTTAGCACGACGACCCAATTTTGAGATACTGTTAATTTCGTTTCTGTTTTTTCCCATGTTCCCGGACCGATACCGTTTCCTTGCTTCCAGGTATGATAGAACATGTTGTCAGGATGTGAAAACAAGTGCTAACTCAAAAACGGAAAAACTTGAGTTACTGTCTTTTTGCTTAGCACGGCAGTATAGTCTATACCTTCGTCAGTCCTCTGATCTGAATGCCTGGTCTATCATCTTGCGATGTAATGTCAAAGTACGGGCTTTTATCTTCTGGAACCAGCGTCATGAAGTCTTCGTTCGATAATCTTGACTTCTGTCTTCTTCTTCCACCCGTCCAGAACTTCTTCTGCAAAAGAACAAAAAAGACATAATAATAATAATTTTCAAGTAGACTTCGATCCTTTGGTTTCAGCACTGGCCTACTCATTAACAAACGACTCAATAGAACAGCCGGTCACCTTGGATCGTTTGTCAAGAAAAGCAATTTATAAAAGAACACCTTTTAATAATATTATTTTAGCTGAACGAATACTGTCTGTTTAAGGTGACAATGCTAATGCCTTGCTCTCTTTCTTATAGCAAACTCGTGTTTGTGTCTAAATTTCTCTGTCTCATCTTTTAACTACTCTTCAAATTAAATTTATTAATAATATTTAATAGTAATAGATTATTTTATAAATTTATTATTTTTGTATATAGATTTATTAAATTTGAAATATTAACACAATCAAGCCATATAGAATAAAAATAAAAATTTAGCAACATAGATAATTAGTATCCAATACATAATATTTGTATTTTATAGATGTCATAGAAGAGAAATTGTTTACGTTGCAAACATAATAATATTATAAGCGTGCTTCAAGTGACTAACATATGCAAAAACATATTAGGCACAAGAGTTTCACAACAATGTGTGCACTGACCTAGTTCTATCAGTGTAAATAGAAGTCAAGCATACTGAGTCTTTACTGACCGTGCAGAGCATAGAGAACGAATTAGAAGATCCAAAGTCTTCTGGCATAAGAGCGTCAAAGCAGATGGCAAGGATTGCGTAGATGATTGTGTCGATTGATAGCATGATGAGAACATAAGACATCGTATATTCATCTCCATACGCAGGAAAGTCAACGTTGCTCCACTGTGTGCCAACTCCTGGTCACAAGTTTTAAACAAACATTAACCTTTTCTACGGCCAGAATTACTGATTATCTCCATCTTGCATTAGGTAAGCTTACCGTAGGCCTACATGTCATGTTCTAGAGATCAAGCAGGACTCATGATTTGTTTGTCGATGTTTTGAAATCCTCGGCCAATTCTTGCTCTACGCTATTCGTAGTTTCTTGATCAATTAATTCGCTTTTACAGAATACCTAATAGCCATTATTAGGAGATTCAAGAATAATGTATTCTATTGTATACGCCCCACTGTCATGTAAGCTGCAGTAAGCATAATTATATATAGGTATAGGGCACGGAATGCATTTATAGGATGGCTGCAGTTATTATTTTAAGAGCTACATGTATGATAAAATTAATCTATGTTGCCTCCTACATCATCATCATCATCATCATCATCATCATCATCATCATCATCATCATCATCATCATCATCATCATCATCATCATCATCATCATCATCATCATTATCATCATCATCATCATTATCATCATTCACGACTGCTATCGGTGAATTTTCCAACATTAGATCCTATGCTTTGTTTTTTCCTAAGTTCATCCAATTATTATTCCTCCATGAAAAACACATTTCAAGGCCTTCAAGATTTCTATTTTTATCACAACAGCATCTCGAAGCAGCCAGTTGGCCGACCATATCGATGCAGTTTTGAGATTAAGTTAGCCTACGTAAGCAGTCTGAAGTAGGGGTCTTCCCATACCACTGACTTACCGACTGCTTCGAACTCAGAAATCTTGATGCATCCGAACGCCATGGCCAAGTTGAAGTCGATCGATGCTCCAAACTTCTGTTCCAGACTCATATCGTCATAGATCGTCCCAAGATAGAAATAAGGCGTGTACGACAGGGCGAAAAGTATAAGACCGATGACTGATGCGTAACTGGCTGTTAAAGAATATTAAGAACACAAATATTATACCAAACAGAAATGTTGAGTATAAAGAGAGTGAAAGTTTTGAAAGAATCCTAACTAGATAGCAAGCTTACAATAGCAAAAAGTGTATTATGACATTTATTTAACCTGCATAGTCTGCAAAGGCCTATAATTATTACAATTATTGTAAGAGCTTCCCTTACCGATCAAGTCCTGTAGTAAAATTTTCCCACTCACTTCATGAATCTCGCCCAATGTCACTTTTTATCGCCTCCATTTGCCCAGCGCTGACCTTAGGTATAGGCGGGGCGATATGAAGTTTCTAGAAGCGCCACAATTTAGAGGAATGCTTAGTCTTTCCTAAAACTGTTCTATACTTTTCAATTTGAATTCAGAACTTCATGTTTTTGCAGTTGATGTATTGGAGTAGGCATATATTTATGTCTTACCTCTGGACACAAGAGTAGAAATAGCGAAGCAGAAGGTGATGAGGGACAGGGTGTAGAGCAGGAGGAAGACGAATGTGACGGTGGGTGAACCGTGTCCCAGCACTGGTCCATTCGATGAAATCGGAGCGTGGAAGAGTAACGTCATAAAGATCACAGAGACGAGCATGAACAGCAGATACTTGATGAACCACGAAGACCAGTACAGCCACATACGCATCCCCATCAGCTTCATCGACACCTACGCATGGTGTAAACAAACGACCAGGCACTTAATACATTAAGCTTAGTAGCCGCACATAATTATGTATGATCTATTGCACCATTTCAGAACTTCTAAATTGATCGATGTCATTAAAGTAACTGCATCAAGATTTTTTGTAAATAATAGCGGATGAGAAAAATTCAAAAAATGACGACAATAATGATAACGATAACTAAGCTTAGAGCAACACACAATTGCAACATATGATCTTCTCTTAAGTTCTCTGTTAAATAATTATGTCCAAATATCTTAAATTAACAGTCAATCATGTGCTTTAAAAGCCGAAACTTAGAGTCAGAACGTTAGGTAAAATTTCATAACCTCTCAAGTGTAACATTTTAGAGAGGCGATTTTACAGACATGCAGAAATAATCTGAAATTTAAGTGAATAGGGCGTACATGTAGGCTAGCTATCGGTGGCTCTAATAGTAGATCTAAACCTAATTATAGCTACATGTAACTCAACTTGAGTTACTCAAGAGTAAGAATTATAGTTGTCAATGTACGCAGGTATTTGCACCTTGAGCTTGGTTAGCTTACATGTAGCTATCGGTGGCTCTAATAGTAGATAAACCTAATTAGGCTACATGTAACTCAACTTGAGTTACTCAAGAGTAAGAATAGTTGTCAATGTACGCAGGTATTTGCACCTTGAGCTTGGTTAGCTTACATGTAGCTATCGGTGGCTCTAATAGTAGATCTAAACCTAATTAGCCTACGTGTAACTCAACTTGAGTTACTCAAGAGTAAGAATAGTTGTCAATGTACGCAGGTATTTGCACCTTGAGCTTGGTTAGCTTACATGTAGCTATCGGTGGCTCTAATAGTAGATCTAAACCTAATTAGCCTACGTGTAACTCAACTTGAGTTACTCAAGAGTAAGAATAGTTGTCAATGTACGCAGGTATTTGCACCTTGAGCTTGGTTAGCTTACAGGTAGATATCGGTGGCTCTAATAGTAGATCTAAACCTAATTAGCCTACGTGTAACTCAACTTGAGTTACTCAAGAGTAAGAATAGTTGTCAATGTACGCAGGTATTTGCACCTTGAGCTTGGTTAGCTTACAGGTAGCTATCGGTGGTTCTAATAGTAGATCTAAACCTAATTAGCCTACGTGTAACTCAACTTGAGTTACTCAAGAGTAAGAATAGTTGTCAATGTACGCAGGTATTTGCACCTTGAGCTTGGTTAGCTTACAGGTAGCTATCGGTGGCTCTAATAGTAGATCTAAACCTAATTAGCCTACGTGTAACTCAACTTGAGTTACTCAAGAGTAAGAATAGTTGTCAATGTACGCAGGTATTTGCACCTTGAGCTTGGTTAGCTTACAGGTAGATATCGGTGGCTCTAATAGTAGATCTAAACCTAATTACATGTAACTGAAGTGTAAGAATAGTTGTCAATGTACGCAGGTATTTGCACCTTGAGCTTGGTTTCCTTTTCGTGCACAATTTCCTGACAGATCGTTGGAACAATGAAGATGAAGCTGATCAGAATGAGGAGAGGAAGGAAGTCACGGATGACACCAATCATCTGATCATCTTCATAGATAGGATACGGATATCGCTTCAGTTGAATCGATAAGTTCATCGTTAGGTCAAAGTTCGGATTCACTTCGGCGATAATACTCATATCAACGGCCATCTGAATGGCCAGGAAACCTGTGTAGTAATACCCTACAACATGGCACATGTTACAGTGTTGTTACACCACTGTCATAGTCATCTTCTATACGGATTCAAAGCATGGGCGGAGTTTGGTTTCCGTTCTTTGGCGGGCTAACCCCGAGTCTGGGCCTCCCGAAAAAGGGTTCCATTTTCATGGTTAAAAAGTTGAATCTGGGCCTTCTTGGAGGGGCCTAGCCCCCTAGCCCATGATAAACTCCGCCCATGATTCAAATTAAGTTATCACTGTGATGTACATAAGGACGATTGACCATAGGACGATCGGGCATAAGTCTATTGTCATATTAAGGTCTATTGTTCGCATAGACAATTGACCATAGTACCAATAAAAATTTACAACTTTAATTATGTATCTAACTCTCTTAAGAAGAAGTTTACCGATTTTGCAAACGGTTCATTTGTTTTAAAACTAAGATTCGTGTCTTTTTTGGCTATGACCAATAGATCCATGATCGATAGACCCTATGACCAATCATCCTATGACCAATCATCCTTATGACCAATCGTCCATATGACCAATCGTCCATTGCCTGGTTAAAATCTGTGGATAAATAGAATACCTGGATTTTTTCCACCGAATGGATCTGTCGCTTCCCTCGGTCCAGTTCTATTAGAGCCAGAGAACAGTTCTTTCGTTTTCCAGTCTGTCCTCCTCCCTCCTCCTCCTCCTCCTCCATTCGACCCTTCTTTGTCTGATCTCAGACGGATCTTGTAGGAGCTTGTTCCCGGAAGATCGATCATGTCACTGGAAAAGTCGAAGACGATGGCTCCAAAAACGTCGTCGTTCGACGTCACGTATTTCTCTAGCGCAGTTTCAGATGCAAAACCCATATCTACGACAAAGTATACGATGAAGTGAGCTTTATCTTTTGTCAATGCAATTTTTTACAGCATTTCGATGGAAAAGTGATGGGATCATTTGGATGTGCACAGATGATATATGAAGGTTTTTGCTACGGGTCATATTTTTATAAGGGCAAAATGATGGTATGTCGGCTAGTATCAGTAAGGCAGTCTTTTCACTTGTAGTTACCACGCAAACGTTACAGTCTTGTGAACAGGTTATTATTGGCCGATGGTATAGAAGACATTATTATGAAATCATATTATCATAAAAGAACACACAAACCCGTAGAAACTGCGATTAAACAGATATTTAATAGCTTCATATATTTTGAATAAAATATAGATCATTATAAGAAAACATAAGCCTATAAACCATGCAATAAAATCTAGATAATTTTTTTAAAACTAGGAGTAAAATAGACATCATATAAAAACAAATAAGCTTATAAAGCATGCAATTAAATCTAATAAAAGGAACACATAAGCCTATAAAACATGCACGTGTCATGTCGATTTGTTAAACGCGGCTGTTCTGAGCCATTCGTACTGTGGTGTACATAATTTTAAACAATGGCCAATTGAACGTACAACACTAAGCCGTCGGGACTTGATTAGGTGATTATAGAACAATAGAATAGGTGACTCTTCACCGGGACGTTGTATTACCCTGCCGACATGGGCGGAGTTTGGTTTTCGTTCTTGGGGGGGGGCTAGTGCTTTCTAGGGAGGATAAGCCCGGGATGAAATACCATTTTCGTGGTAAACAAATTTATCGGGACCTACTTGAGGTTCGACTAATGTGTCATATTATTCTCTATATTTATTTTCCGGGGATGAACCGTCCGGGGATGAACCGTCCACTGGATGAACCGTCCTGGGATGAACCGTCCACTGGATGAACCGTCCTGGGATGAACCGTCCACTGGATGAACCGTCCGGGGATGAACCGTCCGGGGATGAAACGTCCACTGGATGAACCGTCCTGGGATGAACCGTCCGGGGATGAAACGTCCGGGGATGAAACGTCTATTGGATGAATCGTCTGGGATGAAACGTCCTAGAATCATTATGAACACACGGTAGGTCTATGAATAAGTCGTACCCTCTGAAATCTCGACACCCATCAGAGTCGCCGCTCTGCCCACAATTCTCGCTGTGAGGTATGAGTTGGGAGCGTAGACAATTTTCGATTTATCCGGTGAATCTTCCAGTAGGTAGCTTATATCCGTCTTAACGATGAAGCTTTCGTAGGTCGTTGCGTTTGATACGAATTGTGGAGTGGATATCTGTCGCATCATGACGAGAACCAGAGCCAATGCGATGGGAAAGAGAATGATCAGGATGGTCCTCGTGATCCTCGTCTTCTGGAGCAACCAGTTCTTCCAGAGCAGCAACCAGAACTGTCTCCAGTTCCTGTAACAACATTCACCATCTTAAATTTGACAACGTCTCGCGACAGCATCAACATAATAATCACGCTACATCATTTGGTTCAACTGCAAACTTTATCAACACCACCTTAAAGCATCATCAAAATTAATTACGATATTTATTATTGTGGGGCTCGGTGGTGTAGTGGTTATGTTCACTGCCTTGCAGCCGGAGGGTTGCGGGTTTGAATCCAACTCAAGCCGCCTCGTAGGGACCTTGGACAAGTCCTTCACTCGCAATTGCTCAGCGCTTCGGCGTGAAACTTCAATTTTCTCATTTATTTAATTAGTATGCCTGCCTGTCTCTATGAAAATTTGCATTTATGTATGTATGTATGTATGTATGAGTACTTGCTATAGCGCCCAATCAAGATTCCAACTCAGAGGTGCCCTTCGACTACAGCGTAGACATTGAATCGAAGTTTCATGAGCAAGTGAGGTACATGGTCAGGGTCCCTAAGCGACGGCTTCAGATGGATTCGAACCAAAAACTTTCCGGCTCTAATGCACCGAACATACTCTCCCCCCCCCCACACACACCACCGCGACCCACAAACTGAACTCTATCCTATAACTGTCTGTTTTAGTTTACTGCATTTCCCTATAATTATTTCCAGCTAATCTGCTGCTTATCTGTGTGTCCGTGTGTCTGCCGTTTTCCGTCTGACTGTCTGCCTGTCTGTCTATCTGTCTGCCTGCCTGATTCGAATTACCTCCAATTTTCTGTAAGCTTATACATTTATTTAGCGTTTCAACTTTCAACTGCAATGAAATTACCTTTTTAGAAAATTCATAATCCAGAATATCGATTAGTAGTATGAAAGGCTGTTCGCATAATAATAGACATTCGTGTAATTTCTCACGAAAACGTTGAAACAATGTAACAACTGACTTAAATTAGGTCTATTGCCACATAAAATGTTATCGAATTAAATGTGAAAGGAAACGCTAATTTCACGACACTGTGGACTCCAATACAACAACAATAAACTCGAATCCTGTCGCGTTATCTAAAACGCATCTAACAGTGCGTATTTAAACTTAATATTAATGTTCTTCACCGTTTATGACGTCATCGCTTTATCCAGATTATGTTCATAGGACGTAGTCAACAGATGCAGTGACGTAGCATTCCTACTCAACCATATATCAGTATCAGAATAAAAGCCTACACGGTATTTTAGCCTAATAATAATGTCCCCTGCGCTCTTTCAAACGACATGGCATACATGTAGCTAAATTATTAATCTATGCTTAATCTACATGTATAGGTCTTCTAGGAAGTTAAGTCAACAAGCGACAGTGTAACCCGTAGTAGTACTTTCCCTTCTATGTAATTGAGTTGCGGTTTTGTCAGCCTGTGTTTTTCTCACATTAAACGAATGGGCCTACATATATATTGTGTCTGGTCGAAAAATACGAAGGGTAGGCCTAGGCCTATCCGAGAAAACACAAAGAGAGCAAACAATCCAGAAAAAGAATGGACTATTGTTTGGATGATCTGAGGGGCAGAACAGACTAATAGTCAGAGCAAACTTCTGTTGATGGTGGTTCGAGGACCAGACAGTGTCACCTGACAGTCTCCCATAAAAGTTTCCCCCTTTGGAGATTATAATTTATTTCCAAACAGATTCCCTCTGGTGGATCTGTTTCAGAATAATTCGTCCCAGGGAGACTACATTTTGAAATAAATTCTACGCGGGGGAAGAATATAGAAGAAGTCATATAGTAATAATAATTAATCTGCCGCTGAAATAGTCTCCCGCGCAACGCGAATGGGATTACAGTTATAAATAGACAAGTTGAGCCGTTAGTTGACGTTTCAAAATTATTTTACAATAACACATAGGCCTTGACCTACGCTCCAAATTATTAACTGTCATAATATGACAGTTAATAAACTTTTTGAATTTCCACATTGCAATGGCAGCATTTTAAGGTGTCATCTTAACAAAATACCTGTTCTTTTTGAGAGCCTCATCAGAAACTTTTTGAATTTCCACATTGCAATGGCAGCATTTTAAGGTGTCATCTTAACACTCATTAGTAAATAATGCCATTATAATCATATAATAGTAAATAATATCATGGTATATCATAACACTTCATGTAAAACAATGATGAAACAGTAAAACAAACAATATCATTTTGTCAAATTTTCCTGGGGGGAATGTTAATCTTGGGGGGGACTTCCCCCCAGAGACGTCTAGATTAAACACTGAACTTCAACATCCTTGACAGAAAGCAAAAGTAGTCTACTTCTGAAAAATGTGCTATTCTTCTGTACAGACCTCATTTTCTTGCAACTTCAAACTAAACTAAATGCAAAACAAAATCAGCTGCAGTGGCCCTCAATAAACGCAGTCTATCATTCTACATGCACCATAATTATTGCTTTAATTATATTGCAGAGTAATTCAGTCTAATTGTTTGGTCTTCCGACTTAAACTTCTAGGGCTAAGTAAAGTATAGGCCTAATATTTCAGTGGCCACATAGAGATACGCAGCTGCAATGCATAGATAACATTCTCAATACTAGTCTGTGGGCGTCATTTGACTGCGAAGCAGTGGGCACTGCAGGTAAGTCGTAACACTTTATTTCAAAAATAATTGTACACTTAATAGTTTCAAAAGACAACAATTTCATACCACAGCTATCTATAATCAGGCTACGAGCCTCTGTTGATTTGTAAATTTGTCGATTTGTCGATATTAGGCCTATGTGGAACTTATTCTGCTAAACCATTTAGCCCTATGAGGAAAACAGTAGTGAAAACGAAAGTGCTTTCGATTTCAGAACATTGACTTCAACATGGCAACTGAGAATTCGAGTGAGGTTAAAAGGCAAGAACTTGAAGATTCAACTAGCTGTTGTATATGCACCGATGTCTACACGGATCCTAAACTGTTACCGTGCACGCACACATTCTGCATGAAATGTCTTCGAGAGACTGGACTTAAAAACGACAAAGGACCTGGTGATGAGATGCCTTGTCCTATCTGCAGACGACTTTTTAAGATTCCTCCAGAAGGATTTCACGAACTACCTAATAATTCGTTTATTGAGAAGCTGATACAAGTAGAAAACTTATCAGATCAATCTGCGCTGTCAGATGTATGCGACGCATGTTTGGAGGAGAATGAGGAAGAGAGGAGTGAAGAAACTCCAATGGCTGATGCCTACTGTGTTGAATGCAGGCAAAAGTTGTGCAAAGAATGTTGCAGACACCATAGAAAAGCAAAATTATCGAAGAATCATAAATTGGTGTCAATAGAGGAGCTACACAAAAGTAGTGAAAGTGTCATTAGCAGTTTAGTACCGTCTGTCTGTGAACTTCATGAGGAAAAAGTTCTAGATGTATATTGTGTGAAATGTAATGCAATTGTTTGCGCCATCTGCTTTATTGATGACCACCGAAATCACGAGGGTTCCCATGTGAGTAAATTTGTGAATGATTTTCGGCAGCAAATAGAGAGTCATCTAAAATCAATGAGTGACTGCAGCTCTAAAGCCCAACGAAGGAAATTGCAACTTATGAAGATGAAGACAGATAATACAGCAGAAAGTGGAATGTTTGGAATCTGATGTAGTAAACAGAAAAGAGGAAATAAAAGGGTTTGCGGATGCTCATGCTCATTCTATTTTGCAAGGTATGAGTGTGTTACAGCGAAACAAGTTGAAAGAGATTGAAGTGGCAGCATGTGAGGTCGATACATATCTGTCAATCATAGACAGTTTCAAAGCAAATTGCCAAAATGTAATAACACTAGAAATTGCCAGTCATATATGTCAATCATTTTCTAAGTTGTCTGCAAGGGCGGCCGAGCTGCAACTACAGGGCCAGTCTCTAGCTAAACAAGAAATCGAATCCTTTAGCCTATCATTCAAGAAATCAGAACTCGAGGAATTTCTGCAAAATGAAAGTGGAAATTTGATAGGCGAAATTGAAGGTAACTTCACGTCATTTTGAATAATTCTTAAATAAGTAAGTAGGCCTAAGCAAGTTCTTTATTCAATTCAATTCAATTCATTTTTATTGTAACCATCAGCCATAAACAAATTATTAGTCATAGTATAACATGCTTCACAAAATCGGATGGCAATAAGGAAGGCCCTAAGGGATGAATATCCAGCTACAGGGACACCTATTTACATTTACTGCATCCCGGCAATGTCACACCACGCCGATGCTGGTGATTCAGACCACTTCAAATCATGGGCGCCGACTCTGCGAGGTCCGTGAGTGCTCAGCACCACCAGAAATTGGCCATGCGAGGCCCTCCTATGCATGGGCACCACCTGAAATCAGCCGGCAAGATGTGCTTTTAAGATATTTTTTTCCCTTTTGGGATTGCTTATCTATAAAAAATCATTCCATCTTTAGTATATTTTTAAAATCTCAGTTAGTTTACCTAACAATATCTCCAGTTTTATCCCATCTGGTAGTCTGAACTCCATTGGTCCTAATTAAGCCGATCAGCAAATGCGAGGAAACCCCGATATCCTGCTTATTCGATACGCTTCCGTAATTTTTTTTATTACGGACGAAGGCGACGATTTGAATGACATTGTTTCTTTAGGCCTATAGTGTATACATGCTCAATAGTGCTCTTCAGTGCTCGAGAGTCACCTCCCAGCATCATAAAAGCGGGATATTGTTTTGTCTTTAAAAACTACTTGAAATACTATTTGAAAAACTATTCCACAATGTTAATATTGGCTCACTAAACAGTGGCCAATTGTCTGATTTCTTGTGCAAAATTTGAGTATGTTGACCTAATTGAGGGAGAGTGCTCCAAGACGCCCATGAAAACGAAGATAGGCTACATCAAACACAAAGAATGATCAAAAAATTTTAATTGGGAAGAACATTATTTTATTGAAGTTTTAAATCATGTCTTTATGCAATGAGATAACAGGAAATTTTGACAAGGATGTCATGATGTCAAAATGATAGCCTACGGCAGTGGTTCTCAAAGTGGTGGTCCGCGGACCGGTGCCGGTCCGCGGAGTCCTGATCGCCGGTCCGTGAAGAAGTCTGAGAGTGAAAAATAAATTACAATTGTTAATTTATAAATTTAAATTTTTCAAATTATTCCAATTGTTGTTCCAAATTTATTCAAAATTCTGTCTCAGACTTTAAAAATACATGACCTTAACAAAATTACTTGCAAAATGGCTGCACAAACAATTTTTAGGCTTATTAATTAAAAATCTTTAATTATTAATAACCCTACAATTAGTTTTTTTTTAATACAGTTGGCATTTGTTTGTGCTTGCCATTAAAGTTAGCGGTCCGCTAGCTTCCCAAATAAATTATTGCCGGTCCGCGGCCTGCAGAAGTTTGAGAACCACTGGCCTACGGTTCTACCATCGCAGTGTGACAATAAAAAATCGAAAATGGGGAGGAACACATCCCGTTCCCAAACCCCTTCCCTGCTCGGCGCTGTGCTTCTCGGCGATCATACTTTGGCCGCGGGTTCGTCCTTTAAAACCAGAACCAAGGCTCTGCCTATGTGAAGAGTGATGATTTCAATAAGTCTACTGTAAAAAGGGGTAAAAAAAATTTCGCGCGCTCTCGCGCGCGGATTTTTACATTCTTTTGAACACCCCCCACTCTTCGGATCAACTCGGCGCCTATGCTTCAAATAGCTTCAGGCCAGAAAAACCGTGAGCTGATAGTATGCGCAATGCATACGGCATACAATCATGTAAGGATTGCTTGGCCTTTTTTGCATAAACTGGCAATGTGCACTGTGCAGCTCAAAACCCAGGGCATCTGTTAGCACAACTTCTTAAAAGATTTTCTTCTAAGTTGATTCAAATACTCGATCAATGGTTTTTAATTATATTTCAGCATAACTAAATTTTTAACCGATCTGATTAATTCTATTGTACTCCGTAGATTATAAGCTTAGGCCCATTGCTATTAGTATTATTGTGTATTTTACAACAATACAGTAGCCTAGCCGATAAGTTATCTTTGAAATTGCAAAGTGGCTTTCACCGTTTTCAGAAGAATGTCACCTACGGCCAAAAGAAAAGAGTAAACGGGAGCAAATGACAATTAAAGTAGGTCAGCTAGAGGTCATCTCTGAAAAGATCCAGCAAGACCTGAACAGTGAGAAAACGACAAACAAAGCACTTCAAGCTGAAGTCATGAAGCTTCGACAGGAACTGAATGAGGAGAAGAAATCTAATGAAACTCTTCAAGTTTACTTAGGTATTCTAAAGCAAGAAATTGTCAACGAGAGAAAGAGCGGGAAAGAAGAACTGGAGAAGACGCAGAAAGGTAACAAAAGGCGTAAACCGCGTAATCAATTATGCCCAAGCGCCGACTAGATAAGCCCTCTCTTGATCAATATGGTGCACGCGTAAATAGGTTAGTTCATGTAGGCCTATATATCGACTATTCTAACCTTTTCTGGCCAATTATTCGTCGCTTTCACTCGTAGGGCAAGACTTCCATCCAAGCATACGCTTTCACCACCCCACCCATTATTTGCTGGTAAGACGAAGTATGCGACAGAAAAAAGCTTCTTGATATAGATTTTTTTGATTCCGAATTTCCGACTGTCTTGTTTCTGCTTGGTTAACGACGTTTATAGGCCTATCGCAAATTTGCTTTTTGACGTAGCCGCTTCTTACTTGTTTGTTCCATCGTTTCAGGCTTCGTGGCCTAGTAGCCTATTTATTGGCCAACCTTCTGAGGCTACGAAGCTAATTCCGCCACTGGTTGCTCTCTTCTAGTGCCAGTCCCAAACGTGGATAAAGGAGGAGGGCGACACTAATCAACATCGATATGGCAGTATCGTTGAGCAGTAACAAACGAGGCTACGAAGCGCTCATTAAAGCTGGCATCGTTTTCTTCGCGTTTTAGTAGTGACTTTACACTAAGAATTTGCAATTACGTTGACGTCTTCAATAATTACCAATAGACACAGAGGCTATCTAGAAATCTAATCTATCTATAGAGGCGCGGCTATTCGAGTTCTTTCTATGGAAATGATTTCCTGTTTACTGAATTCAATGCTGTTCTTTTATGAAATTCACCCTTGTTCTGATTTTGTAACAGATTTCCAATGCATGATTTCGAAACTTGAACGTGAGAAAACAGAGACGGAGCAACTCGTCGTGAATGCACAAGAAGAGAAAAAACTGCTAGGTATTATCTATTAGTCTATATGTTATGGCTATTGGCTAATGCTTGCTTGCCATTGAATAAACAATGCGGCTAATAGAGCATCTCGGTGAAGAATAATTGATACAATAATTTCCCATAATTATTTTTACCTGAATATTTGAATGATCAAAGTATAGCTTTTAAAAATCGTTATTCGTAGAATTTAAGCTTTTTATAAAAAGGATTAGGCCTGTTGCTCAAGAGAATTTATCTAGAGTAGGCCTACTAGATAGACCTACGTTAGAGAAACCTCTGTGACTTTCTCAATAAGAATCTTTTAAAGATGCTAGAAAAAAATCAACACATTTCGCAAAGTTGTTTAACCACGAGAATAATGGCAAGAGGTTCATAATAACCGCGATTTAATCTGGGAAATAAAGTTGAAAAATACAGCATCAGATATGCCTAAGCTTTTCAGTCATAGGCTGTTAATTTAGGCCTATAGCTGCGCCCATACAAACGGCGAGCATATACCCGAATCCCAAGCCGTATAGCAACGTAAAATTATTTAAAACATGTTTTCATCATTTTTTCATCGCTCATCCAACTTCTAATTCTACTATATCACAGTTCTTTTATTCATCCAACTTCTACGTCAAATAAAAATATTTTTATCGTTCATCCAGCCTCTAGTTTTACGGTTACAATTTAGCATAAAACCATGATTTCGTCGCTCCTCCAACTTCTACCTCTGTTAATTAATATGCTCTTCCAGCTTCAAATGATACTGCAATATGTCAGCAGTAATAACATGTTTTCATCTTTCCTCCAACTTTCAGTTTACGGAAATAAAATATCTCTGAAGTGCTATAGGCCTACGGCTTGGGATTCGGGTATATGCAAACCGCATCATTAAAATCGCGACTTGTCGGCGGGAAGATAGCATGATAATAATAAAAACAATAAAATTATATGAAATCAATTTATGTAAGAGTATAAATGAAACAAGCTTTGAAACGATAATTTTCTATTATTATTTTTAAGCTCCTGTCTTAAAGAACAATAGCCTAATAGAGTTTGTAAATACTGATAAATCGATTTATGTAAAACTACGAATGGAGCAAATCGCTGGCATTAGGTTCAATGAATCTTGCATATTGTTCTCCAACGTTAAAACCTAAACTGCATGGCAAATATGTGCAATCCCACATAGTTCACCAAAGGACGATCCATGTAGTCTAACACTTACTGTTCGGAATATTGGAGTCAGTCGCGATTCAGTACGTTCCCTCAAACCTCAGATACAATGTAGCAGCATGACATTGTGTTTGTCATGTTTGCTTCATCTAAGAAGAATTCGACAGCTGCGCCCTACTATTGACTCGGCGTCACTGAAAACACTTATTCACTACCTTATTCTGACACGACTTGACTACAAGAAACTGCACTCTGTACTTTATGGTCTGCTCATTGCAACCTGCTTCCTCTAACTAGAATACTTCGTCTTGGACTCTCCTACCAAACCCATAGTCATACCTGCTATTCGTTATCTACACTGACTTCTTGTTTGCGAGCATAATATATATATATATATATTATTTGCTTCAAGCTGCCACTCCTCGTGTGCAAAACCTCCACAGATCGCCTGTCATCCCACTTATCTTCTATGCCATAGTCACACTATGCAACTCAGTTTTAAAGATCGCTCCTCTCCATGCACGATCAGCATCTCCTCGAAAGTATGTTGTTCCTGAAAAGCGTCTTGTAGGCCTATTTGCCGGTGTCGCGTGACAGAGTCTCCCCCCCTAAAAGTCTCCCCCCGGAGACTCTATTTCAAAACAGATTCTCCCCCCGGAGGATCTGTTTCAGCAAGGGGGAGACTCTGTTTCGGGGGAGACTTTATTTCGTGACACCGGCGTTCTTTCACATTTGCTGGTCACCTTATTGGAAACTCTCTGCAATGCTCTGCATAATCATGTTCGCAACTCTCTTAGCAATATTTTCTTTCGCTCTAGGCTAAAAACTTACCTGTCAGTCTACATGCATAGAGTTCTTAATGGTTTCCGAACGTCTGTGCCTTTTAAGAAGGGCATTATCAAATTACAGCTGCATTGTATTGTACTGTAGTCACCAATCGCACTATTGTTTTTGCGACTTCCATTTACGTCGCACACTAGTAAACTCTTTGTGCTCTATTAAAGATCCTTTTCCTCCCCATCCAAAGAGTTCCAATATCGCTTACTGTTTCCATTGAATATATTCTGCTGCATCTGTCTCTCAGTATGAACAACGCAGCTATTGTAGGCCTACCTATTTCCGTCTGAAATCATAGGCTACTGCAATACTGCATGGTTATCATGTAGTCCGACACGTACGCTGTCACAAGTCTTTTCCCTCTTCTTCTCTACGTGTGACCTTCAGTCTCTTCGGAAGCTTCTTCGTATAAGTTCGTGGTAGCGTAGGCCTATCCCTAGATAACTGTTTCATTAGCTAAATGGCTAGGTTAAAGAATCTACAGTCTTTCACTGTTTTGTTAACCAACAACGACGACGTGTTTAACTCTTCTTATTATACTCCAAAATCCGATATAAAGTAAAACGATCAGCAACAACACAACAATGACTACACTTGCGTTATCATAACAACTACACGACTACTATCTTCATCAGTCTACTCTATCGCAACTCAACAACAACTCTTACAGCCTATCTCAACGGCTCTCAACACGCAACTCTCCTTCTTCACTTCCACTCCCTTCTTGTACAATTAACGTACGCTCGTCTGGACGTCACGTGCTGTCCAGACAATCACCTGTGCAGACGCCGCGCGGCAATTTGCACCTGGCCTACTTACGTCGCTGTACGACAATCGGCGTGCACTGATTAAATTAGCTGACATTACCTCCTTCCTTTCTTTTGAAGAGAGCTAATTAATCTTAAAAATTAGCGAACGTATAATGCTTAAACTAAATACAAACAATTCTTATACTAAATGCAATCACAAAATACCTTATACTACAATCTCGATAAGCAGTCTGCTACTACATTCAACTTTCCTTTCTTATAGTTCAACAGAATGTCAAAATTTTGCAATGATAAAGACCATCTGACTAACTTAGCAGACTTCGACATTGACTCAGTCAAATAAACTAAAGGATTATGATCAGTGAACACATTAATCTTGGAACCAATAATGATTTCTTTCAATTTGTTTAAAGCCCATATGATTGCATAGGCTTCCTTCTCAATCGTCGCCCATCTCCTCTGGGTATCTGTCAGCTTCTGGCTGATAAATGAAACGGGACGTTCTATCCCCTCATCGTCCACTTGTGACAGCACAGCCCCCACAGCAAAATCACTGCTATCACAGTACAAATTAAATGGTTTGCCAACCTCGAACATGTACAGAATAACATTCGATAAAACAATTTCTTTAAGAGAATCAAAAGATTTCTGGTGGTCCTCAGTCCAAACAATGTTCTCAGGTGTCTGCTTGCTAGTTAAATCTGTTAATGGTTTAGCAATTTCAGCAAAATTACAAATAAATTGTCTGTAGAAACCAAAAAATCCTAACACTTGCTTCACTTGCTTCTTCGTTTCAGGGTTTTTTAAATTAATCAAACTGTCAATCCTATCTGGATTCATCATCTTCTTCCCTGAACCAATGAGGTGACCGATGAATTTCACCTCACTCTTACCAAACACACATTTCTTCAAGTTCAAAGTTACATTATGCAGTCTTATTTGTTTCAAAAACAATTCTAAATGTTTCAAATGAATGTTCCAATCATCAGAATGGACTGCAATGTCATCAACATAGGGTTCAGTAAATGCATTAATCGGTTGCAAAATCATGTTTATGGCTTTTACAAAAGTCCGTCCAGAGTTAATCATGCCAAAAGGGACACGTGTAAATTCGTACAGTCCATTATGGGTAACGAATGCGGTTTTCCATTGGTCGGATTTCTTCACAGGACAAGTCCAGTAAGCACTGCGACAGTCCAAGACGGAAATAAACTTGGATTTCCCGACTTTGCTCAGCACATCGTTGACGATCGGCATGGGGTATCGACAATTTTCAGTATATGAATTCACGTACCTGTAGTCGCACGCGAGTCTCAAGGATCCGTCCTTCTTCTTGACGATGACCAGCGGACTTGCCATTCTGCTCGACGACGGCTGAATGATGTTTGCTTTCAGCATCTCTTGTATTTGTTTGTCCACTTCTGCGCGGTATATCAACGGTATTCGATAAGCCGTGAACTCCTTCTCTCGAAAGTCTGGTCTCAGCACCACTTCGTGTTCTACCAATGTACATAATCCAGGTTTGTCCGAAAATCTGTCTGCATATCGGTTCAGTACATCCAGTAGCTGTTTCTGTTGCTCGCTCGTAAGATGTCCGATCTGTTCATAGTCCAATTGCAGCGATTTCTGTGTCGTCTCTGCATGGTCTTCTTTCAATGGTAGCTCTACCACTGATCCGAATTCGTCGTCCTCTTCCACGATGAGACCACACGATAATGTTCTTGCGATGAACTTCCTCATTTTGTTGGCATGGACGATTCGTCGGCCGTTTTCATTCATGTCCACCAGATACGAATACTTGGATCTTCTTTGTAGCACTGTACATGGACCATGCCATCGTGAGATCAATTTATTGGTTGACGTTGGATACAGGACGATGACGTTTTCTCCTGGTTCGAATTCTTTATCCTTGGCCCTCTTGTTGTATTGACTGGCGTATTGTTTTTGCTTTTCCTCTGCACAATTATCAGCAAATATCAAAGCTTTCTCCATGTCTGCTCTTAAGTTCTTCAGGTACTTTGCTGGTTGTACTCCAATGTTTGGCGGTAGATTTATTTCTTTGGTCCAGCTTTCCTTTAAGATAGTTAATGGTCCTCTTGGCATTTTTCCATACACCAGCAGATATGGTGCCACTCCTGTCGTTGCGTTGGGAACTTCTCTCAATGCCCATACGGTAAACGGAATGATTTTATGCCACTGTCTTGGATTTTCCACAATGACATGATGCACCATCTTCTTGAACGTCTGATTCCATCTCTCAACTAATCCAGCTGCCTCAGGATGCCCTGGTGAATCGAATCGTGGACAGCATCCCATCAATTTCAAAAATTCTCTTGTGAGACTGGCTGTAAAATTTGTGCCTCTGTCGCTGGTGATCACAGATGGCACCCCCACGTCAATGAATAGCTTCATCAAAGCTTCGCACACAGCCTTAGCAGTCAATGACTTCAGCAAAAAGATTGTCGGCCATCTTGTACATGAATCCACTATGCACAAGCAATACTTATGCCCAGCTGCTGACTTCGGTTCTATTGGGCCTACCACGTCCATAGTCATCCGTCGGAATGGAACATCTTCCCTTGGAATTGGTGTAATCGGCACTCGATCCATCACCAAACTTCGTGCCTTCAGCTGACACTTCTCACAGGACTTACAAAATTTCACCACGTCTCGACGCATCTTTGGCCAGACAAAGGACAACTTGATTCTCTCTCGTGTCTTCTCTTCTCCCAAGTGTCCGCCAAATACTGACTCGTGAGCTAATTCCATTACTTGAATTCTTCTCTCTTTCGGTAACACCAACTGATACACAAGCTGATCCAGCATTTGATGCTTCTTATACAGCAATCCATTCACCACGCTAAACTCTGATCCTTGGTCTTCAGCGATCCTCCACCACGATTTCAGTGACTCGTCATTTCTCTGCTGCTCCTCGAATTTCTTCGCATCTTCCAGCTGTCTTTCATCGTTCGAATTCTCTGTGAACAAGTCCCTCATACTTGTCTCCAGTCCAGCGTCGCTTCCGGAATCTTCACTATCATTTCGTTCACATGCAGCCATCTCTTCTTCAGTTTCATTGTTCTCAGATGTTGTTCTTTCGTCATCTTGGATGCTGAGTTCATCTTCGCTTTCCGTGTCATCTTCTTGCGAACTTTCGTTTATCGTTTCATCTTCTCCGTCTTCGACTTCTGCTCTCCGACTTTGTGCTCTTGTAGTCACATTCGCTTGTAGCTCTCCTTGCAATATACTGATTGGTGGAACCTCTTTCAGTTCTGCAATTATCTCTGGATGTAGCAGGAACTTTTCTGGATTTTCTTTACACAGTTCTGCTGAAATGCTGGCACACACTAAAGTTAAATATGGCGCGATATTTATTGTCCTGTCCTTTGTAGCTGTTCCTTCGTTACGACCGCTCATCCGCACTTCGATTTTCACCAACTTAGCTGGAATCGGCTCTCCAGCTACACATTGCAAATGAACTCTGCCGATTTCTTCTACTGTCGTTCCTTTCAGTAGTTCCTCGTTGATTACTGGTATCTCGGTCCCCGAGTCAATCAACGCCTCGACTTGCACAGGCTGCCCATCAGTCCCACGTATCTCCACATTTACATGCTGCAACGATATCTTCTTTATGCGTTGACACTCCTCTTTACTTTTTGTTTCTCGACAATTTTCTGCAATGGAAGTAGTCTTTATCGCTTCTTTCAGTATGGTGAACTGCGGCGTACACTTCATCACTGACTTTACTTCTGTTTCTTGGTTGCATTGTTCTTCCCAACCAGGAGGTGCATTTATCACTTGTATCTGGTTTACTCGAAGATTTTCTGCACTTCTGCTAAAGTTCTTCCTCAGATTTGCCGCTCCTGGTGCTTGGCAATGTTTTATTAGGTGTTTATCAGAATTGCAATTGTGGCAACGCTTCTTGATAAAACTTCTTTGCTCCTTGTTCTCCCACTTGTTGTACGGCGTGTAAGATGCATTACTTTCTGTTGGGCGTCCCAGCGGCGGAGTTCGATTGTAGGCTTGTCTGTCCCACGTTGACTCTTTCTTATCTTGCCAATACTGCTTTCCAGAATAATTATCTTTCTTTGCATCATTACTCTTGGCTTGGCTTCCGGTGTCTTTGCTATCCTTGTTCCACTTGGGTTGCTTTGGACTATTGTCCCATGCTTCAAATTTCGGTTTGTCTTGGAACATCACACCAATCCGATTGTTTACATGTATGTCTGCGAGGTCTGCAACATTACTAGCTTCCAAGCATTCTGTGCCCTCTTTTGCTAAGACAAACTGCAGTGGACCTGGTGGTAAACATTCTTTCAGCTTATCCGCCACTAACAAATCAAACAGCTTCTCGTAGTCTTTGTCCACTCGTCTACTTCGGACATAATAATTCAACAGGTTCTTCAGCCTAGCCGTGAACATCGTATACGTTTCTTCGGCTGTCTTCTTGGCATCTGCAAACCTTGACCTGTACTCACGAGCTGTTAACTTGAATTCCTTCAACAAGTGCTCTTTCACTGCATCGTATTTATCTAAATTCTCAAATGATAATCGATTCAATACCGTTCGTGCTCTCGGGGTCATCAATGGCAACAACAATTTCACCCAGTACTGCCTTTCCACAGCGAAGCTATTGAATGCATTCTCCACGGTCTCAAAATATAATGGCACTTCCATCATATCATACGGCATCTTAGGCAATACATGCTTCATGGCATCACCAATCTTCTTAATCTTGGACACCATTGTCTCACTTTCTCTGAGCCTAATCTGTTCTGACACTTCTCGGCTCTTACGATCATCTTCGTCTCTCTTCTTCAGTCGATCTTGATCTTCGATTCTCCGCAGTTCTTCTTGTTCTATCTTCTGCTGCAACAGTTCTAACTGCTTTCTGCGTTCTTCTTTTTCAATGGCCATTTCTTTAAGTTGAGCCTCCTTGATAGCAAGTTTCTTTTGTTCTAACTGCATCTGCTCTTCTCTTTCTCTTTCTGCTTTTTCCAAATTGTCTTTTCCAGCTTGAAATTCTTCCTGACGAAGTTCTTCTGCTCTCTCCAGTTCTTGTAAACGCATCTTTTCCTTTTCTTCCTCACGAGCCTTTTTGTCTTCGATCTGCTGTTTTCGTATTTCTTCATCGCTTTTTCTTGCTTTTTCGTATTCTATCATTAACTCCATCCTTCGTCGTTCTGCTTCGTCACGATCTAATTTCATTTGTTCTAACTGAAGCTGGAACTGCTGCTTCTGCATATCTATCTCTTGCTGTCTCATCCTTTCTGCTTTTTCTATCTCTTGTTGTCGCAGTTCTTTCTCTTCTTGCTTACGTTCTTTCTCTTCTTGGCACCGTCGCTCTTCTTTCTCCTTCTCTTCTTGGCGACGTTCTTTCTCTTTCTGTCTGCGCTGCTCTTCTTTCTGCTTCTCTTCTTGTCTACTCATCATCATGAATTGTAGCAACGCCTCTATAGACATCGGTGCCTCAGGCTTCTCCACTGGCTTCTCCGCAACGCCTCCGACAGCACCTTCTTCTTCTTCTTCTTTCTTAGCCCAAACCTCGGCTAAATTTCTCATCAATTCTTCCCTAGACATCTGTTCGACTTCTTCTGCGTCTAGATCTGCTTCAATTAGCAGTTTTATCAGTCTATCAGTAGACATTTTCTTAATATTTGCTTGCTTTTTCTCCGTAAGTTTCTCCATCTTACTTCTTTACTTTACAGATGCTCGATAAATTAGTAGACTACTCTTCAAATGTTTGCAATTGACTGACTTCAATTCTTTATGCACACTTCAATAGACAAGCAAGTTTTTCTACCTTGTAGTCGTTGTGTTGTCGTTTCTCACTGTCGTACGGATGCTCGATGTATCGTTGCTTCTCCCGTGTGCTCGGCTCCTCGATAAATTCACAGCGTCCGTTTCTCCGCAACGTCTGTTGATTGGATAGAATCCCTCCGTTCCTACTTGGCACGTAGACCCACCGTTCGTAACTACGATCGTTCTCCTGCAACTTGGATCGTTATCCTGCAACTTGGATCGTTATCTCACCGCAACGACACCAAATGTCACAAGTCTTTTCCCTCTTCTTCTCTACGTGTGACCTTCAGTCTCTTCGGAAGCTTCTTCGTATAAGTTCGTGGTAGCGTAGGCCTATCCCTAGATAACTGTTTCATTAGCTAAATGGCTAGGTTAAAGAATCTACAGTCTTTCACTGTTTTGTTAACCAACAACGACGACGTGTTTAACTCTTCTTATTATACTCCAAAATCCGATATAAAGTAAAACGATCAGCAACAACACAACAATGACTACACTTGCGTTATCATAACAACTACACGACTACTATCTTCATCAGTCTACTCTATCGCAACTCAACAACAACTCTTACAGCCTATCTCAACGGCTCTCAACACGCAACTCTCCTTCTTCACTTCCACTCCCTTCTTGTACAATTAACGTACGCTCGTCTGGACGTCACGTGCTGTCCAGACAATCACCTGTGCAGACGCCGCGCGGCAATTTGCACCTGGCCTACTTACGTCGCTGTACGACAATCGGCGTGCACTGATTAAATTAGCTGACATACGCTCTCTAATACAACTCTTGCTTATCTATTCATGCACCACTAGTCTAACCTCCATCATTTTTATTCCTCTGTAATTTCAACATTGCATCACATCTCTTAACTGATTTGTTTGCTCATAAAATGGCTTTCTTAATAATAATTAATAATAATTATTATTATTGTAAGTTGCAATTGTAATTAATTCGATTTTCGTCAACTCTTTGCAATTTTATTTCAGTAGACCTAGGCTACATTTTGCAACGATTCCTCTCCTTAGTAAGGAGAGAGTTAATTATAGCAGGCCTGTTAATATTGCTGATTGTGTTGCTAGTCTGCAAATTAGTGTTGGAGATGTAGTCCCATTATAGATAGGCTAACTATTATAGGCTATCTTGTAGGCCTGACAAATTATAGTTATCAATCATAAATTTTTCTTCACTAGCCAAAATCAGCCCAGTAGACTACAAACACGATAAATTCAAAGGTGAACGCACAGTTTACTGTAGTCTTATGGTCGATGTGTCAATTCCTTTATCTTTTTGTGAGTCTGAAGCAAATGAATCGCTCGAGTTTAATTTTTCTCTATTGAATTGATTTCAAATCGCTCGTTGAATAGAACAAACATGGCATTTCGCTTTACGGTGCTTCAGAGCCACCTGTGCAAAATGCGCTGTTCGAAATAATATTTGTAGGCCCCTATAATTAAATTGACATAGTCATTTTTAATTGAATTTGTATACTTTCAGCTGAGCTCCGTTACAAATCAAATCCAGTCTTTGTTGAGAGAATCAGAACGAGAGCCGCAGAAGAAGAAAATAAACAGATCCGTGGATTGGCGATCTTAGATAAGGAATTATATGTTGCGAGTGATGAGAGTTCAGAGATTGAAGTTTACGATTTACTTAAATTGAGTTTCAGTCGTCGATGGATAGTGAAGGAATTAATTGCTACAAGAGACATGACATCCTGCAGTCGAAATAAATGTCTCTACATAATCGACTTCAAAGTCACTGGTCAGTCAAAAGAAATCTTGAGAGTTGATCCAAGTGGGAGATTAATAAATAAATGGTCAACAGGAGACAATTGGGGTTGGGCTATGTCTGTGACAGATGATTCGAATGTCATTTTAACTATTCATTTTAAGAATAAGTTAAATGAATATTCTCCGGATGGTCAATTGATCCGTGAAATAAATCTATCGTCTGAGGCAGGCATTTGTTACCCACTTTGTGCAATAAAACTAGCCAGTGGTGATATCGTGGTCAGCCACGGTCGCCTTGGTGGTGAATTGCATAGAGTGTGTGTCATTGATGCTGGCGTAAAACTGCAAAAGTCATTTGGTGCAAAACCTGGGCTCACCACACGAAATATATGTGATCCCGCCTGCTTGGCCATCGATGGAAACGGATTCGTGTTGGTTGCTGATCGAGGCAACGGTCGAGTTTTGTTGTTGGATTCAGATTTGAATTTCAAGAGAGAAATTCTCTCAAAGAAAACACACGGATTAGGAAGACCACATGGAATTTTTTTGGATGAGGAAAATGGACGCTTGTTTGTTATCGAGAGCAAATCATTCGAAGATGCATTAATTTCGATTTTTGATTTTTAATAACTACTTATAACCTTACTATCGACGAACCCTGATAATGTAATTTTTATTGAAATAGTAGGCTACCGAGCATTACGTAAAATATTGCACTGCTCTGCATATGGGTGTAATTTAGGCATAGGTAGGCCTATTGCTACAATATTTCGTCTGTATTCTAATCTAGCTTTAATATTGCCATGTTTCTTGAATCATTGGAAATTTGAAATTGATCTGTGGCTAACACTGTAGTTTATAATTATAAGCTTGCATAAATAGAAATGGGGTTTATGAAAAATCTTGGATTAAATAAATGTTCGATTTATGGTAAATAGGGTACTGCTTAAACATAATTTCAGTCGATGAGAAAAAATTTCTTAAATGGAAGCTGGATTGGTGAATTTATCATCGATGTTGCTAGACTGCTTTCTTAACAACGTAAATTATGCTGCATTGAAAGCACTAAAAATAATTTAGCAACGTAAACTGAGTGATAACGAGACCAGATCGATGGCGTCGAGACTATGCAAAAATTATGTTGGTCCTGAAGCCAAGATAATGTTATGGGAAATGTGTTTGAAGCAATGCCAGTAGTGGGGGTGACTGGGGATTCTACCTCAGTCACGCCCTTAAGAACAAGAACCAGTAGGCCAAGCTATTACATGCAAGTAGGCTAGCAACTGTTCTAGAATCTAGAGTGATTTCTTGCCAGCAGACTTGAAGTGACCTTCGACATAGGCTACGTCTCGTACATGTACCTTGTTACTGACAAATTGACAATAGACCATGTTAGAGAGAGCAAAAGGTATGGCAAAATGTTCCAGAGATCATGCGACTGGACATGGGCCTATGAAGTGTTGCCTATAATTATAAGGAAGTCTTGATGCCAGATGCTGCTCCGTCCCACACCATGGAAATGCATGATATTTCAGGCATGTCACGCGTGTTCTGGAAAATCAATCATTCAATAAGCTTACACATTACACAGTGGGCCTACTTTTATTGATAGGCCTACCTATCGCAATAAAAATGTTATCACATGCGACAAAGCTATTCAGACATTCATGAACTGAAGCATCCCAAGTGTCCGTTCTTAATTATTACAGGAGTGCAAAACACGTCAATACCACGAACCTAAAGTAAGTCAAAATCATAAAAACACAGCAATGCGTGGCTGATTTTTGTGCAATTGCAGCTGAAATGTGAATTTCAAATTTATCTTTGAACTGATGGGTTGGGAGTATAGACAGGCAAGGTCTTTTGGCTGGGTGTTTCAAACCAGTGGTCGATATGTTCCACTGCTATGCTGCCTAATGTTGGCGATATTGAACTTCCTTGATGGTATTAGCCTACTATTAGGCATAATTATTGTTTGATGAGCGCGTACAATGATCATGAACCTCAGAGTTTTTACAGAAACATTGGTAAAAATTTATTGTTATTTGGGTTGAATGAAGTTTCTAAATAAAAAAGCCCCACTTGCAGTTTGTTACGGCACTTCAAAGGCAATATTTTCAAGTTGAGGAATAAAATCAATGAGGACAACCAGGAAGACAGGTTAGCCTGCATGAACGAACATCATTCCAAAAGACTTAGTGAATGATTTGGTAAGACTGCGGAGTCCACTTTGGTTACAGAGACTTGAGTCACGATGAAAGATCACACCAGCTTTCATAAAACACAAAAGTGTCACGCGTGCACCTTAAGAGATCCTTCTCTGACTTTGGAGCTGCCTCTACCTTTTCCCAGTCTTTTGTAGTTTCCCGCCTTGACTACTGGAGTGCCCTCAATGAAAGACTGCCGGTGTGGCGTGATAATATGTCCGGCATGAAATGTTGTCCGACTCCGCCCACTTCCGTTGTCAAGACAGTATTTCATGCGGTCTACGCATGAGATATTGTCCGGCATGAAATCGTGTCCGACTCCGCCGTTATAATAATTATGTATCCCGCTTGTCGAAGCAGTACTTCACTAGATATTGTCCGCTTAAAATGCAATATTATCAATGACACTTGCCAAAAATATTTTTGTCATAAGAGTTGAGAAAACAAGGATCTGAACAGTGGAATTATTGTTGAAAGCACCATGTGTGTAGTTGCCATTGCGATGACCCTATTTCTATTTTTAGATAGAATTTCCCATCGTAAAACAGGCCAAGTGGTTATGAGTAAAGGCGTTTGTAAACATGGGCTAAATCTTTAAAAGATTTGCGGCCTTCATAAATGCCTCATCTAATTTAACTGTTCCATAGTTGTGTTTATTTGAAGTAATCCATCGATTCAGTTTTCCAAATTATTAGCCACATGCAGCATTAGGCTAATCTTTTTTATATCAAATTGGCTCATGCTACTCGCATATTTTGTAGCGCTTTATTATTAACATATTTTAGCGTACTTGATTACCACATAATAAACATAATAATTATGAGGGGTTTTAAGGTTTTCAGAGAACATAATTATTTAGTATGGTTTCTATTTCGATAATTTAAGCAAATGCCCAAAACATCACGGCTTTTGATGTGGTTAGAGCTACTGCCATGCCCAGATTAGATTAAACTGTATGCCTTCCCTGTGTGGTGGGTATTTGCAAATGCCATAGGGCGTAGACGTCTTCACGGTGTTTCAAGAAGAACTCACCCGTTCAGGCTTCATCTCTACTGATTTTCCAAGTATTGACGCACTCTGTTCTAGGGGCTTACTCTGCTATTTTCCGCTATATCCTATTAAATCCTTTTCACATTCTTCACTACCTCCTCCCTTCCCATAAGGTGCTTCATATAATGCCCGAGCCAGGCCACCTAGTGTACAAAATAGAGTTGAATTTTATGCCCAACGATTTGTTATGAGAATATTGTATGACTTTGCTTAAATGTTTCTATAATTTATTATTGTACAAACAACTATGCACTTGCTGGTGGTCTAATGAACAATATTCTTACTTTGACTGACTGACTTACTTACTTGCTTACTAGCAGCCTACTTAATGATAGCCATTGTAAGCCTACTGTGCACCTGGGTTAGAACTCTCCAATACGGTTCCACGACAATTGGTCAACAGACAACTCGTCTAACGGCAACTCGTCTTCAGACACTTGGTATAACGACAACAGTACTGGTCTACAGACGACTAGTATTGATGAAATAGAAGCTAGATTTATGAGAGAAAAAAACTGAATGGTTTTCTAGCTTTAATGGAAGCGGGATTGATGATTTCATTCATGTATTTCAACATCCATCCAGTTTCTATTTCAGATCTAAAAATACCTTCTATTTCTCGCTCGCTATTTTTGTCATTCCAGCTTCCATTTCAGATATAAAAATGCCCTCATCCAGCTTCCATTACTTAAGCGTTTTTTCATCAATTCAGCGTCTATTTGAGAACTAGAAAAGCCTGTATCCAGCTTTTATTTCTCATGCGTCATTTTCGTCAATCCAGCTTCTATTTCACATGTAAAAGAACCGTCATCCAGATTCGATCTATCTTGCGTTTTTTCATCAATCCAGCGTCCATTTCACCTATAAAAAACTTGCATACAGCTTCCATTTCTTAAAGCGCTGGCTGTCTGTAGACCACTTGGCGTTAGACGAGTTGTCTGTAGACCAGTTGTCGTGACACCCTCCAGTACATATAAATTATTGCTACAAATATTTTAGTATGTGTAGGCTGCGTGTAGCAGTTTTAAACAGTTATTTGACCCCGAGTTTTAACGCCAATGTTGTCCGAATATAGGCCTAGCGTTTCAATAGAATATTCAATTCTGAAAGCAAGTATGCGGAGAAGCACGTGGCTAGATAATTGAGTGATTATTATGGAAGAGTCTTAGTTAATTAAACGTAAATAAATAGTCCGTGTTTCTTTGCCCTATTATAATTATAGACGTAATTATAGCTCCCATTTTTTATGGAACGTTGGAATTATCTTTTGTATTGTAGGTCTTTATCGGAAACGCTCTGTGGTTACTATTAATAACAAGTTCTTAATATAGATGTCGATGTCTATTATTAGATGAACAGGCTGTGTTGGAATTATGATCTTTGGTATTTTATGTCTTTGCCCGGACAAGATCTCACGGTTCTATTAATACTTATGTTTGACAGTTGCTACCTGACGTCAGCGGTCACGTTAACCAATGACAGTATGTCTCGGACAGTATTTCATGGGCGGACATGATTTCATACCACACCGGCTTACCGGATTGGCTGTCCAGCTCTTTGCGGCAAACTTAGTGATCAACTTAGTGATCACTGCTATGTGATGACTGCAAAATTTTTCATTTATCATCTTAGGCCTATTATATGCCGGATGTCTTGCATTGGATCCCTTTCACAGCGGATTGCCTACCGGGTCTGCGCGTTCTTTAGGCAGCGCATTGGTCCCACCGTATAGATCTGTTATTTCACTTTCACTGTCCAGCGTCAGTCCATCCTTCGATCGGCGAACCTCGCTGAGCTTCTAGTTCCACCATCGCGAGCGAGGCCTACTATTCGACAGCGTCATTCATTCTTGTCACTGGTCCTACAACCACAAATGGCCTTGGTGTTACACTGCGCTTATTGCCCAGGGGTCACTCCACTGTGTTCTTTGAGAATCTCAAAATTGCCTTATCTATCCGTGGTTGGACCGGGAATGCTTCTGCGTAGTCTGCCTTGAAGAGGCGCTATATAAATTATCTGCAGTTTGTCTGTATGCAAATGGAAAGCTATTAGACAATGAAAGACTTTACTGTCAGTGAGTAGGCCTAGGCTACTATAGTAGTAGGCCTAGCGTACGGATGATGCGCTTGCAATGCTAGCCTATTTGCTAAATTGGGGAATGATGTTAGTGGCCGAATAATTATGACAACGGACTAACAAAATTAATTATCATCATAACACGCATTCAGTGCAACCAGTTCGCGGTTCCCCAATTTTGTCCTATAGACATTGCGCGTTTCACAAATTTATTCAATAATAACCCTCAGGCTACCAAGCCTTTTTTGCAGCACTGACTACCAAGGGGGGAGTGGTTACCACCCCCCCCCACCCTGGATTTTGGGTTTGGTTTGAGATATCATAACTTGTAATACACCTATGGATTCAGCATTCATTTCTGCACAAAATGGTATATTTAGGTTTAAAATATATGAAAGCACCCCGAAGTTATGAATTTTTTACCGTAGGCATCCGTCGATTCCACAAATGTATACTTTCGCATAAGCAAAATATTAGATTCTGTGTGTTTTTAACATAATTTATTTAATTAAAATAGTTTACATATAATAAAGTCCAATATTCAACTATAAAAACTAGTAATAAGTTAGTTTTAGTTACAATAAAAAGAGAAAAAACGTGTAAAACATGCTGAAAAACGTTTACGCAGACTTTTCGGTTTGCGTTGTAAAAAACCCAACATTTTCACACATTTAAATTTATTTTGAGCACTTCCGGTCATCAAATGTCATATTAATTGGTGTCAAAAATAGCCCTAAATGTCCTCTATAGAATGACAATTTATTTCTCTTAAAAAATTAATTATAAATAATTTTTTATAGGAAAAACATGAATATTTTATGAAAATAAAACACCTTTATTTATATTTTAATTTATTTTGAGCACTTCCGGTTGTCCAAAGACAACTCACTGAGCATGGAAATGTAGCCCCACATTCCCTATAAAGAATGGTGTAATTGCTGTCTCTTCATGTCAAAGGACGGATAAGATACAGCCGATAATGTAAGAGGGGTGGTAACCACCCCTCTTGGTGCCTCGGGTATATCGGGTATAACTTTTGAATGGTATGGTATATCATCACACATTTTAGCTCAAAATGTGTGCAAATGAATCCTCTACAGCTACCTAAAACGTCAAAATTTTATTCCTAACAAAAAAAGTTTGATTTGGAAAAAACCTAGGGGGGGGGGGGGTGGATACCACCCCTTCTGGTAGCCCGAGGGTTAATATTAGCCTAGTAAAAAAAATAACAATGAGTGTGATCTGAATAATCACAGACAATGATCATTGGGCAAACCAAAATTCATAGGCCTAGTCATTTACCATCGCAATGCCTAGGCTTCTAGATGGCTCAAAGCATCAAAAAACTATTCAAACTGAAACACAAACAGCCTGAAATGGGCTTTAAAACTTTAATAAATTCATTCATCAATTAAATGTTGAAGCCTCATTACTCATTGGCAGCTAGCCTATAGGCTAGGTCTATCGGCAGATTAGTAATTTCTCAACTTCAGCTGCTGTTGTTGTTGTATTCGGACTTAACGACACTGTTTCATATCGAAGATGATTAGTGTCGGAGGCAGAGTAGCCTACAACCTTACTCAACGTTTATATTGCGACCGAGCCACCCGCAGCTGCTCTGACAGAATCCAAAAGTACTCCTGAAGAATTTGCTATTCTTCTATATTGGCCTTATTTCCTTACAAATGCAAAACAAAATAAAATCAAAACTAACAACCCGATAACGCTAAATAAACGATCTATCAATTTATTGCTGTATTGCATTTCTGCAATCTTACAACCAGTAATTAGGCCTAGTTTGACTTCTGACCAACACATATTGAGCTAAATAAAGTACTTCAGTAGCCACATATAAATTCGTAGCTGCTGAGCAGAGAAGGGTTGCACTCTCTATAATGTTTATAGTCTACTGGTACTTTTGACACTGAAGCAGTGAGTAGAGGATGTAAGTAGAACTTCTTCATTTCACAATAAGCTTACTTATTTACGCTTGATAGTTTCAAAATGCTACAGCGACGATTTTATTCTAAGGCTGTCTAGATCTCACAAATGTCATACAAATGTGCTGTATGACCTAATGTAGATTATAGAAGCTTTTAACGATTTGTCGAACTAAGTTCGTTTGACCATTAGGCCTATGGGCCTGATCACAAATGAGGATGTTGTAGCCTACATTATTTGCACTACATGTAGTGAAAATGAAAGTGCTTTCGATTTCAGGATATCTATATGAAAATGGCAGCCAAAGATTCTATTACTAGTGAGGTTAAAAAGCAAGAACATGAAGATTCAACGAGCTGTTGTATATGCACCGATGTCTACACGGATCCTAAGCTTTTGCCATGCATGCATAGGCTACATTCTGCATGAAATGTCTTCAAGAAAACAGACTTAAAACCAACAAAGGACCCGGAGATGAGATGCCTTGTCCAATTTGCAGACGACTTTTTAAGATTCCTCCAGAAGGATTTTACGGACTACCAAATAATTCCTTTATTGAGAAGCTGATACAGGTAGAAAGCATTTCAGACCAATTTGCGTTGTCAATTGTATGCGATGCATGCCTGGAGAAGAACGAAGGGGAAACGAGTGTAGAAATTCCAGCGGCTGATGCCTACAGTGTTGAATGCAGACAGAAGTTGTGCAAAGAATGTTGCAAGCACCACAGAAAAGCAAAATTATCAAAGAATCATAAGTTGGTGCCAATAAAAGAGTTACAGAGAAGTGAAGAAAGTGTCATGGGTAATTTAGTTCCGTCTGTCTGTGAACTTCATGATCAAAAAGTTCTAGATGCATATTGTGTGAAATGCAATGAAGTTGTTTGCGCCATCTGCTTCATTGATAGGCCTAACCACCGAAATCATGAGGGTTCCCATGTCAGCAAATATGTGACTGATTTTCGGCAGCAAATAGAGAGTCATCTAAAATCAATGAGTGACTGCAGCTCTCAAGCCCAACTGGTGAAATTGGAACTTATGAAGATGAAGGCAGATATACAGCAGATAGTGCAGAGTTTGGAATCTGACGTAGTAAGCAGAAGGGATGAAATAAAACAGCTGGCGGATGCTAATGCTCAATCTATTTTGCAAGGTGTTGGTGGGTTACGGCGAAACAAGTTGAAAGAGATTGAAGTGGCAACATGTGAGGTCGAAGCATATCTGTCAATCATAGACAGCTTCAAAGCTAATTGCCAAAAGGTAATAGCACAAGGAACGCCTGGCCATATCTGCCGATCCATTTCTAATTTGTCTGCTAGAGCAACAGCGCTTCAACAACAGTGCCAATCTCTGTTGGAAGTTGGAACAAGAGATTGAACCCTTTGCATGTCGGATCTGTTTCAAGAAATCAGAACTCGAAGAATTTCTGCAAAATGAAGGTGGAAATTTGATAGGTGAAGTTGGAGGTAGGCTATATTTTGATTCCGTCACTATAAAATTCATTTATTTATTTTTTCATTTCCATAGCGCTCTACTCAGAGGCGCTCACGACAACAGAGCGGACACTGCCTATGGGTTTCACGCCGAAGCTTCCAAGCAATTGCGAGCGAAGGACTTATTCAAAGTACCAACCCGGCGGATTTGAACCTGGAACCTCCGGCTCCAAGGCGCCGACGTCACCACTACACGACCGCACCCCACAATGCTCAAACTTAAACTGTTGGAAAATGTTCATTTTCAAAGTTGATTCAATAACTTCTTTCGTGTCACTGAATGCTAATAGCAGATCATTTCTGAATAATGAACTTTTAAAACTAACTTAATGAATTCTATAGATATTATACTGTAAGCTTACTCATAGAAGCTTGGAATCCAGCCTCAACGCTGCCCATTCGTATATTGGTGCGTTGCAATAATTCTTAAAGTAAGCAATAGTCTAATTTTCTAAATGTGCTACTACCAATTTCAGAAGAACGTGACTCAAGGACAAAGGGAAGCCGTGCGATTATAAAGGAGCTAGAAGCCAACAATGAAAAGCTGAAACAAGACCTGAATAGTGAGAAACTGAAGAACAAATCGCTTCACATCGAAGTCGAGAAGCTTCGTCAGAAACTGGACAACGAGACAAAATTTAGTAAGTCCTGTCATACTGACTTAGATACTCTGAGGCAGAAAACTGATAACGAGAGAGAGAGAGAGAGAGAGAGAGAGAGAGTGTGTGTGTGTGTGTGTGTGTGTGTGTGTGTATGTGTGTGTGTGTGTGTGTGTGTGTGTGTGTGTGTGTGTGTGTGTGTGTGTGTGTGTGTGTGTGTGTGTGTGTGTGTGTGTGTGTGTGTGTGTGTGTGTGTGTGTGTGCGTGAAACAACTAGAGAAGATGATGACAGTTAAAGATATAGACCTAAGCTATTGGAAATATCTATTCATTGATTTTGTTTATCTGATCCGCATTGTACTGGCCAGCTTCATTTCACGTGAGGGCGAACTCGTCTTCAATCAATCAATCAATCACATAAATTTATATAGCGCCTCTTCAAGATCTCTACTCAGAGGCGCTCCCAACCCAAGCCTGGTCAAAACGAAAGGTCTTTCGAAGACGGTAGAAAGAGCCAGCAGAGTCACGAGGAAGAGAACGGATCGAGAGCCGTAGGGAGGCCATTCCAGATAGCTGGACCCACCACGGAATAAGCTCTTCGCTGCATAGTAGCGGTACGACAAAAAGGGACAAGATAGTCACCGCGGGCAGCTGACCGCAGCGAACGGCGGCCCAGAGAAACGGAGACAGGAGTAAAAAGTGCACATAAATATGATGGAGCTTGAGACAGGATGCAGCGCCAAGCAATACACGAAACTCTGTAAGCAATGCGTTGCTGCCGTGGGAGCCAGTGGAGGTCGTCCCTCATGAAGGCAGAAACGTGATCGAACCGGGAGATGCCACCAACCAAGCGTGCTGCAGATCGAAGGACCCTAACCAAGGAGTTCAGGCGGACCTGTGGGAGGCCCAGAGGCGTAGCGACCGCCCTCCGTACCCTCCGACCGAAGGGGGCCCCCGGCAAGAAAGGGGCCCCTAAAAGTGCAACAAAATTAATGAAATGACTAAAAAAGGTCATCAACTTTTTCGGTCTGCGAATTGATGAAAGTTTCCCGAGATTTTGGCTGGATGACTAAAAAAAGGTCGTCAAAAATTTCTGGGGCATTATGCTCGGAGGGGGCCACGTTCATTGTTGCTACGGCCCTGGGGAGGCCGACATAAAGAGAAGAGCAGTAATCTAAGCGGCTGCAAACAAAGGCATGGACAAGAGTAGAAGATGCAGTGAATGAGAGAGAGCGAGCAACAACGCGCAGCTGTCGAATTTGGTAATAGCAGGCACGTGACAGGGAAGATATGTGCTTACAGAAGGAGAGTTCTTGGTCTAAGATGACTCCAAGGTCACGGACCGAGGTAGAGAAAGCTACAAGAGGAAACTCATGTGCGAGAGCAGCCAAGTCAATCTTGGCCAGCTGCTGGCGAGTTCCCAGCCATATGAATTGCGTCTTCAGAGAATTAAGTCGCAGTTGATTTGACGAGAGCCAGGAAGTAAGGGTGTCAGAAGCGCAGACCATAAGGCGGACAGTTTTGGCAGCGTCCTCTGCAAAGCAATGGGAGTATGACTTAGGCCTACACAACTTAGTAGTTGTGTAGGCCTAAGTTTACAGTTACACAATATGAAGCTTAGTAATTAGTTATAACATTTTCTAGTTTCGGTTTTCTAATTTTTCGTTTTATATATGTCTATAAAGGAAGATGTGTACTACTGTAAATTTCCGAAATAAATAAACTGTAGGCTTATAAGTTTTGCAGAATGTAAGCCAAAGTTACAGTTTGTCAGCTATCGGTCTGAAAACCTGAACCTAGACAGAGGACCACCAGAACCGCCTATAGTGGATGAGTTGGCGAATACCAGAAGCTCGCTAGCGAAAATCTTCCCATTTTCGCACCTTGGTCAAACTTTTGCAACTATTCACCTGGATTTGCAATAATAATTGCAATCTTAAGCTATAACAGCAATTCTTCGATCCGTCTATACGTCACAAAGTGAAATAATTACCGGAAGTTCTCATTGGAACGAGTGTCTATTGACATATGCCACATTAGTAGCCTACTTTTCATAATTATTTCGACTGTCACTTCTCTGTTTTGAATCTTCCCAAAATACCCAAATAGTTTAGTGGTTACTAGGTAGATTAAACATCTAGGCTATAGTGCTTCTCAAGTGCGCTATTATCAGGATTAATAATTATTGTGCAAAAGACATTTTAAGACAAAATTGCTGTTCAAGGATATCGACATATTATGCTAAATTAGACTTTTGTGTCTCTTATTTTAGCTGAACTTCGATATAAATTGGAACCAGTCTTAGTACAGAGGCTCGGAACGAGAGCTGTAGAAGAAGAACATAAGCAGGTCCGTGGATCAGCGATCTTTGACAACGAATAGGCTACTTTATTATAAGTGGAGATAGTTCAGTAGTTGAAGTTTTCGATTTAAAAGAAATTAGTTTCAGTCGTCGATGGATTTTAAAAGAATTAATTCAACCACAGGACATAGAATCCTGCAGCCGAAACAAATGTCTCTACATAATCGACTTCAAAGGCAAAAATCAGTCAAAAGAAATCTTGAGAGTTGATCCGAATGGAAGGTTAATAAAGGAATGGTCAACAGGAGACGATTGGGGTTGAGCATTGTCTGTTACAGAGGAATCGAATGTCATTTTAACAGTTCATGACAAAAATAAATTAAACGAATATTCCCCGAATGGTCAATTGATCCGTAAAATAGATCTATCAATAGTGGAAGGCATTCGTTACCCATGGTGGGCAATAAAACTGGCCAATGGTCATTTCGTGGTCAGTCACGGTCGCTATGCTGGAGAACTGAGAAGAGTGTGTGTAATTGATGCTGACGTAAAACTGATCAAGTCATTTGGTGGAAAACCTGGATCTACCGATGAAAGCATGCGCAATCCAGTTAAATTGGTCATCGATAAAAATTCGTGTTCGTCGTTGATGAAGGCATCAGCCGAGTTTTGTTGCTGGATTCGGATTTACAATTCAAGAGAGAAATTCTATCAAAGGAAAGACACGGATTGCGAAGCCCAACGGAAATTTGTTTGGATGAGACAAATGGTGGATTGTTTTTAAACGCCATCAATTTACAACGTAAGAGCAAATTAATTAGTAATGAAACAATTTCAGTTTTTGATTTCTAATGACTTTGATAATCGTACGGCATATCAACAAAATAATTGCGGCTAGCTAATTTATGTAATATTAAGATGAGCATGATGCAAATATACTGCGTTGATTTTAAATAAAGTAGAATCTGATTTAGGCTACATAATAATTTTTACATTGTCTTATCGCTTTTATGACTAGGGGCCGTCCATAAAGTACGTCACGCAATTTTTGACCATTTTTGACCCACCCTCCTCCTGTCACAAACTGTCACAAATCTCGGACCCCCCCCCCTAAAGTACGTCACACTTTCAATTTTTCAAAAACTAACACCGCAAAGGACCTAAAACAAGGTTTCGCAACAGCATTACAAACGCTCCTAGCGAGAGGAATAGTGAACAACACATTCAGGGATACGCATTTCATGCTATTTTGACATAAAACTAATTCAAATGTTTAACACAAATTTTGAAAATTATTTTTAAAGCTGTTAAATTCTACTAATTTTTTAAAAATTAGAAATAAAATTTAAAAATAATAAATGTGTGACATCACACATGGCCTGACCCCCCTCCCTCTGTCACAAGCTGTCACACTTCCTCACACCCCCTCCCTCTGGAGCGTGACGTACTTTATGAACGACCCCTAGGCCTGTAAGACTATAATAGGCTACATGAAACAATACTTCCACCTAGATCTAGGTTTTTGAAAGTTGTTTAGCCTGTTTCTGT
Organism: Lumbricus rubellus; assembly: GCA_945859605.1. Lineage (NCBI taxonomy): Eukaryota > Metazoa > Annelida > Clitellata > Crassiclitellata > Lumbricidae > Lumbricus > Lumbricus rubellus. The sequence continues at coordinate 8,487,763 of OX243814.1, read as the reverse complement.
TCGCTTGGCCGATCGAGTTGCAAAGTAATTGTAAAACCTACATTGTTCTGGAAAGTATGTAGGCTACATGTAGGCTAAGCCTATTGTTTGCAACAAGAACGCACCCATATTGTTCTCATATATTTCATTCATAGGCCCACTAATCATGGGCGTCGATGATGTTTTGCAAGTGGGAAAGACACAGCGGCCACGGTTAACTTTTAGCAGCGAAAAAGTAAAGCAGGAAACTAAGAACATGAATATTTACATAAATGTTGACTTATCGGTTTACTTTGTGTGCCTTAGTATTATAGCCTAAGTAATGTTTTGGCGCTAAGAAATGTTATAAAACGCAGTATGCTAGTTTGAAAAGGTGGAAATTTTTCAGGGGACAAGAGTGCCCTATTGCCCCTATGTGCGGGCGCCCATGGCATTAACCTACTTTTGGATTTTGAACTCGACGCCTACACAGAATATCGAAAGTGCAGAAGCCATTATTAGGCTAAACTAATCATTTTCGTGTAAATTTTCATATTAAAGCTCTATACGTAAGCTTAACTATTCCTCTTCCTCATCCTCCTCTAGTTAAAAATAAAACTATCTACTTCATATAAGTTTATATTCGGTTAATTCCAAAACACGGCAGGCAGAACGCTGTAGGTTTACATTAGCATAATTGATATTAGGCTTTATGAACACTTAATATTTAGGCCTAATGGTTCAGATTGTTAGTGAATGTTAGTAGGCCTACGTATTTTTAAATAACTTTGTTTTTTGTGATCGGTATACCAGAATAGGGTAAAATCACAGGTCTATCGTCAAGGTTGGTAATTAGGTCATGATTCTAAATGCCGGAAATTAGTTCATTGTTTAGGCAAGCGCTTTCCAAACTTTTTGGGTCACGGAACCCTTATCGTCCTAATATTTTCTCGCGAAACCCCAATCTCAACTCAAAGCATTAGGCTAAAGCATGCATAGCGCCTGAGAAGCATAGGCCTACAAAAATTAGCCTAATATGCACTATAGTAGAAAATTTATTTTTCTTATGCTAATATTTGAATTGCACTGTTTTTGAAAACCCCGACTTGTGGATCATAATAATAGGCTTAGCCTACTTGCAGTAGACTGCGTGAAATTTTTAAGTTGAACCGCGCTTGTTTCTGCTCATGCAATTTGTCCTAGACCTAACTGGCTTGATGCTAGAAAGCTGGAATGCTATTATTACCAGCGATATTTCGTCGATTTCTATATTTTGCTTCGGTTCCTGTAAAACACGAGAATGCAGTTTTGTACAATTTTTATGTGGCAAATGGCGAAAGCATGCTAACTGCAATTGGGGAGTAGCTTATTTGTTCAAAGCTTTTTCATTCCAGACACTTATCAGTGAAGGTTGATTGGAATTTGGCTTCATTTACGTTGTGTCAATTACATGTATATGTTTGTAGTCTTCATTAGGCGCCGCTATAGGCGGCCTACAAGTGTTAGCCGGTTTATCGCCTACTTTGTCATAGTAAAAAAATATTTAACCTTCTTTTCGCGGACCCCTGCGCCCACTCCCGCAAAACCCAGGGATTCCGCGGAACCCACTTTGGGAAATGCTGGCCTAAACTATCTTGGGCTAAATAAAGTATGCAGTAAGCTTATAATACATCTCAATGCAATTTATAGCCACCATGTTGATACAAAGAGATAGGCCTACGTAGCTGCCAGTCATAGATTAGATAGCATTATCAGTAGGCTATAGTCTCTTGGCGTCATTGGCGACCTCGAAGCGGTGAGCAATGGATGTAAGTAGTAGCCTTATAATCTTTATTTCACAATTTGCCCTTGTTAGTTCTAAAATGGATTACATCGATTTCATATTACAGCAATCTATTTGGATCAACGAAAATGCATCGTAGCTAGGCCTATAAACTATGTACGAACTTCGACCGATTTACTCAACTGAGTTCGTTAAACTAACAATCTCAAAATGAGGAAAATACGCGGTGATCGCAGTGGTGAAAAAGAAAGTGCTTTCGATTTCAGGACATCGACTATAATTCAAAATGGCTGCCGACAATATCAGTGAGACCAAAAAGCAAGAACACAGTCCTCTCGTTTTCCTTTTATCGTGTTTTTTATCCATTGATTGATATCTTTGGATATCTTTCGCTCCGCATTCTGGAGCATAACCGTTTGCTCTGTAGGCTATTCTGTCAATTAGACCTATGGCCACATCTCTTCCTCAGCGTCTGTTCTGGCGCACAAATTTTGTGCAGGTTGGCTTACAGAATTTTGTTTATGCTTTTAGAGCAAATTAAGGTATCCAGTATTTGATTGTTCCCGTTCCATGTGCGCTACAGTTAGGCATAAATGAACTTTCGAATTCTGGACAATTTCCTGCGGCACTGCGTAGGCCTAACTATGTCTGTAATGCAGCCATTGTTTTCTTGAAGCATCTGACCACACTTCGTTATTTATTTCTACCTGTCGTATACTCGGTTGCCGTCTATTTTTTGTTCAAGGTTCTAACAGAAAGTGACCTTCTTCCTTAGACCCATTTATACTTGAGACTCTCTAATGACAAGCAGTAGGCCTACACAAGTGCAGCAAAGGGGTAGTGAATGCTTGGAGGAATTCCTTAATAATAACTATGTGAACTTCGATATAAATCTGATCCAGTCTTAGTACAATAACTTGTGAAAGTGTAGTCAGAGTTAGAGTCATTGTTAAAGAAAGGTATTATATAATAGGCCTACTCCTTTCTTCTTAAACTCAGGCAGCCAGGACGAGCACAGAAGCGAAATAAACTGATGGCTCTAATTTATTTCCTATGTCATTTCTTTTATCTCATGTCAATAAGAGAAATATTATATTTACAGGTAACAGACAGGTGATCGGTATTCAAGCCAGGCAACAAGTGGAATGGCCTGCATCAGTTCGAGTAAGGATTTCATAATATTGTATATTAATTATTACTGCTGAGAGCAACAGTGTCTATTATACATGAAATAACCGACTGATATTTTGAAGTCAATGAATTTTCTATAGTGTCTATAACATCCACATTCTTTGCCTATCTGGTTGGCATGATATTAGTCCTACATGTACGTTTCGTTTGTAGGTCCATATTATTTAGTTACAATGAAGTTAGTTCTGTGGCCTCAGATGAGTGTATAGGCTAGCTAAACATTTTTGTCATTCAGGTGCCCGATCTAGTCAGCATTGCTCGACATTCATTATGTAAAGCATAATGGTGATATCTTTTAAAATTAAATATATCGTATTTAGTTGCATTATTTAAGCCAGTCTACTAGTTTACGATAGCCTAAAGCCTTTGTTACAATTTGGCTCCAATTGGGCTACATTGGGCTATTTCTGATGGAATCATTAAAATCTGTGCAACCGGCGTTCACATAGTCTAATTATGACATTTTACAATTAGGCCTATACAGATAAATGTGGTGTTCATTGCAGTATAATTATCTCTTTTATTATAAATTAATTATACATTAGGTCCCATTACAAATGACGAGATAAAGCTTCGGATTCTGAACAACTATGCCAAATTTGTGTCCGATGCTGAACCTGATCGACTGAGTGATTGGTTAGTGCAAGATGGTGTGATCTCCATCGAGCAATCTCATAAAATAAAACACGAGAACTCCACGAATCCAGACAGATGTCGAGCTCTTTTCAACCATCTCTTCTCCACTCAACATCCTACAGCATTTCTAACTGTACGGGAAGCCCTACGTGAACGAAATCATTACTTGCTGCAATGCATCGACAGACAAGAATCTGGATATGAATTTCATGGACAGTCTGACCCAGGAGTCTTTTCACAAGGTTATGTTTCTTCTATTTATAAATATCAATCTCCATAGCAGGTAAAGTTAGACAACTCTCGAAATATCTTCAAAACAAGAAACACAATTTTTGCCAGTGTAAGCGAAACTGCGTCTATAAACTTCCGACACAGCTCCTTGTCAGTGTCCATATTCTTGCAAAAATTATGTTTCATGCTGTAGAAAAGCAGGTTGTGACAATGCAAGTGCACACTAAATTCAGCTTAGATTTAGCACTGAGTAAATTTCTCCATGAATAATAATACAACTTCCAAGAGTTTCGCAGGTCACGCCAAATCTACGCTCAACAATATCAGACAGGGCCGGATTAACCAGTATGCCATGTCTGCCATGGCGGCGGGCCCCCCGTCGTCAGGGGCCCCCGCGTCTGCCAAAAAATAATTTTTATTGTGCATTTTCCCATTTATTCATATTTGCTTCTAACACAGTGTGTAAATTTGTTTTCTTCTTAGGGCGAACAACAATTTTATTTACGTTGGCCTCTATGTTTGTGCCAGCTCTGATTTATGATTTTGTCGGTATTCCATTTGGCCTACTTTTAAAAGAGATAGGCCAGAGTTACAGACAGGCGGACAGAGAGGGAGAGATACGCCTTTTAAAAAGAGTCAGACATTAACCCAGATAATCCCCACGTCCTACATGTAGGACAGTTAGTTTTTTGTTTATGCAATAATATATAATAACATATTTGTGTTATATAATACTCTTTTTACAAGGAAGATGTATTTCCTGTACGTTGTAATGTTTGTTGTTGACTTTGCTTGCGTTGTCATATCAGATAAATAAAATTTCAATTCGAAGAAAATCGGAACCTGAGAAATCGTCGATATGCCTAGAAAGAGGTGGGTGTACACTATTACATGTGAAAATTATAAATATTATAACTATTTCTAAATTACCTACAGGTATGAAGGTATGCATGAAAATTATTAGTCCTTTGTTAGTCAATATTACCAGGCTTTGGCAGGGATAGTTAGTACACCGTCCTACATGTAGGACACTGGGAATATGTACAACAAAATTATTTGGAAATTGCTTGTCACGTCATCCAATTTTTTTAGGGTCAGGGTTAGTTCCAGGAGTTGGTATTAGGGGTTGGTATTAGGGTCATTTTGAACAGGTGGGTCTGCCTAACATGCCAAAATATAAATTTTTATATTCTTACTGTTGTTATATTTCTGGTAGCCTATATAGTATTGGCTTACACAGTAACACAGTGTATTAGACATTTTTTTCTTGTATATTTTACAGAACGACAAACTTCATGAAGTGATGGCCATGCTGGAGGATGATCCAGATTCTGTGCCAGCTGCTGGAGTAGACATTGTTATACTGCTACCCGATAACGCATGTGCAGAAGTGACTGATGAGGATTCGGGAGATGAGGAGACGGTAACCATAAACAACCTGCCTCCAAGTCAGTTGCAACGTCCACCAGATGACGACAGCAGTACTGACAGCGATAATGATGCGCGTCACCTAGCTGCATCCAGTCGTCCTCCAGCAAAGTAGATGAAGGTCTATACGTGGAGAAAAGGTGATTTAGTGCTTTCTCCGATTTCATCAAGGACTTGGAACCCTAAAGATGTCATTGAACTTAGGGAAACACCAGTTGGCCTCTTTCTCACCTTCTTTGATGCTGAGGTCTTTGGCATCATCGTGACACAAAGCCTGTACCGTATTTCAGTAAGAGGAAAGAAGTGGTACTTCCCTCTGGTATGTCACTGTATTGATTTGGCTGAGCAAAATGCCTGGCAACTCCACAAAGCTCGCAAAGGATCACTGGATCATCTCCAGTTCTGCCGTCGCGTAGTAACCGCTCTACTGGAGACCAATGCCAAATCATCAAAGGGTGCAGGTAGACCGTCACCGACTGAACATGTCGACTCCAGATATGATCTATTAGACCATCTCGTGGAGCCACAGGAGAAACAAACAAGATGTCGACACTGTCATCAAAAGTGCACCACTCGGTGCAACAAGTGCAACATTGGTTTGCACGTGAAGTGTTTCATTGACTATCACAAGAAATAAACCAAGTCTAGAATAATTATTCTAGGCAGAAGTCAAAATAGTCATAATAATGTCATTTTATCATTTGTGAGGAAAATAGATGTACATTATTGCTGTAAACAAAAATCTATGATAATATTCATATTTGGAAACTTCATGTGTTGTATGTTCCCAGCGTCCTACATGTAGGACGGCTGATTTCTAAGTAACTATGTACAGCAAACATGAAAATACATTTTTTCCCTCTATTTTGTATTTATTTCTATCATATTATTCACAGTAATGCCCAAAACTATGAAAAAATATCCCGTGGGAACATCTGGGTTAATAGGCTACATGTAGACGAACAGACAGACGGAGACAAAGATATAGTCATAGAGATTCGGTTAAACTAGGCTACATGTAATTTGAACAGTTGAACTCTGTAATGGGTCTGCAAATTCATGCACAAGGTGTATCATGTTATCTTTGGCACAGTCTTACAAAGGAGGCAATTTATAATGATTATGTCGTAGGGGAATGCTGTTAGACTACATGGATGCGTAGATCACGGCCATCTCAATTGAGTGTGGACGCCATCGATGGTGGACGCAGAGAGGGGAAGAGTGAACTGTAAATTGTCACTTGTCAGTGCTTCTGAACTTCCCACCCACTTTCGTATAACTAGAACTCCGCATTAGGCCTATGGATGTTGCAGGCACTCGCTGCATGCCACGGTGACTCATTTGGCATCAGGGAGGGTCGGTCCTGAAGAGGGGAGAGGGCATTATCGCTAAAAGTTGTGCAGCCAAGGCAGAGCTATAGGCGAGGTCACCCTACGTTTGGGAAAGATAGGCTAATATGTTTCTCAATCTAAAGCCGACCAAAGCTGGCTCTGACTTGTATGATGATACATGTAAATTGGGCGAATCATGGATGCCCGAGACCATACTCTATGTATGCGGGCTTGCATTCCACTGAAAATCACAACTATACGTGCAAATTGGTCAATGACAGATATATCTTGCCAAACCCGTAGACCCGTAGGGTAGGCCTATACAGGAATACTGTGCAGATCGAGGATAGAAAGGTTACGTAACGAAATAACTTGTGAAGAAACCGGACAAAACGAAACAGTAATTGACAGAATCAGGAAGAGAAGGCTGACTTGGTTCGGATATGTAACACGGATGGAGGAGAAAAGACTACCAGCGACAGTGCTATATGGACAAACAGAGGGAGAAAGAAGCAGAGGAAGACCAAAAAAGACATGGATGAAAAACGTGATGGAGGACCTACATGTAGAAATGAAGGGCATGGACATACGAAGAGCTGTGGATAAGTCCAGAGACCAGAGGCAGAGCAACTTGGAGACGTCTTGTAAAGGCCTCATCGTCAGCATGCGCTTGACGGAGGAGAAATTGGAGGCCTATAAATGAAAGTTGTCGAGGTGGTTAAAAGATGAGTCTTCTTCAATTTGGTTTATCAAAATGTATGCGTAAAAAATTCCGATACCGGAAATGTCGGCGTTTGTGATGATGAGAAAGTCGGAAGAAACACATGCAGCTGATGCGTAAAGAGGGCACGCTCTCCTGGGTCAATCGGATCATGTACATAGGCCTAGGCCTAGGCCTATATAAAGGTATGCGCTGCAGTCTGCAGATCATTAATAGGCCTATTTAAAAAGTTTTATGTATCATGTAGCATTTCTGCGTTTTTATAGTAATTTCTTAAAAACTAATTTAGTATTATTGTTGTGGTTGTTGCTGCTGCTCTTGTTGCTGCTATTGTTGATCTCCCAAAATGCAGACAGAATGGTCAACTTTACATGGATCAAAGTCTAATCCGCCGTCCTTTTTCGACAACTCTCACACTGCAATAATTATACTGAATATAGATGCTATGTCATTATTGCAACAGGCTTCTTAGCGTTGAGAGTGATCTCTTAAATACAGTTTCCTTTCAGGACATTCTTGACCAGTTTGTCACTGCCAAGAGCAGAAAAATCTGAACCATAATTGGTATAATCATAGGATTTAAACCACTAAACTGAACAATAATTATAATCTATTAAATTGACGTTTGTAAAGTGTAATTTAAAAAATGTTTTGGTATTTCATTAATTAAGCTACATCTAATTAGGTTTTGAATTATATCGAGTCAATAAGAGACACGAATGGACACGTGGGCCTCTGGAGTGTGGTGACTGAAGGTAATGGAAAATTAGGGCCCCCCTGAAAATATGGCGGCGGGCCCCCCGAGGGGTTAATCCGGGCCTGATATCAGATGCAGCTTCAACTGAGAGACTACATCAACTGCCCCCCAAAAGGGACCACCATGCGGTAGTGATCCCAGGCATAGCTGGCTAAAATCTTAATAAGCCTTAGAGATTGATATGAAATCAATGAATGAATGCAAGCCCAAAGCATGCAATCGAAACTTATGAATATGAAGGCAGATATGCACAAGAAAGAGGAAAGTTTGGAATCTGATGTAGTAAATACAAGAAGAAAACATTTTGCGGATGCTCATGCTCAGTCTATTTTGCAAGGTGTCGCTGTGTCACAGCGCACAAGGGGACTATATCTGCCGATCCATTTCTAAGTTGTCTGCAAGGGCGGCCGAGCTACAACTACAGTGCCACTCTGCCATTCTCTAGCTATAGGCTACAATAAATTCTATCCTTTACGAGTTGCATGAAGATTCCAGAACTTGACAAAGATCTCTGCAAATCGATGGCGAAAATTTGACAGCCGAAATTGGAGATAGGCCTAAGTTCGCGTCATTGTGAAACACGTACATCTCAGATTGTGAGAACTTTTTACGTTTGGTTCAATAACTTGCATTTCTGTTATTGTTAACAGCATTTCTGTATTATGAAAATTTTGAAATGCTATCTTAAACTCCACAAAATATTGATTTATTTTATGTTAACTGCAGGTAGGCCTATCATCATAGTTTACCCATTAGCCTATAACCCACAACGCTGTCCATTCTTATACTGTATGCTTACAATAATTCGGAAAGTAATGTGTTGCAACCATTTTTAGACGACCTAAATTCAGAGGAAATAAGTAAACGAGAACAAACGAAAATGATGGCACAAGAAGCCGACACTGAAAAGCTGAAGCAAGACCTGAATAGTGAGAAAATGAAAAACAAAGCGTTTCGTACAGAATCTGAGAAGCTACGACAGAAACTGAATAACGAGACAAAATCGAATAAATCCTGTCAAATTGACTTAAATCGACTTAAGCAGAAAATTGCTGATGAGAGAGAGCGCGCGAAACAACTAGAGAAGACGATGACAGGTAAAGGCATCATAAATACGAACTGTCTGTTCATTTATTTAGTAGCCTATAGGCCTAATAATTATAATGCGTAATACGTAGGCTGACATGCATTGGCTACCGGTATTTGACTTGCCTACTAAATCTGCTAGCCAGCGCCATTTCTGTTGGTACTAACGCGGCAACGTAGTTGTGTAATGTGTACAGGCCTACCGTCACTGCTTGTCGCGCTTTCGCGTAGAAATTATTTACAACGACATTCATGACCTTCGTAGACTACTTCTAATTTTTAGTTCTATTTGGAATAAAGATTCCACAGGATATCTATTTAGACAGACTCTTCCTTATGCGTAGCTGTCAATGAAACCAAGACTCTTATGGGTAAGAAAACGCTCACCTCTGTTGAGTTGAAAGATCGCCTCAAGTATGCATTAGGCTATAATTAGTTCGTATGTGGAAAATGAAAAAGAAGGCATAAAAACTCGCTTAAATTACACTACACTCTAGACATTAGAAATTTGTTGATTGGCTTCTCTGGTGCAAGTAGCCTATAAGCCTACATCTATCTCTTGATCTCCACTTACATTCAGGTCTATTATTCAAGAGAAATTCACTCCTGACAATTTCATAGGCCTACTTGAGAGACTACATCAATTATAGTACATCATCTGCCGCCAATAAGGGCCCACCATGAGGTAGTGATCTCGTGCATAGAGGATTAAAATCTAAATAATCCCTAGAGATTCATCTAAAATCAACGAATGAGTACGGTACAAGCCCAACCTGTGGGGCGTGGTGGTCTAGTGGTGGCGTCGTTGCCTTGGAGCCGGAAGGTCCGAGGTTCGAATCCACCTCCCCGCGTAAGGACCTTGGGCAAGTCCTTCACTTACAATTGCTCAGCGCTTCGGCGTGAAACTCCGATGCAGTGTCCGCTTTGCATCGGGAGCGCCTCTGAGTAGAGAGAGATTGAAGGGGCGCTATAACAAGTGCACATACAAACAAACAAACAAACAAACAACCGATGAAATCGGAACTTATGAAGGTGAAGGCAGATAATGCAATATGAAGTGGAAAGTTTGCAATCTGATATAGTAGGAAGAAGGAATTAAATAAAACAGTTTGCGGGTGTTCAATGTTCAGTCTACTGTACAAGGTATGGCTGTGTCAGAGCGCACAACGATTGGTTCAATGACTTGCCTTTCTTCCAATGATTGCTAACAGCATTTTTGTATGACGAAAATTTTGAAATGAATTCTTAAACTCCGCAATAATTATATTGATTTATTTTATAAATGACTATCATCATAGTCTAGCCGTTTTAACCCACAACGCTGTCCATTCTTATATTGTATGCTTACAATAATTCGGAAAGTAACGTACGTGTTGCAACCATTTTTAGAAGACCAAAAATCAGAGGAAAGAAGTAAACGAGAACAAACGAAAAGTATTGCTCTAGAAGCCATCACTGAAAAGCTGAAGCAAGACCTGAATAGTGAGAAAATGAAAAACAAAGCGCTTCACACCAAAGCTGAGAAGCTTCGACAGGACCTTGATAACGAGACAAAATCGAATAAATCCTGTCAAACTGACTTAGAAACTCTGATGCAGAAAATTGTTAACGAGAGAGAGCGCGCGAAACAACTAGAGACGACGATGACAGGTAAAGGCATCATAAATACGAACTGTCTGTTCATTTATTTAGTAGCCTATAATAATTATTATGCGTAATACGTAGGCTGACATGCATTGGCTATTTTAATAATATTATCGAAAATTTCTACTATCCCTGGAGTCGTAGCCTGGCCACAGGGTATTTGCTCCTCTCCCCCATCTCCACGGGAGTGGACTCATGAACAGAACTCTGCTTTTGCAGAGAAAGATCTACCTATAAGTGCATGACGTCGATTATTCCGGATTTATTATTTTCGGGCATTAGTGAAATCTTGGTCCCCACTGCTGAAATGTCCCCTGCGCCTATGGTTAGGATCCATGGGTCAAAGCCTGACGTTACGCAGCGCTGGTGAGGAAAGCAGATAGTTTACCATAACGCTTACTTCTTCAAATACCTGAAGGTAAACTTACTAGAAACCAAACGTTTCTCGGGCGGCGGTTTGCGTCTAAATAAATTCTTCTTCACTGAATTTCTTATTGTAGGCCTACTTGTAAGAATTTTGTTTTCATTGTGATTATGCTACAGCTTTCCAAAGCTGGATGTTGAAACTTGAACTGAAGAAACCAGAGAGACAAGAGAGAGAACAACTCATCGCGAAAGCACAAGAAGAGAAGAAAAGATTCGGTATTGGCTAATATCAGTAAATAAACAACATGGCTAATAGAACATAATAAACTCACAATAGAGGCCTACCGGGTGGCCCATTAAAAACGTTCCCAAACTTTGTTAACCTGGCAAAGATCTAATTTAACTAGGCCTATACCAAAATGTTAAGCAATTATTTATGTGCACAAAATTTTTCAAGATTTCAAGAGAGCAGGCCTACGTTTATTATGTCACACCATGCGGCAAGGTCATGACGTCATACCTGCTTACAAATTTTGCTCAAAACTACGTAATTTATTTCGCCGTGGAGTATCGAGAGTATCTTGATTAAACTAGTTCTCGAAGTAGTAAACATTAAAACATGGTTTTTCAAATGATGATCTCGCTGTTATTAAGATATAATTTGAGGAGAAGGGGCATACATCATCTTCATTGATCCTCAGAAACCAAAGTCAATGTAGAGTATTACGTCGGCTTGTTACGCGATAAGCTCATTCCCCAATGCCGTAGGGTTCACTGTCAATACCGAGGACACATTGTCAAGACCACCGCGCACACAATACCGCGCACACAATACCGCGTTTTTCACTACCGCGCACCATCACTACCGCACACGATCGTTACCGCGTTTGATCGCGAATTTGTTCAATCCAGCTTCTATTTCAGACCTAGAAATACCTTCATCCAGCTTTTATTTCTCGCTCTTTATTTTCGTCAATCCTGCTTCTTCTTCTACCAGCACTGTAAACAAGTCTCTCTCACTGCCAACGCGATCGCTCGCATCAGTAGACCTTTCTCTACTCTGCAGCGTCTGAGGGGCAATTATACCGGCTCTTTCTCATTTCAGATGAGCTTCGATACAAATGGGATCCAGTTTTAGTACAAACGATCAGAACTAGAGCCGCAGTGGAACAAAATAAAGAGATCCGTGGATTGGCGATCTTAGACAAGGAATTCTTTATTGTGAGTGATGAAAGTTCAGAAGTTGAAGTTTACAATTCGATTACATTCAGTTTTAGTCGTCGGTGGATTTTGAAGGAATTAATTCATCCAGAGGAAATAGTATCCTGCAGCCGAAATAAATGTCTCTACATAATCGACTTCAAAGTCACCGGTCAGTCAAAGGAAATCCTGAGAGTAGATCCGAAAGGAAAGTTAATAAAGAAATGGTCAACAGGAGACGATTGTGGTTGGTATATGTCTGTTACAGAAGAATCGAATGTTATTTTAACAGTTCATGACAAAAATAAGTTAAATGAATATTCCCCGGATGGTCAACTAATCCGTGAAATAAATCTGTCATCAGGGGCAGGCATTCAATACCCACGGGGTGCCATAAAACTGGCCAATGGTCATTTCTTGGTCAGTTACGGTCGATACGCTGGAGAACAGCAGGGAGTGTGTGTAATTGATGCCGAAGCAAAACTTAAGAAGTCATTTGGTGGAAAACCTGGATCTACCGTTGGAAATATATGTGATCCAGTCTACATGTACTTGGCCATCGATGGAAATGGATTTGTATTAGTCGCTGATCAAAACAACAGTCGAGTCTTGTTATTGGACTCAGATCTACAATTCAAAAGAGAAATTTTATCAAAGGATAGGCACGGATTAGAACGACCATATGGCATTTTCTTGGACGAGACAAATGGCCGATTGTTTGCTCAAGACGGCAAGTTAAACCCTAAGAACAATTTATGCAGCGATACATCAATTTTGATATTTGATTTTTAATGACAGGACCTTTTATGGACGTTCTATCGGTAAACGTGACTAGCTAATTTTACTAAAATAGTATCGAGCATTATTCAAAATACTGTTCTGTTCTATGAAGGAAAAAGAATTATGCTTAGACCCAATATCTATTTTCGCAATGATTTATTGGTATCGCTCGATCAAACTTTTATTTATCTACATGTTAGCTCAATTGCAATCTACATGTAAGTGCAATCTTTAGAAATGTAAATAAAAATGCAAAACGAAAGCTCTTTCACTTGTTTTAATTAATGCTGTTGCCCAGAATTAGGCCTACTCCAGGTCAAATAGTGACAATTACCCTACATTAAGTTAAGTAGTCTACTCCTGAATTAAGAAAGCCGTTCTTCTGTGTCGACATATTTCCTTACAAATTCCAAACAAAACGGTTAATCAATATATTGCTATACTGCATTATTGCAGTTTTACAGCCAGTAATTAGTTTGACTTCCGACCAAACCTCTTGGGCTAAATAAAGTAGGCCCACTACAGTAGCCACACACAGATTCGAAGCTGTTGAGCATACATGTAGAAGGCATTCTCAATCATTATCATAGTCTAGCCTACTGGTACTTTTGACAACGAAGCAGTGAGAATAGGATGTAGAGGAAGTGGGGGCAAGTATGGCATGAGGTCATAAAATGTTGAATAAAGTATGTAATATTAAACATATGAAAATAAAACTTGTTTTGAAGTGTAGGTAGATCATCGGTGCATCTAGAAAATTGCTTAAATTGCCACTGGATACGATTTCTTAATCACAATCTGGCTTGGGGTGGAGGTACCCAAAGGCCACTCTTGCCCCACCATGTGGGGCATGAATATCATGCCACTCTTACCCCATGTTGAGGGTAAGGCTGGCATACCCTTCGTACCCCCAGAGACAATAACATAGGCTACGTACTCCAAATTTTGCTTTATAACAATAAGCAGGAATTTATATTTTACATATTAAATGAAACTATTGCACACAGCTGCAGTGTGATCAGAAGATATCTTCCATGAAACCCCTCAAGTGTTCGTTTTGCTAAGCAATCTAAAGTATTGGCACGCTGTATTAAGCTTGTATCACAAAAATTACAGCAGTGTTAAACATTTTCTGATAGCTTGACAAAACTCTTAGTTAGTAAACAACAAAGACAAAAGCACACAAGAAATAAATCTAATGTGACTTTCAGTTTTCTGTGTTTTAAAGGTATTTTTCATTTCTCGGGCTTCCATTGTCATTCCATTTTCAGGTACCTGCCTTCGCAGAAGGTAACCTCCTCTTAGCTCTAGCTTATGCACTTTTTCAGAGCTTCGTGCTCAACCAGTGTGCTGTCTTGGGAAACCTGCGAGCACTAACAATTGAAAAGTCAATCACTTTTTCCTCTATAGAATTGCTTTGCACGCACTTGCCTTCATGCAACATTGCTAAATATTCGCTCTTCCTTTTACGCTTGCCAGCAGCTGCGGTAGGCAGAAGAACATGGCAATGGCTTTTCTGAACAAGAGAACTTGACTGAGTTGACTGTAAGCCTTTACATGAAGCTACTGTATTCCTATAGACGCCGCTTTACTTGCATCAACTTCTTCACAGACCTGTGAGGACAAATTGAGTATCAGTGGTAGGCTAAGCGTATCACTTTCTGAATTTAATCGCAGATGAGCAATTATTTAGCAAAGGCTGAGCGTCGGTGGTATCACTACTCTGAACGTCATCAACAACAACAACAACAACAACAACATTGGGGAAGAAGGTTTAGGATATTGGCAACATTCTGACACGAAGAGTTTGAGATCATCACGGTTCCTGATACCTCTTTAAAGGTTGTGTTGTATGTATGTATGTATGTATGTATGTATGTATGTATGTATGCATGCATGTATGTATGTAGGTAGGTACGTACGTAAGTAGCCTGTATACGTACGTATGGGAATAGCTGGCTGACGACAATACAGCCTTTCTGTTATAAGGTTTTTAATCTTAGGTTTTTATGTATGCAGCGAAACTCGCATGTTTTTTGGGTTGGATTTTCAGTTAAAAACTCCAAAAGAAGTAGTGAGAAATATCTTTCAATTTTCCAGGGGGCAAGTGCCCCCCTCTTGCCCCTAAGTGCGGGCGCCCATGCTTCTTTCCTTTTCCACCATCCTCCATGGTGAATTATTTCCAATCAGAGGACAATGACCTTTTCTATAGTTTTAACTGTACAGAAGGGTTTCTACAACTGCGCAAATCCATTTAGAACTGCACATTTTTGTGTACAGCTGCACGTTAAAAAGCCCTGCTGTCGCGAGCCGCGTTCAGCAGGTATGTAGACTAACTACGAGTCCAGTCTTTTGTGAGACGCTGTCGAGCCACAAAATCCTCGGTCTATTATAGGCCTACCTCGTCCTCGGACTCCTTCCACAAGACCCGTCACCAGACTGCTCTCCGATGCTGCCGCGGCAGTCACTTCATGTATAACATTGTATATGGCATTTCTCAGCTATTCTTTTCTGTTTGCTCAAATGGGATCAGGGCAGATTGGAAAAGGCTGTCCAATGTCGTTCTGTGCGTCGCTTGCAATATCTGAAGTCTGAACGCATCATAATATTATAGTGAAACGCTAAACACAGGTTGCCGCAAGGCCGTAGCTAGAGGTGCGCTTTGGGTGTTTAAACACCCACCCCCACCCCCCACCCACCCCAATGAAATAGGCCTAAATAATGTAAAAACGAAAAAATGCATTTACTAGCACATGATGTAAGAACTACAGTAGGCCTATGTAGAGTGACTTTGAGCAGAAAATAGAAAGTTGCGGAAATAGTGTTTTTCACCGCCGTTAACGTAGGCCTATTACGGGCCAAAAGGTAAGAAAGTAATCGAGGATTTAAAAAGGTCGTTAGAAATTTCGCCCAAAAGAAAAGTCGGGAAAACACCCTCCGCAATAAAATCATGGCCACGGCCTTGGGTTGCCGCAGCGTGATTGTTAATTGCTATTGTAGAAAAATAGCCGAGAGAGTTCGATCCACGTGGAGTTTCGGTGTGCAATGGCGACACAACTCGAGGGGTTCTAAGAATGAATAGAGGGTTGAGACCACAACCGACCTCGCAATTGTCACTCTAGGTTGCTGACGCCTTATATAACCCAACAGCGCCCTTTTTAGCCCAATCAAATTGGCTGAAGATCACAGATTCAACCCAAATAATAGTTCTAATGCAAATAACACAGTCGTAATAATATTGCCATTGAGGCAAATCATTTTGCTGCATCATTTTATTTTCATATTCAAACTAGCGAGAAAACAGTTGTAGGCCAAAACTTTACAGAATAACTTCTGTTATGTTATGTTAGATTTCAAAATGATTGGAAGCGTTTCTTTCGGACCGATTTAGGATGAAATCGTCGTCGACTCATATCGCTTCTATTCTGCGATCTCTTCTTCTTTCATTCTGAAAAATAGAAAAGGCGTTAGGCCAATATGAAAATAATGACTATTTCTATACTATAACCTTGGTTAATGCCAACTAAGAGATTAATTTAGGCCTACTGTCTAAAGAAAAACGTGTGCTACCCCTAAAGAAGTTGAAAATAATTTTATCTTCTATTCCTATTCTATCAATCCCTATCCGATGGTAAGCCTTTATCTAAGAGCTTCCTAACTTTGTTAGCCATTTTCGAATTCTTAATTAGGGCCTACATAGCAAAGAGCTGTCCAGTATACTATAGTTGGTCGGATTTGGCGAATTTTGTTTAAAACCTTTTGGAGAAACACAGAGAAAGTGGATTGATCATGCGCTGAGGGTATTCCCGACCGAAAAGCTATCATACATGTAAGAGATGCATGAGTAGAGAGAAACAGAGCGAGAGGACGATATTGCTGAAGTGGATGATCATGGACGGATAAGCGTATAATAAAGTGAAATAGAAGGTCCAACATCGAGAATATTGTTTTCGGTGGGCGTGAAGATCTGGCCAAGGGCAGAGAACTTGAAGAAGTACAGGAACAGGAAGAAGAATAAGAATAAGTGCAACAAGAACAGAAACAGGAGCAAGTACGAGAACAAGATCAGGAATGACAAGAAGAGCAAGAGCAAAGACAGGAACAAGAAGAACCAGAGCAACGAGCACAATGACAGAAGCACGAACGAGATCATGAACAGCATGCAAGAGAAACAACAAGAAGAGCAAGAACATAAATTAATATGAACCAGAAAAACAATAAAACAAGGGCGTTCAAGAGAATAAGATTAAAAAGAACAGGGACGACAGGGAGAACAAGAAATACATTAATAAAGAACAAGAATGAGAACAGGAAGGCAACAAGCACAAGAACAGGAGCAAGAACGAGAACAATATCAGGAACAACAAGAGAAACAACACGAAGAGCAAGAACAGGGAAGCAAGAAGAACAAGACACCATAGGTTACCTGGAACACATTTCTTTGGACGTAAAGTCATATCCCTTTGTGAGACAATTATGGATATCAAATAGGACTAGTGACCAACTGTTATTATTAATTAAGGTTTACGATTACGAGGTAGGGGCCTACCATAACGATTGTCATACTTTTTATGGGTTGTATTCGCTCCCCTCTTCCTCTCCTTTTCCTTTTCCTTTTCCTTTTCCCTTTCCTTTTCCCTTTCCTTTTCCTTTTCCTTTTCCCTTTCCTTTTCCCTTTCCCTTTCCCTCTTCATTTCCTTCCTCGGATTGTCTTTTGGATGGTGCTGGATCCTTTTCGTTATACTCGTCATACTCGTCGTACAGTCCAACGTCATATTCGTCACTGGCTTCCAGGCTTTTGTCGACTGTCGCTACGTCACGTCGACTCTTCTTCTTCTTCTCATCAGCAAAACACAAACCTTGAAAGAAAGAAACCAAATTCTGTCCAAGGGAAGATATAATCAAAAACATCCGTTTTCTTTCCTTTGTTCTTATTTGCTTGCTTGTTTGTATGTGCACTTGTTATAGCGCCCTTCAAGCTCTTTCTACTCAGAGACGCTCCCTAATGAAGAGCGGACACTGCATCGAGCAATTGTGAGTGAAGGACTTGCCCATGGTCCTTACGCGGCGAAATGGATTCGAACCTCGAACCTTCCGGCTCCAAGGCAACGACGTCACCACTACACCAACGCGTCCCACAGTGCTACATTGAGTTGCTATTATTAAGTCTGTTCATCATTCCTGATAATGACGAGAGTGACGAACGATGAGCTGATAAGATGGGTGAATGGTGATAGGTTAGGAGATCTTGACTTCGCAGATGGCATCACTCTACTAGATAATACCATGGTGCCAGAGGTGGGCATGAAAGAGTTAACATCCAGAACACAGGAAGAGGCGGAAAAGGTAGGTCTTGCTATCAACCGTGGTAAAACAAAGATAATGAAGGTGGAGCGTGGACGATAGGATTGTCATTGTCGGTGGGGAGGTGGAAGAGGTGCGTGCTTTCTGCTACCTGGGAAGCCTAATGACGGCAGATAGCAGGTGCGAGAATGAAATAAAAATGCGCATAGGAAATGCACACGCTGCATTCATAAATCTTGACAAGATATGGAAGAAGGTTGCAGTTTAAGAACCAAGCTGCGACTTTAACGCCATAGTTCAGAGCATACTACTGTATGGAGCAAAACCTTCTCATGACTAAAACTTAAGTATCGAAATAGGGCGTAGGCCTAACCTTCAAGACAGTAGGCCAAGTGACCTGGCCAACTCCGTAAAGAAATTACTTTAGCCTACTTGTTGCCAGTCCTTATAAACGGTTTTAATAAATTTAGATTTATAGCAGAATTAAAACCTCTGATGGCTTAGAAACGTCGTCTGCAATAATTATTTCCCCCACGGTTATCAAACCTGTATAGGGCTAATCATGGAGAATATTGCAGCTCCACATTGTTGCTAGACTTAGGCCTATAGATAATGCTTCAAGGGCAGCTAAATCTAATTATTTAAAGTAGGGTCTGTGCGCTTCTAGCCTTTTGACCTTTACAACAGCTCTTGGATTTGAGAGAGCAGTCGCATAGGCCTAGGCGAGTCGAGGAATGCGTGCTTGGAAATAAAGTCACCTTTGCGGCTTTGCCAGAGCTGATTTTAATATGATTGCGGTGCCTTTAGAGTTTAGACATTAATACGGTAGCCTACTTCAATGTGTGACAATAATATAATTATTAAATTATAATATCACTTTAATTGTTAACTGCTCTAATTTCTAGAAATCAACGTGGGCGTCGAGCAGACATGGTTAGTGCAAGTCCACTCTAGCTTATTATTATAGCTTCCTGCAATATATTGGAAGACATGTTAAAGCAATACGATTCCTAGAATTACAAGTAAATGTCAATTTTATTCGGCTATGATAGTTTTTCTATAAGTCTATACTCTATAGGCCTACCTAGCCCATTACCGATATTTTCTGTCTTACCAATCACCAACAGCACAACGAGCGATGCAAGAAGCAGCTTCATGTTCAGCATTTCTTCGCAGACGTTCTTCGTGGAACTCGAGCAACGTAGAAGTTTCGTGGTAACAGCGACTCAGTGGACTGATCATCAAGACAGGAACCTGCGTCATGCTTTGATGAACAGAACGGGTTCTTTATATAGCGGCTTAGTATCGAGTCTAAACTAGCCTAAACAATTTAGGCTCATTGGCTGTCAAATCAAAATTATTTATTATCGTCGTCACTGAACATAGCGCCCTAAAACTATTGTCTAGAGAATGTAA
Source organism: Lumbricus rubellus (assembly GCA_945859605.1). Lineage (NCBI taxonomy): Eukaryota > Metazoa > Annelida > Clitellata > Crassiclitellata > Lumbricidae > Lumbricus > Lumbricus rubellus. The sequence goes on along the minus strand of OX243814.1, from coordinate 8,467,931 downwards.
AGAATTCGTGTGGATTCATAAATCATTGATGCCCAGCATCTCTTAATGACATCTTGGTTGTCTGACAGCCTGAAAAGTTCTGTATGCATGCGATTAATTTATATTTATTCATATTTATTTAGGCTATGCGAGTATACCTGTGTGCCACATGCATGGGAAGACATTCTCCATGTTAGGCGACCCACGTAGCCTATTAGGGCTGCTGGTGAAAAAATTAATTTAGACTAAGCTAAGAAAGCAGCACTAAGATAGCCGAGACACTAGGCTACTGTCTGAATGTCATAGGATATAATGTGTGTGATTGTGTATCACTTGTAGCCTAGCTGAAGAGTGTCTGATAATTATAATGACAGATGTCGGTGGCTGGAGTTTAGGCCACCCTTATCGGGGCTGTGTCAAATAACAGCAAATATAATTTTATTTGTTCTGAAAACTTCTTTGCAAATCGATTTCTACGGTAGAACGTGGTCCTATCTGTTTGATTTAAGTATCAATATTGAATTCCATAATTATTCCATTCGATGTGACGATCCTGTACAGTGTACATGGAACATCGTCAACTCAAAGACAGAAAAAAGTATAAAGAGTCGATTTAGTTATAAACTAATAAAAGTCTACATCTGTTTCATCTGTTGACTTAATGGAGCCTTGTGGCTAAACTGTCCATTTGACCTCTAGCCTATTAGCCACACATGACAGTATTTGAATCGAAAAAGTGCTCACTTATACATATTTGGAAAAGAAATAAAGAGTTCTCGTATGAAAGGCGTCGAAGATGAGTGAGGCAGAAAGAAATCTAAGAGATATGGACGGGAACATGGAAGGAGGATGGGATGGGACCGGGGTGGGTCGTGAGTGCTGCAAGATAGGGGCGAAAATCTTAATTTACGGGAAAGCCTGATTCCCTAGGGAATTGTTTCTTTTTGTAACCTAGCTTATTCCTGTTTTAGTGTGCTTGATGCACACACGGACCAACAAAAAAAACTGAAAAAGGGATGATGGTCGGGTGGAGCGAGGTGGGGTTGTGGAACATGACCGGCCCAGGAAGTGTGTGGGCAGGGTTAGGTATGGTACGGTGGGGTCCGGAGTGGGGCCAGGGTGATGCTGGTTATGAAAAGCTTAAATCAAACGGGCAGCGCCGCATAGGGCCTACCCCATATAGGTGATGGCGGGGTGTGCGGGGAGGTGTGTTAGTGCAGGAGTGACTGAGTGAAGCGAGGAGAAGGGTGGGTCCGGGAGCACAATGGGAGCGGGGTGGCGGCGAAGCCCGAAATTTAGTGGTCAACGCTGGATGCCCCTGGTAGAAGAGACAAAAACTAAAACAATTCATTTTGGGGCAGCGCCGGTTGTCATAACTAGCCTAGTTGTCATAATAATGATTATATAATGGTTAATTTCATCATGGAATATTATAACAGGTTCATTAAAATAATGCAACAATGTAAAATAGTAACTAAAAATTATCATCATTTTCTCAAACATTTTGGGAGGGTATAAGCTTAGGCCTAATGCTGGGAACAATTTCTCATCTAGAGATGCCTATATTATATAAAACTGTCATCTCGTGGCGGCTTTCTCCTCCCGATGTGAGCTTTTGCTCATTTCTGATTGCCGTGTTTTCTCTGGCCTCAACTTGCGCCCGCCCTGGATAGGCTAGTGTAGGCATTACCCTACATTAAGACTGCATGTAGGGTTTCTCAGTGGCTAAATTTTTCATTTGATTCCAACTGGCAAAATGAATCATTAAAAATCGATTTGTCCTAAAACTTTTGAAGTCTTTAGAATGGCAAGTAGGGAAATAAATGGTTTAATTAGACGACCGAGATTAATTCCACTTTTTTCAATTTTGTATTGTCTCCGATCAATGCTAGTAATAAATCAATCAATCAAATAATTTTATTGGTCCGTTTGTAACAGCAATAAGCATAGGCCTACCAAGTCAGGAACAAAAATTACAGAAAGCATCTCAAGTAGGCCTGTCACCAAGTTTTTAGACATTAATCAATCCAGAAACTAAATTAGTTAAGTAGGAAATCAGCGCCCGCATTATTACGGAAATCATCCGTCTTTTGGTGTCAAATTCTTAATTGTGAAAATACTAATGAAAAGTTTATCTCGTCGCTCAATTGTTGTAAGAAAGACTCATTATTGGAATTTGGACATCAACCGATGATCCTCGATTCAGAACCACTCAAAGGTAGAGTGGATAGCCTATAGCCTAAGACTAGTTTTAGGTAATTTAATTTTAATATCTCAAAGTTTGTTCCTCTGATTGTAAGTAGGCCTATGTATGGATGTAGGCCCTATGTCTGCCCCAAGAAAGGCTGTGAAACGGCAGACCTTCGTTCGACGATTTACAAAAATCATTGTTACGCAAAGTTGTAGGTCGACGCCACTATTCTCAGCTCTCGATTCAGTTTAAAATCCGAGATATGGACATTTTATATTTCGATGAGGTAGTTAGCGCCTATACAGATTTAAGAAGCGATTTCACCGTTGCATGTTAACTACGGCGTCGCCATTGCTCAGCAGAAGACAGTTCGCATGACGCCATGTCTTGACGTCATTCTCGTCTCTTGAAGTGTTAACGAAGTTATCCACATGCGCTCTCAGTGCAGAAACCAAAGAGAAAGAAAATTATAAAAATTGTGGATGTGCGTGTGCATGTTTGCTCAAAATTATAGGCCTACAGTCTCGCAACTATTGACCACCAGAACCACACAGTGGAGGGGCTTGAGACTCTCCCTCGCCGCGGGGGCCTGGATATGGCGAAACGCCGAAATTTCGCTCTTGTCGGACATTCGCACAGTGTCGGAGATTTACGCATCAAACCTTGCAGCTAGAGATAGTGTGCGACCAGGGCCACCACGCCCACATTCAGCACACACACACACACCCCAGGGGCGGTCGGGTTTGATTGTGTGATTGTGGTTAAACAAAATGCGTAAGGGTGAGCCAAAGATTTCCGGGAAGCGCTTGTTACCGCAGTGGGTTCGGTGAGGGTGGGATCGGAGTCTGAGTACGTGTAGGGTGGAGCGGGTAGGGTTGAGCGGTGGGGGTTGGTGAAAAACCGCGATATCTCGGGAAACGCCGGGGACCTCTGAGGGGTGGGGCTGGGTAAAGAATGGAAGAATGGGTGGGGTGGGTTGTCGGCAGAGTGTGAATTATGGCCGGGATGGGTGTGGTGAGGGGTAGGTAGGGAGAGGCGGGGTGGCGCCGGGGATGGTGCGGGGTAGGTGCGAAGAGCTTGAATTTGCAATGAGGCGCGCCGGATACCCCAGAGGGGAGATGGCGGGGGTGGCATGCGGGTGGAGTGTGGATTATGACCCTGCCGGTAGGGGTATGGAAGGGTTAGGAAAGGGCACGGTAGGCCTGGGGTGAAGTCGGGGTGGTACTGGGTAGCGCTAAACTACCGGGCGTCGCCGAATACCACAGAGAGTGAGGGCGGGGTGGGACGAAGCAGGGCGTGGCAGGGTGTGACTGGATGGGGCGAAGGGATGGCGAGGTGTGGTGTGTGTTGCTGAATTGGGGGCGGAGAAAGAAGGTATGTGGGTTGGGAAGGGACTGGGTGGAGCGAGGGGTGGGCGGGAGTTTGGAGCAGAGTGAGAGTGGGGTAGAAAGGAGGGGTGAAAGCCCAAAAATTTCCGGGCAACGTACCACAGATAGTAATATTATAAAGAAGGACAATATTCACCTAAGACAATGATACATTTCTAAGGTTGTACAACTGGTTATTCAAGAAGTAGAAGTAGGCTAGAATGCTATCTATATTCATGTACAGAATCCGGGAATTCAGAAACAGGACATGGAAAAACAAAGACGAGCCAAAAAATTAGGTGGGGGCTAGTGGCTACGCAGATATTTCTCATACCTATTTCTGTTACTAGCAATGCATCGGCATTATTAAATATACACTGTGTCCCAATAAATCGGGACCCCTTTTTATAACGTGAATAAAACAAGCAAATCTTAATCGATTTTCAAAATTTCAAAACCGTTCTTATCCTGAGATAATTATCTTCCACTGCTTCAAATATGAAGTTTCTGGCATGAATACTGACGTCACAATTACGTCATTTGCATAAGAGAATTCAAATGTTAAGTACCGAACACAACGATTTTTGTTGACATTTGGTTTCGATATGTAAATTAACGACGTCATTATGACGTAATTTTTTAGTGATGACCGTTCATAAATTACCAATTTGTAGATAATTATCTCAGGATAAAAACAGTTTTGAAATTTTGAAAATCGATGAATATTTACCAGTTATATTCACATTATAAAAAGGGGTCCCGATTTATTGGGACACAGTGTATATCATGGCTAGATAAAACTGACATAAATGCCACATAAAAAATCCAGCAGGAAAACAGCTGGGCACCATATGAAACACATAAACTGTTGATACCTTAATTGGAATTATTGGCATAAATATAAAAACAACATAGAATAATTCAGATAATTAAATTTTGCGCCTGCGCCGATTAATCCATCATTTCCTCCAGAATTGATTTAGAGATTCATCTCTTCTGGACTTCACTCTTATCCTAAATTTACACAGTCAGCTCTTAATGCTTCTGATCACCTGATTGATAACATTGAGAGGACTGTGTTGGCCTTGCATCTACCTAAATGCAGAAGATTCTGTGCTGTTAACACATCCCGTGAATAAACTGGTTCCTGCGACTTGGCTTTTGTGAGCGCTGTAGAAATTCCGAGTTTCTGGTTACGATTCCTCAAAGCTGCGACAGAGATGTTTAGTACAAACTATTCACTGGAGCGGTGTTACTTAGGGTTTGCCTGACAAATGCTTCCAGCAGAAAGGCTACAGTGACGACAAATAAATGTGTTTGTTGATCTCCTGGCAGACAGGCATAGGCTACAGGAGACCTAATGGACAATGATAATTGTCTACCTAACCTAGCAATGCTCAGCAGACTGGCCTCTATCTATGATTATTTTTCTATTTCTCTTAATATTTTTCAATTATTATTATCAGACAAATTTATTTCTCCAATTAATCAATACATGTATGTCTGATTTTAATGAACATCACTTGTATAATTTCAGCAGCAAGATGATTTATAAACACTTTATTCTTTGAAAATGACATTTGATGAAAAAAATATCTTGGTCAGAAAATTGATTCTCACAACACGTAGTTAGGCTTAGGAGTTAGGCCTACTTGAAATCCAGCAGAAGGTGTTTTGGTCATAAATAATTATTAGGCTATAACGACAGTTTTTCCAGTAAAATTCACGATAATAATCAGAGAATTTGCACAAAACACGAGACAGTGAATTAAAATCTAACCCACCTAATGAATTCTAAAATGCAGTTACGCGTTTCTTAGGTTTATATGGATGATCCTCATTGATGTCTCTCGGTCATGATAAAACAAAGGCATGGTAAACCTTCAGCCCTTCTACAGGCACCCATACTTTCCAAGAAATATTTTAAAACAATTTTCTTCTAAGCAATTCTTCTCGACAATTTTAATCAATCAGCGCCAGATGTTAATTACAAAAAATACACATAATCTTCAACTCTTAAAACAATACAGAGTTTTATCCATAGCCTTGAAGATGTCTTTAAGTTCAGTCTTAACAGAAACAGAAGCAATGAATACAGCAATTGACTGATTCTTTGCTTTCTCTTTGCCCTCCCCCACAGCACAATCCGATAAACATTATCTGTTTCAGTTCATATGTTAGAAATACTTAATCGGAAGTTATAATTACACAGACACCAGCAGTGATTACAACAATATTTCGACCATGAATTAAAAAAATTCGTACCAACCCATCAACATGTAGCAAAGCAGAATTTCTCGGCATCATGCAAGACTGCAGCTCGTCTCTGCAATCACGCACAAAACTGGGTCTTCAATTATTATTATTACGAACTGCATTCACTCGCTATCGCTGTCATATTTTCGACCACCTTTCCTCTGTTTGTCCTGCTCTGTGCTTCTCCCGTCACCATGTCTCCTATCAGATGTCTTTCTATTTGGACTTCTCTTGCGAGTCCTGTCCTTGTCGTTTCTTTCGGGACTGCTGCCGTCTTGACTCCGATCACACGTCTTTTTTCCACCACATCTTTCTGGACTACTGCGGTCGTGTACGAGCTTTCTCTTGCCTTTTGCGCTACTTTTATCAGGATTGTAATTCCTGTCTTTAGCACTGCTCCTCTCAGCACTACTGCTATCACGCCTCTTGTCCCGCTTGCTGACCACCTTCTCCTTCTCTAAACTGCTTTGACCTCTTCTATCATACGTTGTCTGTTTTTCAACGTCTCCTTCTTCACAGGAACTATCGCGTCTGTTTCTACGGCCTCTGCTTTCATTCGCTGTACGTCTGCTGCTGCTGTCCCTCTCTGCGACATTCTCATTCCTCCTCTCCCGTGGTCTTCGGCCGCTTTCATCGTCGTTGCCGTTCTCATCATGCTTTCGAGTCTTTGTAGATTTTCCATTATTTGCTGAAGCACCTTCATCTCTTCTTCTACTAGAACCTTCGTCATCGTTTCTTCTTTTCTTCCCATGGGGTTCATCGTCGTCAGCAGATCCAGACGATTTCCGTTTCTTTCTTTTAGGTTCCGCTTCGCCTGCAAGATATATCAGCACAACTCAATGAGAAAAGAAGAATCAATTCAACAACACCATTATCACAATGCCAAGGAATTGTCACTTCACACAAAACCAGTCCCAAAAGAGTGGTGGACCTCGTACAGTTAAACAACGTAATTTGACAGCCATTCACTGCTAGTGTTGTAGCGCACATTCATTTATTAATCGAGCTTAGTGACATAATACACATTCAATGCATGCCATTGTTACACTACATCAGCTTAAAACTCAGAGGTTTGTTTCGTATTGCATCAGATCAAACCACAAACTTTTGTCACAACATTCATTGATACTGTTCTATTCGAACAGATTGGCCTGACAGCCACAATCCAGAGTATTGAAGAAGTGCTACATCAAATTGCTGTAAAACAAACAAAATAAATAAATAAATAAATAAAACTCAAACTTACGATCACTCTCTTCGTCTGAATCGTTGGTGTTCTTCTTCTTTATTTTCTTACTCATCTTCTCCAGTTTTCTGAATAAGAAAATAAAAGACTGGTAAACTAAATTAATCCAACATAGAACGAGTCACAAAGACATTAGTCAAACCTTTAAATTTCTCCATGCAATCTATAGATGGAAATCACAGAACTCTCGTGTTTAGATCTAAATAAAAAAATGTTTTACTTTATCAGAGTACATACTCATTTGCAATTTATTTTAAAGAATTCTTGAAACTAAATCAATACATGGAAAACGTTGTCATCGAAATGAATGTACGATCTATATCCAAGGTTGATTAATTGGATTGATTAAATATACTCTAACAATTTTTTTATCCAAGCCGCTATTCTATTGTGAAAAAACATGTACTACATTCAAGGTATTCTTTATAAGCACACCTACCAACATTTTTTTATTTCTGCATTGTCTCCATAATGCCCTGAAAAGTGTCAACATAATTACTTCAAATAAACTAATTGAATTGATTAAATATACTATTTTTTTATTTCTTACATTTGCAATAGCGCCCCTTCAAGCTCGCTACTCAGACGTGCTCCGAATTACAGCGTGGACATTGGACAATGCATCAAAGCTTCAAGCCGAAGCGCACGTGCAATTATGAATGAAGGACTTGCTCAAGGTCCATATGCGACGGCTTGAGGAGGATTCGAACCTGGAACCCTCCAGCTCCAAGGCAAGGAACCCGCTATGTGTCCACATCATATGTCATAAATACAGTTTAAATGAAGGACAGCATTCCATTTCATGCTAAGCAATATATTATCTTAGTTGTTTGAGTCGGCCATCTTTTGTACTTACTTTAGCAGTTTCTTCTTTTGCTTTGGAGTAAGTGATTTGAGAAATTTAACTTCTGGGTCTTCACCGTCGTCGGAATCGCCTTCTTGCGTCGTTAGAGCCTAAAAGAAAACAAAAACTGGTATTTTTTACAACTGTATAACAAAAAAGTTGCAAAATGTCTGCAAATCGATTAGTCCATCTGTCCATCCCACCAACCATCCGTATATCAATTCAAGTTCCCATCTAGCTGATCTGTGAAGATCCTCTCATTCATTTTGGTCACCTGCATGTCAAGCTTGCATAGAATTAACTGTGACCATTGTGCTAAGTTGCCTTTTCTGCAAAAATGTCTGCAGATTTCACATAGAGCAACAACCTGGCCTATTTGCCTTTGCTGACCTAGTTCCACAATAAGTTGGACTTTAGAGCACCCTGGCAACCACAGCTATAGATTCGTATAGAAGGTAAGGAAATTGAGTGGCATTTAATTATTTGCTACCAGTACATTTATCTAAGAAAACACCAAAGTCAACGGGATGGCCTTGAATTTGCTAATACAATACAGGCAAGGTGTGAAGTTAATAAGACTGGTCTGATCCATGGATCACAAAATCCACCTTGTGCCAACTTAGCCATCCATGCTCAATGTGGTTGGTTAAAAAGGCATACCATCATTCTATTTGATCCTCTGTCAAATGGTAACACTTCTGGTGAGCATTAAGAAATGTACAATTGTACATGCAACATGTCGATTTACAGAGGTAGTAGTCTCAAAATCAGATAACCATTGTATACCGAATCACAGCTTAGCATAACACCATAACAGAAAATGGCCAACATATTATCGAAAAGAAGTCTTCATATCACTTGAAGAAACCCAAGTTTATTTAAATTGTCATAAAATATAATTGTATTTTATCACTTCAAAACATTATTTCAGAAGTTTACCATTCAACCCTTTAATGCCGGAGAGTATAGGATTTCCCATACCATTTACTACCATCTCGGCATTAAAGGGTTAAAACACATCAACTAGTAGCACATATCCCTGTGTTGAAGTGTAAGAAGATCGCTCTTCTTACGCAAGATGTGTTCTAATACTTATAAGCTTACTTTGCTTGCAGCTGCAATTGCTTTCTTCGAAGATGATGCGGAAGTAGAATCTGAAAAATACAAACAAACTCAATCTACAAAACTCCAAAACAAGTACTCACCACAAATTGTTTAGACTTGTGTATTGAATACAGTCTGATTGATGTTCAAAAAGTTAGTAACATTGGATGCAGTTATTCTCATTGCATCATTAAAGTTGATAAGGTGTTCTCGTTAAAATATACTCATACAAAATGCAGCGCTCATTAATAAGCTGGTGCCCTGCAAAATTTTAGTTTTTGAGTAATGTCTTCAAAATTTGGAGTTTTAGGGTTGCAAGTTCAATTGATACTAGCAATTACTGTGCACTTTCGCATGCAACTAAAAATACTGCAGATCTATTTCAAGTGCAGCTATAAAAAACGAGTATCTATAGATACAAATGAGTGATTCTATGCATACAAGATAAGGCTAAGTCGATATCCCTTTAGGGTTGCTTCTCTGTCTCATTGGCCTACCCTTGGAACTGCATTGTTTTTTAGGTACCAACAATTAAAGCCTATTGCATTATTATAATGGAACAAAACATGTTCTAAGATCAGATCATCGCTGTCTGCTGGAAAGTGCTACAATAATACCTTATTAAAAAATAAACAAATGAGAGTGCTCACTGCTCAGCAAATATAGATCATGAAGGTGAATTGCCAATACATGTAAACTTACTAGGGGCTGGTGGTTCCATGGTGCAGTCCATGGCAAACAGAGGACAGACTTTATCAGTGTTGACGTGTCCCCACTTGTGACATTTGATGCAGCGAACATTTCGAACTTCAATACCAAACGGCTGGTCACGAATTGTGTCATCACCTTTTGCATATCTACAGAATAACAGATGGAGTTAAACTCTGATTTCAGCTTCTGTGAATCTTAATTTATGTCACAGTAAAGCAGTGCAATTACACATTTCAATGTTAGTACATTCATGACAACTTCACAGCTCCATGGATGTTGATACTGAACACAAAACCAAAGAAAACAGATAACCCAGAAGAGATGTCCTGTATAAGTTCAATTAGCTGCTGAATCAGAAAGATTTTCCTGATATTAATCTGCAGTGTCTCAATGTCAAATGTTTCTTGTAACAATGCACCATCAAATCACAAGCCAAACATTTTTTACCTTTAAATACTTAACTCTATGCATTGCAAAATATCGTTAGTAGGTAAGCCATATATCAGCAGAGATTCAAACCAAAATGTCAAAATTACAGCAGGCAAAACAAACTCAAGAACTTCAAGCAAACGATGCAAACATCAAAAGATCAGCCAAAAGAACTCAATGAGGTTGTATTGTATAATATTTGACAGTAGTAAGTGTACAAACATCATACGTAATGAACGAGTGTGAAATGAACAACTGAAAGTAACTGAACATGAACCTTGATAGTTTAAGTCTTAATAAAAAAATTAAAAATCCTCAAGTTCCATTTCAAACAGAATGACAGATATCCAATATCTATCGTGCAAGCATTCTGATTACAAACTGTGTGAATCGTTTAAAAAAACTCGCACGAATTCAGATAAACTTACGCCTCTCGTGGTGCATTGTATTTTCTTTGCCATTCAAATTTGTACTCTGGTTCATCATCTTCTTTCTGAAAAAGTGCACAAACAAATCGAATTAGTTTCTTAAAATGTCTATTCTGCATCGGTAAGAGTATGTCATGAATGCAAACTACAATAAATCCAAAGAAAATATAAAACTGTTCTTAAATCAGTATCATACAATATTTGACTTGGAAAAAAATTATGCAAGAACTAAAACACACAAGTTCTACACTGTGTCCGGAAAAAAAGGGACCCATTTTGTAAATATGAAAATAAATAGTAAATATTCACCGATTTTTGCAATTCAAACACCATTTTAATCCTGACATATTTGTCTAACATTGGTGAAAATATAAAAGTTCTAGTCACAATGATGACGTCATAATTACGTCATTTATACTAAAGTTCATTTAGCCGGCCATTCATGCATGATTTCGGTTGGTATATTGGCTTTTGGTAAAACGGAAATCCATTTAATAGAACCAGGAGTGAATATAAATGCAGCCTATTAGAGGGATTGTCTGCTCTGTAAAAAAGTGGTGCCTGATATCCGGGAATATTCGGAACAACAGCCTACACATTTAACAAAATAGCGCTTCAGCTCACTGAGTTCGTCAATCTGTTGAACTGTTGACTAAGGAGACTCAGATTTCATTCCTCTTAATATTTGGCCGCTAAACGGCTGCATGCCTGCTTAAATCCCGCTGACAATAAGAGTTGGAGACTGATGGAGGAGAAGGTGTACAACACAAGGATAAGAAACATTGAAGAACTCCATGAGCGAATTGTTAATGCCTGCTGGAGAGGATTTTGATACGCTGGTTATCGATGCTGCTGTTGGTATTAGCGCGACCGTTTTGAAGCTTACGTTGAGGCCAAAGGTGTACACTTTGACCACAAATTAATTCAGATATAAAACTAAAATTAAACTTACATTTATTATCGATAAATTACATCATGAAAATATTGAAATTTTTGATGATTTTGCGCATTTATCTCTTAAATTTGACTTTTTGTGCAAATGACGTCATCATGACGTCATTATTTGGACTGGAACTTTTATATTTTCACAATTGTTAGAGAAATATGTTAGGATAAAAACGGTCTTTGAATTGTGAAAATCGATGAATATTTACTATTTATTTTCATATTTACAAAATGGGTCCCTTTTTTTCCGGACACAGTGTAGTTTTATCAAAAATTTCCAAAGATACAGTACTGCATATACAGAACATTTTTTATAATAAAAAAGCATTTTTAAAGTAGGTACAGCAGAAAATTCTTACACAAAACGTCACAGAGGCAATAGTCAAAAAATTATTCTATAAACAAATACATCAAATTTTACAAATTCTGAATTTCAAGATGTTAGAAGCTTAAAGAAACAACAGCAATTTCTCAATATCTACCAACTGTAATTCTTCATGCAACCACCAAAAAAATTATCTTAAACACTTACACTGTATGCCTACTCTACAATAAATACCATTACCAAAGTACTAATTAATTCCCAAATCTTTTATATACACCACCACAAAAAGATAGTTAGTCAAGCTTACCTCCTTCTCTGTTTTCAGATGAACATGAAAAGAAACAAAAAAAATCACATTAACATATAGCTCAAAATAAATTAGTTGCAATATTATTAAACTACTAGAACGCTACACAGACATACTCCAGCGCAAGCAAAAATTTCTGCCAGACCATTATTACAATTAGCTCAAAGAATAGGGCAAAACCTCATTACTACTTAAAAGTTGTAGACTACACACAACCAGCATAATACAAAGCTGAGCCATCATAATACAAAGCCAAACCTTCATAATACAAAACCATGCTATGTCCAAGACCATGGTTGATATACAATTATACATTCTATTTAGTCAGCAGATATTTAATTAAATGTAAATAGTACTTTACTGCTTTTCCCACTTCATTGTATTTTACCACACTGAATATGTTACCACAAATAATATATTATAAATTCAATTATAAATTTATTTACCTTTCTTTGTGCCGGGAGGCGGGTCATACATGAACGAAAGTCCGAGTTTTGCTTTCTCGTCACCCAATAATGCTCTGAAAAGTAAAACAGAGAGTCAATAATTATTCCACAGATCTAATCCATTCCAGACAAATAACTACTGTCATTAATTACCCCCTTTGAACAACGATCAGAATGAATTGGTAGGACATGCTAATTTTTTTGTCATTGCAAATTAATCCACTTAACATCTAAGAAGCATTGACCTATATCAAGGGTGTCAAAGAGCTGGCCCGCCGACGATTTTTTTCTGGCCCGTGGAACCTTCCCTAATGACTACAAAATTAGAGGATAAAAGTTCCAATTTTTATATTTTAAACTCAGTGCCAAATATCTTGCAAATGTTCATGTTTTATTGTATTTAAACATATATAATAGCCTAATAGGCATGTCTTGTTAGAGTATGACTCTGTTTTATAAATTGGATTGATAGCAACAAAAGACACATTGCTACAGGAGCTTCGACACCCTGGCCCACCACTTGTTAGAAGGTGTTCACGCTGGCCCATCACTAAAAAAGGTTTGAAACCCCTGACCTATATGATTCTATTCTATTCTATTTTTGGATTTATAAAGCGCCTCTCACAGCACAAACTAATCAGAGGCGCCCCCAGTGCGAAGAACTCCTGGAAAAAGAAAAGTCTTGAGACATCTGGCAGAAAAAGTAAAGCCTCCAGATAAAATTTGAGCACGAATAATAGTAGGAAGGCCATTCCACAGTAAAGGGCAGACAGAGGCAAAGGCGCGGTGTTGGGCTGTGGCAGTCCGAGATCGTGGGACAAGAAGATCATGACGATCTAAAGAGCGGAGAGGACGACCAACGGTAGCTGAGAAAGGCTTCCTAATGAGATCACAAAGGTAGCGAGGCGCTAGACCCAAAAACATAGATTTATAGGTGAGAAAAAGAATTTTATATTGAATCCGGGCAGTCAGAGGAAGCCAGTGAAGGTGTTCAGTCATGAAAGCCGAAATGTGAGAGAAACGAGGGAGGCGAGCAATCAAGCGAGCAGATGCATTAAGTACCGATTGGAGAGGAGCAAGGCGGAGTTTAGGTAGCCCAATGAGTAATGAGTTACAGTAGTCAATGCGGGAACAGATGAAGGCATAAACCATAGATGAAAAAATCGACGAAGAGAGAGATCGCCGAATGGCACGTAAACGACGTAGATGATAGAAGCTGGACCGAGAAATATTAGCAATATGTGTAGAGAAGGAAAGAGTATTGTCAATAGTAACACCAAGGTCACGGACATTTGCCACGAAAGTAAACTTGGCGCACCCATACAATCTGTCATATGAAAGATACGACCATTCACCTAAATGTGCTTTTAACACAATTATCGACCATATGATTTTTCTGTTGTGTTTTCCTAATGGCAAATAATAAATATTGGTAAAAGAGACAGACTTAGGCATAAGATGTGTAAATAGTTCAGAGATGCGCCACCTCTCGGTGAGCAAGTTAACCACTGCTATAAAGTGGTTCAACTGAAAACAAACCTGTTGCCGTAAGTTTCTTGTTCTCGCTGATACTGATTAAGGAGGTCCTCCTGTTTCTTTTTCTCAAATTCTGTCTTCTGTTCAGCCATCCATACCTAGCAATAGAAATGACAAATACTTTGAAGACCATGCCATAGCAAGAGAATTATTTACACTGTTTAGTCTCAAACCAACATAACAGCATTTTTTCATCAATCCAACTTCAATTTATTATTTCCATCAATCCACCAGAATTTCTAATGACGACACTTTAACCCTAACCGACCCTCGCAACGCCTAACCTGAACCTAAACGCCACGACAAAGACTACCCTATTCGGATGCATAGTCTGTATTTTTATATATACAGCAATGAAAGCGCCATAATAAGTAAGTAATTTTCGCCACGTTTGTGTATTTTTTGCGTTTGCGGGGATTCGCGTTGACCGACCCCTTAACATGAATCGGTTCACGATTCAACTTGGCGCACCCATACAGTCCCGTTCAGTTAATTTTTTTAATACTTACTCGTTTAATGTTTTCTTTACTTCCTGGATGGAAGAACTTCTTGGTCATGTAATTATTAAAACCTTTGCCCATGTTTAGTGTTTACACATTAACGAATCACAAATTTTATACAAAAACTACGTTTTATATTCGCCCTGCGTTAAAATGGCCACCATACGACAGCTGGAGCAATTTACTTCCTGTTAATGGCAAGCAAGTAAGTACAGGTCGAGTAAACTGAAATAATTGCAATCATAATCGTAATCAACAACCTTCTAAATAAAAGCGCCACTCAAAAATAGGCCTAAAGAGAAGGGCATGAGCTTATTCATGAGCGCAGCGTAAATTCATATTGGTTATCCAAAATGTAGTCAAATGAAGTCAGGTTTCCACATTCTCCCGAAACAAGTAACCTGTAGGCCTAAGTTATCTTTAAATAACTGATAACATTATTATCTGCAATAGTTAACTACAAATTTGACGTAAGGTTTCCAAGAGAAATTGAAAAATTGTTTCAAAACCTTATCCCTAAATTAGTTAGTTCCAAGAAATTGAAAAGTTGTTTCAAAACCTTATCCCTAAAATAGTTAGTTCCAAGCAATTTGATTGCATTATGAATTGAATTAAAAGCGCGTTGTAGCCTAAATATCAAAAAATAATTACGCAACCATGAATGTAGCCTAAGTAGACCTAATTTTTGTCGAAAATGTTTCCAAAGGCCATGAACAATCACAGAATTTATGCTGTTGTACTAGGCCTACGTAGGCCTACAATACTAACAGCCATCTCGAATACCGTCGCAAAGGTTTTCCAGAGGTCGGACAAGATTAAAATCCGGATGATAGAAGCGCAGTTCTTTGGTTAGCCTAGATGATTGTTATGTCATAGGAAAACTAATTTAATTGGTTGTTGAGAGTACTGACAGGATGCACACTTGCATTCTGTAGATAAATTGCAGAATAGAATTTTTTATTAATACCGTTCGACAGGAAAGCGCTGTAAATATAAAATGGTGGCGCTTCAAAAATAATCGGAGTAAAGAATTGCGCTATAATATGTATCCTCTCCCCAACAGCGCAGGAAATTGTTGTTGTTTTGGATTTTATTTCTCATGCATTTGTCGTTAATTTTAGACATTTATTAGATTATTTATTTAGACAAATAATTCGAAATTATGGATGACGAGGAAATTACATTTAAATCACTGGTACGTATTCATATGTTGGCATTAACTGAGCGCAATTAGTTTAGCCAATAACACGTGCTGCCTCGTATGCGTTGCAGGTTGTGTTTGCTTTGAGAACGAGTCAGACTCTTAGTTCTTAAGTCGGCCTATACTAGTATACTAGGGTGACCATTTTCTTGCCATCAAAAACGGGGCACCTTTTTTGAAAACTAACAATTGTGATTCATTAACTATAGGCCTACGACGGACTCAGCAATAGAGTTTACTATAAAGTGCCCAAGGGGCGACAATGGGCTGAAGTAACCATAGGAAGTAACCCACGAGAACAGGAGCAAGACTTTTTGCTGGTTGTGTCGATAGCAAACGAATTAGCTCAGGAGTTACAGTGTTTCCCCAATTTGTTAGAGTATGCCTACCTCTGTTAGGCTGGAAACTAGAGTTAGACCGTTAGAGTCGGAGCAGTATTTTATAACTGCATCAACGAGCAACAGCAGTTGAATCAGTATTTATGTACGGTTAAACCGTAGTTTAGGCTGTTTAATTATTTGGCCAAAAAGTGAGGCTGTTAAATTATTTGCATGTGTATAAATGATATACAAGTAATTTCTGGATCGCCAGGTTCAATCCAGCTTCCATTTCAACTAAAAATATGCCTTTATCCAGCTTCCATTTCAGGTATAAAATGCCTTTATCCAGGTTCTACTTCTCAAGCGTTTTTCATCAATCCAGCTTCATTTTCAGCAGAATGACTACACTAACCCTAAAACTAACCCTAACCGACCCTCACGACGCCTAACCTGAGCCCTAACCGACCCTCATGCGTAAAATCCCGCTTCTATTTCGTCACTAAATATTTGTCATCGAATGTAAGAAATTGGTTGTCGGATAAAAAAGTACCGTTTTTTCGTCAATCCAGCTTCCATCTTCTCGCGTTTTCGGTTTATATTGCTACTTCCGGTTGCGAATGTTCAGAAATTGGAATAGCGCGTTTTATGGCGCGTTATATTCATGATTTTAGGCGTTTATTAATTAAACAGCCTAAACTACGGGATATCGATAATGAAAATAATTAAACAGCCTAAACTACGGTTTAACCTTATGTACAATTGTGCAGCGTATGTATACACTACTGTCCGTACAACCTTTAATATTCCATATAAAATTCAGAATTGCTCCTGCCTTTGATAGGATTCCTTGAGTATTTTGAAGGTGGTTTTGCTAAATACTCATGAATTCTATCTTTGAACCTACTTCTAACCTTGTATGTTTGACATTCTCTTCAAGGGAGTGGCGGATGAGATCTGCAAGGTCTGCGATCAACTGGGATGGCACACTCCAACGCCAATCCAACGAGATGTCATTCCTTTGGCACTTGACTCAAAGGATATAATTGGAATTGCTCAGACTGGGTCTGGAAAGACTGCCGCCTTTGCAATTCCTATTGTTCAGGCTTTGCTTAAGAAACCTCTTGGATTATTCGCTCTTGTTCTTGTTCCAACACGAGAACTGGCTGAACAGGTTTCAGACCAATTTAAAACCATCGGTGCGCCATTAAATCTAAAGACAGGTAATTTTATGTATATATCTAATTACAACCTTAAATGCATGGTCATTGCTCAGCAGTTAGAATAAAAGGACTGGATGATTTGTTTAGCTTTATCATGTTGAATATTTCATTTTGTTTATATATCTGATGCATATGAATTTGTCCAAGGTAAATGTTCTAGTCAGTTATATAAAAGGGTGCTGTACAAGTGCTTTGGTGCATGCTTACATACTTCAAGCATACATTGATGCTTAAGTACACACATACATGCATTCATACATAAACGCACAGTCGCACACACTCCTGCTGAAGTAAAGTTGTGACAGTTAAAACATTTGTACATTATGTCAACTTAACCCAGGAGCGTACTTTTGCCGAGCAAGGTTATAAATCTGTGGGAAAGAACATATATGGTTTTTACATGTGTAGTTTCTGTTTAACATCACAAGGGATCTATGGGACAGACATGCAATTATGCCAAAAACTATTGCATTCGATTAATTTATGTTTCAGCGGTTATTGTTGGTGGCCAGGAAACTTCCGAACAGAGAATTCTTCTGGCAAAACGGCCGCATGTTATTGTTGGTAAGCTATAAATCAGCGGTTCCCAACCCGTGGCCCGCGGGCCAAAAGTGGCCCGCTAGGCCTCAAAATAGGGCCCTCGCCCCTCAAAGAATTAACAGAAATATGTGACAAAATTGACAATTTGGACAGGATAGATCACATAATTATTTTCCATTACAAATTATTTTATTTTGACGTCTATAAAATTACATCAAACATTCTATTTTGATTAAGATATGACAATTTTATATGCTTTTGGTTAATTAAATTTTAGCTTTTTGGCCCCCTAATGTCAGTCAACTAAAAGTAAGTGGCCCTCGTATCCTCCGACTTAGAAAAAGTGGCCCTTAAGTCAAAAAAGGTTGGGAACCACTGCTATAAATGATATCAATTACATGGTTTCAGTGCAGAATGTTCATGCAAAGCATTTAATTTGCCCGTAATGGAAAATCTACTGGTTATGTTTTACTGAACCCTTTAAGTTTTAAGGTGAAAGTTGTTTGAAGACAGACGTAATTAAAACACAATTGGTCAATCCTAATCATAAACTTCATATTTCAATTGTATTCATAAACTGTAAATGTCCAGTAGATGTTTAAATCTAGTTGTGGGTTTCTTTGTGGTTTGCTGTTGTTTTTCTGTAAGGTTTTTTCTAAGATATTTTAGGAATTGTGAGAGGTTAGTGATAATAATTTTCTTGCTCCAAAAGTGTTTTGCGCTTTTAGTTTGTTATTTTGATTTCTGTTGCCTGTAGCAACCCCTGGCAGAATTGCCGATCATCTGGCCAACATGAAGGGATTAAATCTACGCTCGCTTAAATATCTTGTAAGTATTTTAGAATTTCTCATAACTGTCTAGCTTAATTTCTTTAAGTTCTGGTTACTGTCTCTGGCCGTTGGCTGGTTGTAATGGTGAACCATTTATTTAATTGCATGACTTCTCTACTAGTCTTTGAGACATGGAAATCTTTTGTTGAATTAGTTTGTTCTATAGATCTATACAATTCTTATAAATGTTCATCCTGTTATTTCAACTGTGTTTTTCATGACACCAAAAGTACTTTAAAATTGAATGAATTTTTTGCTCCTATTCAAGGTTTTGGATGAGGCTGACAGAATGCTGAGTGCTGACTTCGAGGGAGAGGTAGGTCTTGTTCTAGTGGGGCTATATAAATTTTGATAACATATACACACCCACCAACCAAAGAAAGAACATGTATTGATGCAGATATAGAATACCATGTGCTGTACCCTCCTGTCGCTTTTTGGATCTACCTCAACGACTTACCAACCATTTAAGAAAAAGCTGAAGATTTTTACGTTAAGCAATGAAAACTCAATGTTCTTGCTGTTTATCTAATTTACATGTTTTGTACCCATTAATGAATACTAATTGTAACTCTGCTTTGACTAACATCCTTTATGTGCTTTGTAAAATTTAAAATGTTATTGCCACCAAAATGCAATCTTTTAACCGGTCAATCTAGGGTCGATGAGTTCTTTTAACGCTTTGTCATGCAAGTCCATTGCTTTGAATGTAAATTATTTTCTGATTATTTATTTGTATTAATATGGCATATACGTTAATTCAACAAGCGACTTTAATGAAAGATACCAGTTTTGTTGGTTGAATACAACTATCATGGTTTTCTTTGAATGTTGCAATTTGAGTAACTTAAAGAAAATGTTAACAGATATTTTGCAGTGAAACACTCTAGTGGCCTTGATTACTAGATGAATACATTTACTGTACGATAGGTTTTTGGAGAATTAGAATTTGTTAAATTAACTTATTGATTTAAATTTCAGCTTATTATGTTGGCTTTTGAATATTAATCTGATTTTGTATAATTTATATAGAACTCACTTATCTCACGAAATACATTTTTACGATTGCAGGTTAATCAAATATTGAAGCAAATGCCACGCGACCGAATATCGTATCTCTTCTCAGCAACATTATCAAAAAAGGTTTGGAGCTTCATTGTTTATTTATCTTTTGTACTAATATTCAGGATTTAAATAAATATAATTAAATGTGATTAGGTTATCAATCCTTACAGCTGCAGAAAGAAAGAATGAATATTGGCGTTCAATTTGCTTGTTTATTTTAACATTTGTGATTGCCATAACTGATGAATTCTTGTGGTGGATGAATGCATACTTAAGATTAAATTGATTTTAATACATAAGTAAACAATCACAAAAATTATGAAAGAAGCACTGTGATGTGGTGTGGTGGCTTGTGTTTTTAAATTGTTGGGAAAAATTTTACAATCAGTTTGTTTCATAGCTTCTAGATTTTGAGTCATAGGATGAATGCAGATCAGCAGGTATTTCAACTTCAATTGTATAACATCGGTGAAACATATATTATGTTTTCTGTTTTAGGTGGAGAGAATGAAACGGCTTGCATTTAAAAATCCTGAAACGGTTGAAATAGCTGGTGCAAAGCAGAAATTGGAAGGCTTAGTTGAGCATTTAATACCTTGTCCAGCTGCACAGAAGGTAAGATATGGAGATACTAAGATTTTAATGTGGAGATATGTGGATTATGGAGATATGGAGATGCAGGGGTGCAAAGATACGAAGAAATTGAGTAGGCTAGTGGTGATATGAGGAAGTGGATATATGTAGATACTAGCTGGGGTACCCAGCGTTGCCCGGGAATTTTAGGGTTCGGCCCATTCCCGTCCAATCCCTCCCTCCATCCCTCCCTTTTTCCGTCCATTTCGATTACTCTTTCTGACTATTTGCAGTGTTGACTCTAGGAACCATGAAAAACTGCTTTTCCTAGCCTAGAATTCTGCTGTCGTTTAGTACACTTTTCATGACCTTATTCATGTAATAAGTTGCGGTACGTCAACTTAATTTTCTTAAATAATATATTTATATATGTATTCTACATATAATAATTCTGTCCGATATATAACGTTGCCTTTTTGTTTCTTGAAGGACGTTTACTTCTGTCACGTTCTGTTGTCGCTGGGCGAAAAGAAAACTGTTATCGTCTTCTGTGACACGCGTGCCAATGCGCGTCGCGTTTGGCTCATGATTAACTATTTGTACGAATCAGAGAAAGCGATTCTTCTGCATGGAGATCTGTCACAGGTTGGACAATGGACATTACTGTCTCCGTTCTGTGTAATCGTAAATAATGTAAACTCCAAACTTATACAGCACCCACAAAAGCGAAGTTGCGGGAGCCTGCTTATTCATGCTTGGGGCATTGCAAAATTGCTGTTTTATAGAATTAAATTTGTTAGTAGTGCAATAGTTTCACTTTTCAATTTATTTCCTGAACCACTGTAATACTATTGTGACAGTGAACTATTGTAATTTACATTAATACATGGATGTGATGTGCCTTCAATCTGTTTTCAGTTGTATAGTCATACAAGCTTCAAATATAAAGCAAATAATGCGAATCCCAGCTACTTGTGAGAGGTTCTAAAAGATTAGTTTACTCTGACTTGCGATCATCCAAAGGGGCTATATAAATGCTTTAATTGAATGAATATACCAATACTATGTAGATGTTGAGATACATACATGTATATGCGACTATACGTTAATGTCCAAAGAGATGTTATACTAAGTTTGATAGAACTGCTTTATCTAGGAAACTTCTCTTTTTCATTTTCAAAAACTCATATTTTAGTGTTTAAGAAAAGATCCTTGAACTTTTACGTCTATGTTGGGGGCTTGTCCAGTTTGGAATATGCCATTGTAGATATTTTATATTTTTGTCTGTTTAGGACCAGAGAACAATTGCTTTGAATAAAATCAGAAACAAAGACTGCACGATCCTTGTTTGTACTGACATCTGCAGTCGGTAAGCATTTCATCAAAACGTTCTGGATTATGTCTGATCTTTCATGGATTATAGAGCAGATGCTCTTTATTTATGTATTTATTTATTGGGAAGTTTTGTATGTCCAGTGTCTCTTTAAGATAGGCTACTTAGAAGTGGTCTAAACTCAACCACGGCTGAATAGGATAGTTTTGAGATTCTTGAGGAACAGAGTGGAGTAACCTATTAAGCACAGTGTAACAGGGAGGCCATTTCAAGTTGTTGTATGACTGTCAGTTAGTAAAACTACAGCACTCAGGCCATGTTCTTTAACCTCCCAATGTGTGTGATTTTTTTTCACTTACCAAAACGCCGTAGGTATGAGTAGCAATGAAGGGTTTTCGAGTCAATTAAAGTGCTAACGAGACTAAATACCGCATTGCATATCTGTTCCTAAAAGGGACATTGCGATCAAGCTGTCGTTCAACTGTATCATTAAGGCCGTATTTAATTCTACTCATAATCAGTTTAGTTTGTTATTGTAGTGGTATTGACATTCCACATGTCGATGTCATCATCAATCTTGACCTTCCGAAAACTCCAGAGGCATACACACACAGAGTCGGTCGCACTGCAAGGGCCGGACGTACCGGCATAGCATACATCTTTGTCACAGAGTATGCGCTCTCTGCTGTGTGCTTGCTCTCTGTTCTTGTAAACAGAGTAAAAATTATTCTGTAGAATGGTTGTCACAAAAGCAATTGCTAATTTGATCAAATCTGCACATTCTACAAACCAAATTTACATTTGATTATATTCTAGAGAAACCAGACAGTGCTGGGTAAGCAAAGTAAAATTCTGCTAAATATTTTCCTAATAGTATAATTCCTTTCCTGCGAAGTTGATGCTATTAGAATTGGCTTTTATGAGCAGAAGAACTTCCTGTCTTGTCCAATTTTGTTTATGCTATAGAACAAGAGCCAAAGATTCTGTACTACAATAATTAATAGATAGATGTTATTGTAAAATCTATCCATCTAATTTATATAGAGCCCAATGCTCGTTTTATGACTCATCTTTCGAATTGCGATTATGTTTCCAGCATAGGATTTGAAATTTCATTAACTTTGGTCTTTGAGTGACATCTTTAATTTTGTCTTCTTCTTTTGTATTGCTAGGAATTAATTACCACATAGGGAGGAAATTAAAGACATGTTCAGTCTTATGTAGTTTGCATGCATTTACAACTGCTCTAATATCAGCTATACCAACAACTTTTGGTGTAAAGACGGCAGGTCCCCATTTACAGTGTTTGTATTTTAAAACTCGAATTGAAGCACGTTTAAGACAAACTTTGCTTAATGCGAATTACTCACGTTGTGTAACTAACCAAATACATACAAATGTTAGAAGCTTCATTGTCTCAGTTTGATTAATTATCATTGTAAGGGGTCATTGCATAATTACGTAACGCCGAAAATGGCCGTTTTTGACCCACCCACCCACCCTGTAACGCTTCGTAACGCTTCCCTTGACCCACCCACCCACCCTCCCCAGCGTTACGTAACGATTGCTACGAAAAATCAGTTACGATTTAGGCCTACCAGACCTGTATGCCCTATGCGAATTCGTATTTATAATTCATATTTTTATAGCGAATTTAATATAGTTGGCCCCTATGTGAATCATAATTTGGCAGTAGACTATATATGTTTAAAATATACATAATGTTTTATGTATATAAATGACAGTTATGCCTTAACTGCAATTTTCTTAAATTTACCTCAAGAATAAAATTTTACACACTGCTGAAAAGTTTCACGGACTAAATTGCTCCTTAATAATTAATCAAATTAAGATGAACTAATTAATATTCATTGATAATTTTTTTCAAGGCGTTACGTAACGTTCAGCTTCTCCCACCCACCCACCCCCGTAACGTTTCGTAACGTTTTCAATGACCCCACCCACCCACCCACCCTCGAGCGTTACGTAATTATGCAATGACCCCTAATGTGTTTTCGTATCTTAATCATTCACTTGCATCAAAATTTTAATGTTTGCTTTACAGGAAGACAAATTGTAAATCAAATGAGAAATCGATAAAAACCGTATCTGACTTTCTCGGTCTGGTTTGATTGTTGATTTTTAATTTTTTAGATTTGGTTTGCTTTTTATGTTGCAGATATGAAGTCGGACGATTTAAGGAGATTGAAAGAAATCGAGAAGAGATCGCTGTGCTCGAGTTGAACACAAACGATGTCCTTAAGTTGCAAGATAGAGTCTATGAAGCACGGTCTATTGCAAAAGCCGTAGGTTGCTGCTTTATACATACAAAAGTGTTTAGTAATATTAATCAATTCAGCTCATAAGTCACCTTCAACCTATGATGATGTGTGTACACCGACCAGACACTGTCGATGGGAAGATAAGACAGCAAGGGAGAGGACTGGCCAGTGGCCACCCACCCTTATGGCCAAGACTAAGAACATGAAGTTGCTAACACTTTGTACCCAAGGCTGCTTCAGGTCTTGCTCTTCTTGTTCAAATTACTTCTGCGGTCATTGATTGGTGGTTGCATAATTGAAAGCAAAGCCAGAAGTCTTTTCCATTTAAGTCTATTAAATTGGGGTATAATTATATATTACTGGCCAATTTGTCAGTACTTTCAGCTGTTGCAAGTCATGGTTTACTTTACTTCATCTGTATTTGTTAATATGAACTTACTGGTATTCATTCCTTCTGGATAAACCAATTTGTTTAGCTTAAGTGTTATAGAGCTTAAGTGTTATAGCGTAATTGTATCAACACACCTTTAAAGATCTTTTAAAATTGAAATTTATGCAAATTATAGGTGCAATTTGAAAATAATAAATTATAGTGATGAAATTTTTGCTGTTTATGTTTTGTTGGTACTGCATTTGTGGACTTATTAATTTTAATGTTTTAGACGATAAATAAAATGGATGTGAACAGCAGGAAACGAAAGACAAACGATGACGAAGATGACGAAGTTGATGAATCGACGGAAAGTTCAAATCGACTTAAAATGAAGAACAAAAGTCGTTAGACATTTCCGTGTTACTTGCGTTCAACCTTGTACATTTGCAGTGGAAAGAAAGATTGTTCCAAATTCAGTCTGTTTAGGAAATTGTTTTGTTTAGGAAACTTCTTTATTGAAAAGTCTGAGAAAAGATTGTAGTTATGTTAAAACTGGGTGAGTGAATGGCAAGTTATAACAAGTTTGAACCGTTTCAATGGAAATTAACAGCCATTTTGTTAACCCTATCACAGAAAAGCATCCCTCGTGCGGAAAGAAGGCAAAACATCATCGGCTTACAGCAGCTAAATTGCTGGTGAGAAATAATACATTATTGATGCATAAGCCATCATTGGCTCAAATCTGCTCTACACTATGGACTCGAATCTCTGTATAATATTATGTCAAGCTTAACTTAATTTACACACACGTTTTTAATAAACTAAATGCATTTAACCCATCGAAGATGCATTTAACCCGTGAAAGAGTGAATGCATAGGGGTTCCAGGGGTTCCTGACCAGCAGTATACGACATGGTCTGCTCCACATTCAATTCAAGTTGTTTGTAAAGACAAGACCGTTCGAACTTTTTGACGTTTTGACATTTCCCGTTGAATATAAAAATAATGCAAACAAATTTGTAATTTAACTATTCTAATTGGATAAGGCATCTACTAAATAGAATAATTATAGTCACCATATAGAGAACGACGTCAATAATTAAATTATTATTATCGTTGAGATTGCAGGAAACAATTGTCAAGTTTGTATTATAATTCTTATTTAAGTTAGGCGACTAGTCCTCTGGCTTACTCTTGCGATTGATTTTGCATGCCATCAAGGCATAATCACTAATGTTGGCCTAGCCCCAATACGGTGACACAATATTAGTAGCGCAGTAGAAATAACAAAGTTCAAATTAGGCCTACTAACTTTTCTCTAGGTCACTAAGCTTTTGGTCTGTTTTCCCAACATATAATGACTCTTAACGCAGGCTATTCTCTCTATGACTGTGAAAAGCTGACAGGGATGAGCAGAGATCAATCAACATAACTTAATCATCGTTCTCTGTTAGGCCTAAGTACAGAAATTTGCTCAAGTGGACAGTCCATGCTGTCA
Source organism: Lumbricus rubellus (assembly GCA_945859605.1). Lineage (NCBI taxonomy): Eukaryota > Metazoa > Annelida > Clitellata > Crassiclitellata > Lumbricidae > Lumbricus > Lumbricus rubellus. The sequence continues at coordinate 8,442,082 of OX243814.1, read as the reverse complement.
TTTTATAATTATTTTGTCCCTCCGTGTACTAATTAATAGGCCTTCACCATGAACCTTTTCACTGAAGCAGAAGATTCTTCGTGCGAACCAGAAACAAACGAGAAGTCATAGGGACTAGCTACTAGTAGCTAGAATATTTTTATGACTTGTGATGACCTCTTCCTTTTGTTATTGACTTTGCGATGACCTCTTCCTTTTGTTATTGACTTTGCGTTGGTTCTCTGTTCTTAGCCTACTGTTCAAGACTCTATAGGCTAGGCCTAATTAGGGCGTAGATACTTTGAATGGAGACAAAAAGGCCTAGAAGGCACGGCATTTGAAAACTCCTACGCTGATTCGTTCCTTTGACTCTCGCCGTTTCAGTCACAATCCACCACAGACGTCTGACTCTGCTTACCTGACCTTTATTTGGACCTTGACCTTCAAGGCTTCGACCACTTTTATCCTACCTGCTTATCGACTTTGTTTTGACTTAGCGCCAGTGTATAGGCCTGAGGCCTATGCTATATCACCATGGCTTAAAGTGTGGCTGGACGGTCATAGACGGCGTTCATGCACTTATTTTAAAATCTGAACGCCGTCCTGCCACTTATTGGCCAGCACAGCCTGGAAAGATAAGAGACGTCCAGGCACTTATTTTTGAAAGGTATAGGGGACGTCCAGGCACTTATTTTTTCACACTTTAAACACTATAATTATCACGCAAGTTGACGCAACTCGTATCAATCCATTTTGGCTGGGCAGCGTCTCTGGCATAGTGACGGATAAGCTGGATGGCGCCAAAGAGGAACTTGACGCACAGATCACGTGATTTCGACATCCAATGAAAGTAGGCCTATTTGTGAGTTTGAAATCAAATGCGGTAAAAACTAAAAAGTTGTGTTCTGTTAGATATTTTTGTTATTTTCCTTTATTTTATTATTAAATTTTATTTTGCAGCTATTTCATGTCTTCATCAGGTCTGCTGTGACCGTGATCGGAAAGCGAGTGTATTTAAAGATCATAGGCTTGGGGCCTATAATAGGCTATAACTGCAAAGTAGCATAAAACAACTCGAAACTATTTTATTAAACAGAGACATAATTTTTTAATAGGCCTGATTTGATAACCTAAAGCTTTTATCACTAGGCAGAAGCATTTTTTCATATTTCTTAATCTTGCAAGAATTCCATCTAGCACCGCCATTCCTCGTAGGCCCTTATTCAAGGCTCCGATGCTTGTCTTGGACAGGTCTATGATTCGCAGACGGCAGAGGCGACTAATATTAGCATACTCCACTTTACTACTGTCAGCATTGTCTTGATTAGGCTATGCATAAGCCATACACTGTATTAATTTAATTATTGGTGATAACTGTTAAGATGTCTGCTGAAGCTGTCAGATAATGTATTTATTTAAGTATATTTCTCGCATTTGCTAAACGCCTCTTCAAGCTCGCTACTTAGAGGCGCTCCCGAACAGCACGGACACAGCATCGGAATCTCATGCCGAAGCGCAAGAGGAATTGCGAGTGAAGGACTTGCTCAAGGTCTCGACGTGGCGGCTTGAGTTGAGGTGGATTCGAATTTGGAATCCCCAGCTCCAAGGCACCGAAGCCACCACTGCGCCCGCTCTGATAATAATATTATAGTCTCTAAAATTTGAACTTTCTTCCACAGAGTCGATTGTCTAATAAGATCATTAAAATTAATTGCCAGCAACATCGGAGCCTTCAAACCTCTTTTACAGGCTCACTCATTTTGCTTCATTATTAATTTTAAAATAAAGTAGCTTATTTAATTAAATATATGTCAGCATTAGAGTTTAACTTACTTCAAATTGGTTGTTTGAAGTTAAAGTACAATTTACTCCATTATACTGTATTTTAAATTCAAGAACAAATTACTTGCATAAATAGAACTAGGCCAATAATATTTAAATACTTCCCATCACTGATGTAATTAGTGTGGATGCTAAAAGGATTAATCACCTCATTTTGTTATCCATATTTATTATGTTGGCAGGTTTTGTTGAAAGTGTCAAACTTTTCATGGAAATGGCCAGTACAGAATCGAGTGCATTGGTGATCCGAGGACAATCGAAGGACATAACAGAATGCTGTTTATGCAATGATACTTACAAGGGTCCAAGGATTCTGCCATGTATTCATACACTCTGCTTGAAATGTCTGGAAGAGGTAGGAGGTAAAACCAGCAAAGGTCCTGGCTACCGGATGCCATGTCCAGTGTGCAGAAAGGAGTTCATGATCCCAGAGGAGGGTTACGCAGCCATACAGAGAAATTTCTTTGTGGAAGAGTTGATAGAGATGGCGAAAATTGCAAGTCTATCTGGAGGTTCTGATCGTTGCGAGGCTTGCATGAAAGAAAAGAGCGAGGCGACGTCAATTTCAGAAGTTCCTTTAGCGGACATGTATTGCACTGACTGCAAACAAAAGATGTGTCAAGAATGTAGCACACATCACAGAAAAAACAAATTGACCAGAAGCCACCGGATTATTGCAGTTGTAGATTCCCAAAGCAAAGCGCAGATCCCAAGACCGAGCATTTGCGTACAACATCAGAAAGAACACGGGCTGTATTGTTCTGATTGCAAACAGTTTCTGTGCACATCATGCTTTAGTGAGAGCCATCAAAATCACAGACTGCAGAATGTTGGGAACGCAGTTGAAGGCCTCAAGAACGAGATCAAGGGCAGCCTTTCCAGTTTAGAAGTTTGTGAGTCTCAAGTTCTTGAAAAGAAGGTAATTCTGAACCGTGATATAATGAAGTATTGTGAATACTTGGAAGGCTTAAAGCTTGAAGTTCTTTTACAGAAATACGCAGCAATAAAACTTGTGAGTGATCATGCTGAGCTCATTATGCAAAATATTGACCAGTTGAAAGCGCAGAAACGGAATGAAGTTCAGGCGGAAATCGAAGACACTGGTCGATTTTTGATTTGGCTGGAATCTTTTAAAGTCTATTGTGCCGAGATCATGGCAAAAGGGTCAGGCAGTGACATATGTTGTGCCGTAGACAGACTTAAAGCAGTTCAAGACATCAAGGAGCGGATTGAATCAGAAATTAAAATAAAAACGAATTTGCATAGGCCTAAGATGTCTTTTCAGGTGTCTGACCTGGAAGAATTTGTGAAGAGAGAAGATTACAACGTCATTGGAGCTATTCGGGGTAGGCTGATTTATTGGTTCTACTGCTTCAAATTACCATGAATTGTCTAAAAAGATGTTGTAAAGTTCAAGTGATGATGCTGTGGTAATGGCTGGTCAGTTGGCCACAAGTCACTACTGCAATAAACTCCTTCCTTTTCCTTTATATATATATATATATATATACACATACATAATATATATATGTACAATTGTACATTGGTTTACTATTTAGTAAGTTGTTTCTTTCTCTGAAGTGCTGTGCTCTCCAGGATTTGTGTGTGTTGATAAACTTCTTTACACTTTTTACATGCAACTGAAACTGATGCCTGACTACAGCACTTGACTAGCGTATGCTTTAGCTCTCGCACTGATACAGAGCCCAAGAATGGATTCCTATTCTTGAATTGGCTCCATGTTTGGGGTTCCTGGTTCAAGTTGCATTAACGCTCACTGCTCCAGTGTTAGCCTACTTATCCCTGGACATTAACTTAAACTTTTTATAAATGTTATTATAAGCGCAGAACTGAATTGCTTTATTTTCACAGACCTGTTTAATATTGTATCAAAATAGCTGATTATTACTGAGCATAGATCATTTTGCATTGTCTTCACGGTAATTGAAAGACATATAGATGTAAGTGCCTTGATGTAGATTTCAATCAGGTAGATAAACACACAATACTTATATCCATACAGACATTCATGCAGGAAGGCCGGTACCTTAGATATAATGTATATACAAACATACACCTATGCATGCACACGTTCTTCTAGTAAAATTAAGAACTTTGATGAATTGCTGCTCTCTATGTTGTTCATGTCACTGAATGTAGAATGCCAAGCAGAAGTAGAGGGTCAAGGTGAGACAAGAACCGGATCTGGGGACATAAAAATAGATGAGTACAGAATGCCTGCCTCTGGTAGCAATGGAATTCTGACAAAAATCAACCGCTTGAAGCAAGAATTGGAGATCGAACGATGTCGGATCAGCGATTTAGAAATAGAGAATAAAGCTTCTGAGAAACGAATCAATGAACTGAACTTGGAACTCGGCATAAAGAGACTCCGGAAATCCGTCTCGGGATTGCCGCTGGCACAGGCTACAGCCGCTACACGGCCATTTTGTATAGGCAAGTACACTACAATACATTACAGAGTTAATGCTTAGTACACGAGCCTTGATTAAACTACAGCGTTGATCTTGGATGGCTTATTGTGCTAAGGGGTGCTCAGGTATTTTTATGCTACAGCATCTAGCAAGTGGATTAATTAGATTCAAGCCAAAACATAATCTGCTTTTTGAATGAAGTAGGAATTTTAAGGCACATGATTATATGTAATAATTATGCACACAACTCGGACCCTCCTGAATTATCGGCCGGCAATAATGTCTTGATACCATAGTTAGATTATAAGTTAATCATGAGTTTTAAAACAAGATGTGAGGCATTTGAAGTCAAAACAATGAACCTTTGACATGAAACAGAGTTAGCCACAATGTAAAGTTTCATTCTAGTCAGGATTGCTGTGTTCATGTACTTATAACCGTCTTGATGGAAGTCTTGTTTGAAGTTTTAGGTCTCCAGTAAAATTGCTAGGTCTCAAGATTAATTACATGATTTTTAAGTGCAAGTATGAATAGATGTGCATTTTGCAAAACTTTGGCCACATAATTTATATAAACGTCAAAAGTATATTAAAGTACGATGGTCACAAGTATGAGTATTATGTACTTGAAAATTGTAGTAAAGTTGTACTAAAGTAGAAGTATCAAAATAGATCTCTGCTTGATACATATAATTTATACAAGCATACAATATACATATTACACATATGCAAAAAGACATGCCTGCGTGCTTGCTCTTATATATATATGTACATGATGTATAGGACCCTAGATATGTGTTAATTAGCGATGATCTTAATTATTTAGATGTGTCTCCACCGAGAATCGTTATCGATTGTCCAAATCTGGCGACAACATTATGTACAGAGCGGTGATCACTGATGAAGAAAACATCTTTCAGCTTGACCATCTTGGATGATGAACTGTTCCTGGGATGTTTCATTGTTGACGTTGATAATTCTATTGTAGAAGTTTATGACATTAAAACTTTCAATTTTAAACATCGATGGCAGGTTAAGCATTTAACTCAATGGAATTATATACTGGTGTTGCTGGCATCCGTTGCATGTATGTTGGTGATTTTGTAAGAAATGATGTGCCAGTAACACAGAGAACAGAAACTGACAATGGAACATGTATTCAAATCAGTGGAAAATTTATGGTGGAACCCGTGTTTCAGATTTGTCAGTTACGTGGGAAGGTATATTGTGTTATATAGTCCTACTACTAGCACCAATACATTAAATGATATGGAGTACTTGGTTCATAGAATGAGGCTGGAACATAGTTGGAGTACAGTACTCAATACCCATGGCATGCCTTAAAAACCGGCCAGTGGTAACTCTGCGGGCAGTAGGGGAAATCGTTTGCACAGAGTGCTTATAATAGGCCTATTGTCCCAAAGTGGACAAATAACAAGGCCATTTGGGGATATGTCAGTTTTAAGATATACGCTTCTCTAAAGTGAATAAAGTGAAATAGCCAGTCTATTTAACAGTAGATGCTTTTGCTAACATTCTAGTAACTTGGGTGTTTCACATAATTCAGACTCAACTTTTACAAAGGCCTTGGGGTTGGTATGTTTGCTGATAAAAATCCCAGCTATTTGTATGTGAAGGTCTGAAAAAGATTTTTGTGTTTGATTTTGTTTTTTATTCTTGCTTAGATTTAATTTATTCTGTTATTATGTTTGACTTAATCAATAAAAACCAGTTATTGATTTTTGCATGCTTTAGTATATGAATTAGCTTGTAAATATTTTGATGTTAGCATGTTATATTTCAGTTAAAGGCATGCAAGTGCATTGTTTATCATATTTTAATACAGTTGCTTATGCTATTGAATCATTTGGTCATATGATTTGAAAAATGTCTCTTGGTAATTTGTCTTCATGGGTCAGAGGAGTTCAGTAATGGAATACGCTACGATATATCTAGTAAGTCAGTAAGTATTTTCTTTATTAGTCATGATTGCAATACCACGTGACGTGTACTTGTTTTAGTCACCTTCCATTGCTCCAAGATGTCCGTCCAACTCTTGTTGCATGGGGTTCATAAGATGCCTAGTTTGAGGACACCTGCTTCTTTAATTTATGCAAATGATCTTATTGAATTAACTTATGTAGTTGCTGTAATTGCTTTATTTATAATCACTCTTTGCATTAGGGTCAAACACGTAGGCTACTACTCTTGCAATCCACATAGAATAAAAGTGCAATTTTCGTTAGCATGGGAATCTTGGGGCGCTCTCCCCTAGTTAGTTCACTCGCAATTATCAAACCCGAGCGGCTGTTGCTTGCAGGTCAAATCCGGACAGCACTTCTGCGAGTTGTCGCAAGACTCTAGATACTTTTTGCATTCTTCTCTTGACGACCTTTCAAACTCGGAAACATAAGCATTGACGTCAGCAGAGCGTTGTGCGTTTTTCGTTACATCTATCCTGCAACGAGAATGGTGAAATAATTATTATATCCTCGAGTCACTGGTAATAAATCCATGGTATTAGGCAATAATCATAATAGCTCCGATTATACCCAGCACTATCAGCAATTTAGTAATGCCAAAGTATGCCTAGGCCTACCTGATTTTCCATGTGGACAATAGGAAGATCCCGTGTAGGAATATGCACCATAATTTTTATAGCCTAATTATGCAGCTGTTCCCCCTGCAGCTGAAGCATGTTGATAGTCAAAGTAGGCATATGCAAGCAATTCAAAGACCGCATAGTAGGCTAATTAACCTATTCCTATTGGGAGCGTGCTCACATCAGCGATTATTCGTGTATATTTCCGGTGTAAAATGGATTTGTGCATCTGTAAAAGCATTTGTGTGCGATTAAACATAGTTAGGGGTCATTGCATAATTACGTAACGCTCGAGGGTGGGTGGGTGGGGTCTCTGAAAACGTTACGAAACGTTACGGGGGTGGGTGGGTGGGGTCAACTAAACGTTACGTAACGCCTTGAAAAAATTATTAATGAATATATTAAATTTCCATCGAATGGCACTTCAAACATGATGTGATCGAAGTTTAAGCTTCGTGACATTGATTTAACCCTCAACAGCTAACGTGTAAAAACTTACGTTACAGCTAACCTGGGGTCCAGCTGGACGCCATTGTATTTGTTTAACATTTGCATTTGTAAACACAATATCGATGATGAAAATCAATTCCCCACTATTTCTATTGGTAAATTGGTTATGTATATGTACTTTTTATAGCGTCCCTTCAAGATTACTACTCAGAAGCGCTCCCAACTACAGCGCCGACACCGAATTGGAGTTTCAAGCTGAGGCGCTAGACAATTGCGTGTGAAGGACTTGCCCAAGGTCCATACAAGGCGGCTTGAGGTGGATTCTATGCCCTACTACAAAATATGCAAATGTCTGCAAGCAGTATGGGTGCGAGAGGGGCCTAGGGGTATAAGCCCCCTAAAAGAAGGCTATCCGTTTTTACATGGAAAAATGAAATATTTCCATGTTAAGCCCTCCTATAAAATGTGAAGTTTTCATGAGATTTCGACCAAATGACTAAACAAAGATCATCAGAAATTTCCCCCCCCCCCCTCCCAACACCAAACCCCCTGAAATTTTCTGGCGCCGCCACTGTTTGCAAGTAAATAACTCCTTGGGCACCGAAATTAAAGTTTATGTAAGTCTATTATCCTATAATTGTCGTAGTGAACATTACGGTTAGTGTCAGAGTAAGGGTTAGGGTATGTCTATTTGACCCTGTCTGACTGTCCGTCTGTCTGTCTGCCTGTCTGTCCGCCTGCTTGTCTGCCTGTCAGACCGTCCATCCATCTGTCTGTCTGTCTTTCTGTCTGCCTGTCCATCTGTCTGTCTATCTGTCTGTCTGTCTATTCGTCTGTCTGCCTCTCTGCCTGCCTGTCTGTCTGCCTGTCCGTCCGTCTTCTGTCTGTCTGCCTGTCTGTCTATATGTCCGTCTGTCTGTCCGTCAGTCTGTCTGTCTGCATGTCTGTCTGTCCGTTTGTCTGCATACCTGTCAATATGCTTGTCTGCCGTTCGTCCGTCCGTCTGTCAGTCTTCTGTCTGTCTGTCTGCCTATCTGTCTGTCTCCCTGTCCGTTCGTCCGTCCGTCTGCCTGTCAGTCTTCTGTCTCCCTGTCTGTCTGGCTCTCTCAGAGTCTCTCTGACTGTCTGTCTCACACTCTTTTATTCTCTCCCTCTGTCTCTGTCTTTGTCTGTCTTTGTCTCTGTCTGTCTGTATGTCTCTCTGTCTGTCAGTCTGTCTGTCTGCCTGCCTGTTTGTCTGTATGTCTCTATGTCTGTCCGTCTTTCTATCCGTCTGTCTGTCAGTCTGTTTTTGCATTTTTTGTATTGATATACGGAAAAGTCTTATGAAAATCCTATGTAATTTGTTGGGGTCCGCATGGACCCCAGAGGAAAAAAATTAATTAAAAAATTGTGCACAGTGTTTTTTAAAAACTTTTTTCAGGAAAAGCACCCCAACATAAAAACAAACAATTACATAAAATATCAAGGTTGCAGCCCCTTCACAAATATGAAAAAATATATGATGAACATGCTTGGGGTCCGCATGGACCCCAGGTTAGCTGTTGAGGGTTAAAATTTAACCGAAGTAGGTCTGTAATTAGCCTATACCTGAAGAAGATAGCCTACCGCTGCCTACGGCAGTAGATACCAGTTAGCCTACATACATGCCAGGTCATTTCTGTTCTCCCGTTTGTGGAAACTTGGCAATATTTCTATTAATAATATTATTGTAGAAGTGCCCAGACTAAGGAAATAAATAGTTCATCTTAATTTTGATTAAATATTAATGAGCCATTTAGTCCGTGAAACTTTTCAGCAGTGTAAAATTTTATTCTTGCGGTAGAATTTAAGAAACTTACAGTTCACTGTTCATACATGACTGTCATTTACATACATAAAACATTGTGTATACTTTAAGTCTATTCTACTGTCAAATTGTAATTACGCTTATACATTTACGCTATTCGCTATGACAATATGAATTATAATTCCGCGCTCACATAAGCCAATAATTATAGACCTAAATCTCAACTGATTTTTCGTAGCGATCGTTACGTAACGCTTGGGAGGGTGGGTGGGTGGGTCAAGAAAAGCGTTACGAAGCGTTACAGGGTGGGTGGGTGGGTCAAAAACGGTCATTTTCGGCGTTACGTAATTATGCAATGACCCCTTAGGCCTAAAGTTGTTTATTTGTCAACCGATAAGTGAGTAATAAAATTATATATAGGCCTAGCATGGAGGATGGGAAGGGAAAGGGATCTGCAGTTAAAAAATTCCTGAAAAGAAACCCTGCTATAGGTATAGCCTATAGCGGTTAAAGTGGTTTGGGTGAACAGTAGGAAGTCCGAAGAGAGTTTTATTGGACTCATGTGTTGCCATGGGTTCATCGCATTTTGGGTAGTGCATGGAATTCAAGCCAAACATTCTCAAAGCAGACGGAGCGACGTCCCACGCGTTCCCCTCGCTGTCTGAAATGCTTTAGGCCTATGTAAATCATATGCCTGCTCAGAATGTTGTAGGCCCTATGCGCATGAAAACATAGGTCTACACACATGTGATTAGATTCGAAGGATATTAACCCTTCTGCCTTCAAGTCGTTATTCCTCTTGTCCTTTTCGTTGTTGGATCCGACGTTTCGCTCGTTAAATTCGCCGGCTACAGTAATGGAAAACCGGTTTTTTCATTCGAATCAAATCGCAAAGTCTGCAATGCTACATTATAGCTCCCGAGAGACCCGATCACTTCACATATCCAAAACAAGCTCCCCCTTCTCCTGCTACTCCTTCTTCTGCTCCTCCTCCTCCTCGCCATCCTCCTGCTCCTCCTCCTGCTCCTCCTCCTGCTCTCCAAATACAATGATATCACTCAACTTAGCCTTGTCCTCAAAATATCTCTCTAACTGTAGACCTGCGCATTGGCCTAAACCCCTCTTTGCAACATCTGCTCGCCTATTTCGCTAAACTGACCGATAAATGTATCCCACCATTGATTGTATTTTTTTTAAATTTTTCATCTGTAGGCTAGGCCTAATGGTAGCATTCTGAGCTGTCATCTTAACGAAATTTCTCATTATGCATGGATAAACAGTGGATAACACTGTAGAAATTTATAGTGATATTTCTGAAATATTGGGGAGATGTAGCCTAGGCTATATACTCATCTCCGTCACATCTCCGTCCACCACAAACTCTGCATGGAGGTCACCGTTTTCTTCTGTCCTCTACGTCTCCGACCATTGTGACAGAGGTGGATCAACAATTCGCACGGTTAGGCCTAGTACGCTGTACGTCTACTGGAGGATAACCTTACAGAAATGCTGTTATAAATTTACACGAATAAAAGAACCACAAAATAGGCTACGTGTTGACAAAGATTCGACGTTGAAAATAGTCGTAGTGGGTCTGTACTGTTTACTGTTTCATTTGGAATAATAATTATTATGACCAATGAGACCGTAGAGATCATGAACTAGTAGGGCACTTGTGCTTAGCGTATAGGGCCTACATGTGGGCAATTTGGCTGCGTGTGTATATTCTGTCACCAGATTACCGATCACGAGCAGAAGCCAAAAGCAAAGCATCTTCATTTTCACGGTGGAAATGAATCTGAGTTTTTGCTGAAACATACAATTTGACCAGATTGTCGTTCTTTATTTCAAAAGCATTTAAACATTTAGGCCTAGACTGCAATCACTGTATCCTAGCTGCGGGGGAATGTTATCCTCTATGTAGGCCTATCTCGATTATCATTGTTCATGACAATCTTTATGATGATCTTTCGACCTGTGTCTAGCAATTAAGGTTCTTCGTCTCTTATTTTTATTTCTCATGAAGTAAGCTCTTTTAATATTCTTCCAAAACCATGTAAATGCAGTTGAATTTCCTACTTCCCCGAGCGGAAAAATCAGCTTAGGCCTACGACGAATTTTTCGTCCAGCACTCTAGGGCTTCAGTCCTGCTAGACCTGAAAAGATTGCAAAGCAGCATATAGGCCTAGGCTTTTTTATAGGTCTACAAAGTTGTTCCCATTTCTGCATGCGGCTGCATTATCCTGCATGTAGGCCTACGTTTGAGAATCTGATAGCCTATGTCGCTTGCCGTTAAAACCTTCAGGCTGAGCTTAAGAAGATTGTGCCGAAGCTAGTAGGCCTATATAAGGCCTAAATTATAGGCCTACTATAGAACCTATCCATGCACATAAATTAACCCTTTAATGCCGGAGGGTATAGGATTTCCCATACATTTTACTACACTCTCGGCTTTAACCCTTTAATTACCAGCGTGTACTTAAATGCATGGGAAACATTATGTAGCTGGTCGTTAGGCCTAAAGGGTTAAAGGTTTTGATTTCTTTAATCTGCGAAACGAAAATTCAAAAGTTCTTTAGCAATAGCCTAATTAATCCTTCCCGTGTATACTGTAGCCTATAGGCTTAGTACTATAGTCTGCATAATTATCATAGAAGACGACGTAAAATAGCCTAGGCTAGGTCTACATGTAGCCTGTGGCTTTCTTACAAGTCTGAAGCTGAAGTCGAAACACTGCATCCGTTTGCAAGCAACACTTCGATGCTAGAACGTTCAACGGTCGCGTGTTAGGCTATTATAGGCCGACGTGTAGGCCTACTATGGAATCCGCCTACGCTTTTGTCACGTAGCCTATGCATGGTCGTGTTATCTACTGTAGGCAATGCATAGCATTCCATACACGACGTGTTCATGAGATGAGATCAGTCACTGTGACGTGAACTCAGAATACCGATCGTATCAACAATTTAAGTTCGACTGCTTTGTTTATCTCTTAGGCCTAATCATAAAGGATGATCGAACATAGACTTTCCATTCACGATTAAAACTGAACTCTTCGAGATCTCCCATCTCGATTCTACTCAGATTCCACCACACAAGTGACACAACCACCATGTATCACTGATTAGCCTAAAAATCTTGCATCACGTACGCTGTCTCGTCGGTTTCATCTACCTGGAGTTTGACCTCGCACCGAAACGAACCCGGCTGCATGCTTTATTGGCAGTGGCGGGTTTGATTTAATATACACTGTGTCCGGAAAAAAGGAACCGATTTTGTAAATCTATATAAATAAAAATGAAACTTTCCAATAGTTCATGACGCAATCACGCCGAAACTTACGCACCGATTGTTGTGAAAATTTACCAAAACCTTCCATTCCAATAGCACCGTGTCTTAAGATTTCTTTTCCCCGAAAAAACGCTATATTTTCAACAAAAAGTGAACTTTGCAATACGTTCGCCCGCCATTTGCAAATTCAACCAAACCTCACGCTTGCAAAATTTCAGAATCGTCTTGACCCGAAACACAGTGACGAAACATGAATGAGGTCGCGTGCCGTGACGTCATAAGCGAGTCGATTAATAATTCCATTACGAAAAAGGCCTTACCGCTGTCAGTTAGGGACGGTACGTGTGAGGGAGGAAAGGAGCGGAGGTGGAGGGGGAGGGGAGAAGAAGGGGGTCTTTATGCCACAGCAACGCGTGGCTGGGTACAGCTAGTATGAAAATAAATAGTAAATATTCAGCGATTTAATCCTAAGTGGCTATTCTTCTGCAGGTGCTTTGAGCAAGTCTTAAATCTATTCCGATTTTCATCTAATTTGGCAGATAACTATGTTTCTGAAGGTGGAACACAAAAACATATTGGTCGATATTAGCATCGCAATTTTAATTTTTAGACACGCCCTAGTAAGCATAGCCTACTTAATAATTACCACAGTGCCGCTCTCCAAATGACTCAACGGATGTGAAACCATGCTGAGGGTGTAAGGTTGCATGGTTAGATGGGCAGGATATGTGGCAAGTTATCCAATTGACACCCAGGTTATGGGCAGAAGTTGCAATGAAACGATAAATTGGGGAAAGTCTTCAGAGAGAAGCAAAAAGTCAATTTTTAGAAGTTGCCGAGTGCCAAGCCATTACGAGTTCAGTTTTGGAAGAGCTCTGTTCTTATTCCAAAGAACTCATTCCAATCCCATCTTACAAAACAAAATCATAATCCATAATCGTATTGCCGGTGATTGTCCCGTACCATAAGGACAAAGAAAAAGTGCATCTATAGACAAGTAAAACAACATACCTCAAATAACAATCTTAATCAACTCTAGCCCATTCAAAGTATAAGAAACGCTGGCTGTGCGCACCTGCCACTGAAAGATAATACACTTATACAATAATTTTTCACAAGCAAACCCAATTACTGCATTATACAGAAATCAATAAATGGTCATTGATTTACTAAGTCAAGCGATTACAGAATCACTTAGGCCTAAATCATAAACAGAAATTAAACCGAAAAATTGTAAACAGATATCTTTCTTCGATTTTCGCATACAAATAGTTGTCTTGTGTCATTATCAACATACACGGATCTTGGTTTTTGAAAAGGCGCAGTTGAAGTTAGGCAACTCTGAAGTTCTAAATCTGAGTTCAAGACCACAATCCTGTTATTATCACGATCCACGACTAGAATGTTCCCGAAATCGTCCACTGAGAAATGGGCCGGTTTATCCAGCACTCTTGAGTTATAAACGTGTGGTACCTCTTTCACTTCAGAGGATTGTCCACCTGACAAAGGATTCTCTCCAAACGACCTCACAATTTCTCCACTTTCGGATAATAAAAGTACTCTGTGCAAATGATCTTTGACAAAACCGTGACTGACCACAAAGTAACCACTGGCCAGTTTTACTGCATTCCATGGGTATTCAATACCCAAACTCGATGGCAGCCTTATCTCATGAACTACTACTCCATTTCTAGTGTACTCGATTAATGAATTACAACCAGTAATTACAATAATATTGCCATCTCCGGCAACTGACAAACTTGAAACGCAATTGCCACCGTAAATTTTCCACTCCTTTGCATCTGATCCATTCACATCTGTCCTGTGTATCACTGAATCGTATCCTATAAAACCACTGACACTTGAGACACATGCATACAAACATTTATGTCTGGTGCAGGAAGCCATGCAACGGATGCGAGTAACACCCACTTTACTTAGAGATAAATACTTAACCTGCCATCGACGTTTAAAATTCAATGTTTTAATGTCATAAACTTCTACAGCAGAACGACCAACACGGGTATCGAAACATCCCACGAACAGTTCATCATCCAAGACGGTCAAGTCAAAAATGCTCCAGTCTTCAGGTGATCGGTCAACACCTTGCATTGTCTTCACCAGATTTGGAGATCGTTTGTAATCGATAGAGATTCCAGGCGAAGGTGCTTCTAAACAATTAAGATTACAAAGCGGTACACAATGTACACATGCATATAAAAAATGTAATCATGCACGAATGTATGTAGGCCTAATAATTATGCATGTATGCATGTATAGTTACAAACATATCAAGCAGAGATGTTAAACATGATAGGCTACTTGTAGGCCTATAGTGGTACAACTTGAGCCTAATGATAATTTGCAAACAGTCAGAGTAAGGCACAAGTGTCATCTGTGCAAGAACATCTGTAGCAAATGCTTTGGTTTACATTGGCTAAGATTACTGTGATATGCGCACTGGAATCATTAATGGGCTTAAGTAAAAAATTATCAAGTTTTTCCAGCGAGATCGGAAGTCTTTGACCGCAGCCATATAACTAATACATAATTAATAGCAGTATATAATTAATCAGTGTTTATAGTCTCTGAAGAAGGAAAATACCCCAGGAACGAATCCCCAAAGAAAAATCGCGAGATGGTTCAACTTCATACATGTAAATATGTATCATTTTCTGCCTCAAAAAGTGCAACAAACAACAAATTCCCCACCCATCAGAAAAAGCCAACCGGCCTTGCGCATCTGCACATACGGCCAGTCGGCCACGCTTGTTAAATTTTGGTTATAGAAATCATCTGGTCACCTGGTGCTCTTGGAGCTCTGGTGACAGTAATGATGTATCCTCTCCAGTGTTTCCTCTCTCTTTTTGCCTCTCTTAGCGTCTCCAAGCTCATACCAGACTTCTCGTGTATTTCATCCATCCATTTCTTCCTTGGTCTTCTTCGTCTTTTTGTTCCCTCTCCGCATGCCATCATCAATTCTTTTTCCAAACCGTTTGATCTCATCACGTGGCCGAAGTAGCTTAATTTCCTCTTAGTTGCTGTTTGCTGCAGTGTCTCATCCTTCTCGATTCCCAGCTCCCCGCGCACCGACTCGTTAGTTCTCCTTTCCGTCCATGAGATCCTTAGCATCTTTCTCCAAATCCACATCTCGCACGCGTTGATTTTCTTTTCCATAACCCGTGTCTTCGTCCACGTCTCACATCCATAAAGGACCACTGGAAAGATCAGTGCTCTTGCCAGTCTTTTCTTTGTTTCCCTACTCACATGTTTATCCTTCCATATCCTTCCCAGACCGTTCATTGCCGTTTTCCCCAGTGTTACCCTCCGCCTTATTTCCGTATCACTTATTCCCTCCTTCTCTATCATAGCTCCCAGGAATGTGAAGCTCGATACTACTTCTATCATTTCCCCGTCCACCTCAAAATTCTCCAATTTTGCAGAACTTTGTCATAACCTTTGTTTTCTTTATGTTGAAGAATAAACCTGCCTTTTCAACTCTCTTTCTTAACTCTTCTTATTAATTCGGCCAAGTCGTTCTTTTTCCCGGCTAGTAATGTCGTATCATCGGCGTATCTCAGGTTATTCAATATTTTCCCCGCTATTCTAACCCCCTCCGTTGCCTCTTCCAATCCAGCATTTCTCATAATTCTCTCGGCATACAGATTAAACAGGAAAGGTGACAAAATGCACCCCTGCCTCACTCCTTTCCTTATTTTAAAAATCCCTGTATCTCCATATTCAGTTCTTATCACCGCCTCTTGATCCACATAGAGGCCTTTTAGTAGTTTTACCAGATGTATCGGTATTCCCATCTCAACCAATATCTTCCACAGTAATGTATGGTCTATGCAATAAAACGCCTTACTATAGTCTATAAAGCATAGATGTACCTTCTGACCATACTCCCTCTGTCTCTCCATAATCCATCTTATGTTGGCAATCTGGTCGCGCATTCCTCGCGCCTTCCTGAAACCTGCTTGATTGACTGACCAGTAATTCTCTTTCAATTGTAGGCTATTCTCCATTCTTTTGTGGATTATTTTGAGGAGTATTTTACTAGTGTGCTATATCATCGCTATCGTTCGATAATTTCCGCACTCCCTCGCATCACCTTTCTTGAATATTGGGATGAATATTGACCTCTTCCAGTCCTCCAGCCACACCCCAGTTCTCCAGATTTGATTGCATAGTTTTGTGATTGTCTTCACAACTGCTTCCTCTCCTGCCTTTATCAGTTTTATAGGTATTCCGTCATGTCCCGGCGCTTTGTTGTGCTTAAGCTGTCCTATTGACCACTCCACCTCTGCTTACATTATTTCTGGTTCACTTTCAAATTAATCCATTTCGATGTTTTCCTTCTTGACACGTTCATCTTCCTTGTATACTGTATAGCTCTTCCGTATACTCTTTCCATCTTTCCTTCATTCCTTCCTCATCTCCTATTATCTTCCCATCTTTCGTTTTGAGTGAGCCCATTCTAGGGCCAGCTGTCTTCGTTATTTTCTTTATCTTTGCAAACATTTCTTTAGTTCTTCCTTTCTTCTCGTCTTCCTCCAGTTCCTTGCACATTTCCTTGAGGTGGTTTTCCTTGTCCTCTCTTGCCATCTTTTGAAATGCCCTATTTAATGTTTTTACCCTATCTCTATTCCCTTCTTTCTTTGCTTCTCTCCTTTCCATTGCCACCTTAATGGCCTCCTTGGATAGCCATGGGTATAGAAATACAGACTTTAAAAGGTCATCAGTCATTTTAGCATCAAAATTAAATGACCTTTTTAGAGATTTTGACCGAAAACTAAAAAAGAGGTCATCAGAAAATTTGACAGTGGCTCAGCCATTCACCCAAAATAGCCAGCCAAAGCGAACTTTTTTTCGCCCCTCCCCCGAATTTCCCCCGCCCCATACCAGAGGGACTAGATTAAACACTGCAACATAATAGGACTGTTTTGGAAAGGCTCCTATTAAATTCATTGTACTGGATCCAGCAGCACAAAATAGCTCATACTGTAGCACAGTAAGCCATGATCAACACCATAGCCAAATCAGGGCCAAGAATACTAGGCATTATTTACTCACCTTTACATGATGGCTGTACAGCCGGTGTCATCTGCAATCCCGAGATGGATTCCAGGGGCCCAATAATGCCAAGTTCCGTCCTGAATTCATCGATTCGTTTTTCAAGAGCTTTCTTCTCCAATTCCAATCCATCTCTTTGACGTCGTGTATCATCCAGTTCTTGTTTCAAGCAATTGATTTTTGCAAGAATGCCATTCTTACTAGAGATGGCCATTCCATAAGTCACTTCCATTTTTATGTCTCCATCGTTTGAGATATTGTCAATGTCAATTTTCGTATCACCTTGGCCATCCACTTCTCTTTGGCATTCTACGTTGAAGGATAAGACCATTATAATATATATAGGCCTACCAGCAATTTATTAAATTTTCTTTAATTTTACTAGATCAATGTGTCCAACTGTACATGCAGACGTACATTTAGCAACACTTGAATCGACGCGTGAGCAAAGCAATTTTCAAAATCAACCGAGTCACTATAAAATTAATATAGAAATAGAAATATTATATCTATTAATAGTGTCAACTTATTTAATTTGTACACACACTGTCACAGTCACGGGACAAGTGAATATGTGACCATCTGACCATGCCACTGAATAACACATCCACAATAAATGACTAGAAGCCCAAGTAAACAGATATCAAATCTCACTTCTTAATTATACTTTGCTTTATACATCATGACAAGATAACTCAAACTTTGCCTCATCACTCTTTCAGACAATTCGTGGTAAGTTGTAACTATAAAGTTGTAAAAATAATTAGCAAACCCTGAATAGTTCCAATGATGTTGTAGTTTTCTGTCTTCACAAATTCCTCCAGACCAGACGTCTGAAAAGACATTCTATGTAAATCAGTCTTTATTTCAATGTCCAATTCATGTATCTTCTTCAAATCTTCGAATCTTTCTTTTAATTCGTCGATGGTGCAACATATGTCACTGGCTGATCCCTTTGTCATGACCTTGAAACAGAAGACTTTAAACGATTCTAGGCAAGTCAAATCTCCATCACGGTCTTCAACTTCAGCCTCAACTTCTTTCCGTTTCTGTACTTTCAACTCTTCAATATCTTGTATTACAAGGTTCGCATGTTCACTGACAAGCATTATAGTTGCACGAAGCTGCGCACGAACCTCAAGTTTTAAGCTTTCCAAGTGTTTACAATACTCCTCCATCTCACAGTCAAGTACTTCTTTCTTTTTAGCAACTTCAGACAGGCAAATTTCTAAACCAGAAAGGATATCTTTTATCTCGTTTTTAAACCCTTCAACTATGTTTCTGATATCCTGCAGCCTGTGATTTTGATGGCTTTCACCAAAGCATGATTTGCAGAGTGGTTCCTTGCACTCAGAACAATAAAGATCAAGTTCCCTCCCATGCTGAATACAATTATTGTTTGGCTCCACAATCTTTACTTTACACTGGAAATCTGCAAATGCGAGAACCTGGTGGTTTTTGCTCAATTTGCTTTTTAAGTGATATCTGCTACATTCCAAACATAACTTTCTTTGGCAGTCAGTGCAATAAACGTCCGCTAACGGAACTTCGGAAACTGACATCGACTCTCTCTTGTCTTCCATACAATCCTCACAACGACCAGGACCTTCAGATGAGCTTGCCATCATAGCAATTTCTATGAGGTTTTCCATGAAGAAATTTTTTTGTAGGGCTGCGAATCCCTCCTCCGGTATCGAGAAATCCTTTCCGCACACTGAACATGGCATTTGGTCGCCGTGACTATTGCTAGTCCTAGCTCCTGCCTCTTCCAGGCATTTCAAGCAGAAAGTGTGAGCACAAGGTAGGACCACTGGGTCCTTGTACGTTTCATTGCACACACAGCATTTTGTTATGTCTTTCAGGTGTTCTCGAACCTCCGATTCTTTCGTTGTCATACCAGTCGTTGCTTTATCTTGACGCCTTTGCTTTCAGGAAACCTGAAAATTTAACCCGAGTAGGCCTACTGAATTTGGGTAATCAATCACTTAAGCATCCACAATCATTCCATCATCGATGAAGGGAAATATTATTTAATACTAGCATAATTTGACACACTATAGGCCTACTATCGCACGTATCAACGGTATCCGTTTAAAACCGCACACACAAACCACGCACACAAAACCGGTGTAAAGGTTTCAAATTATACCCTCCTAAACATTACCCCCCCCCCCGGTAACTTGAAACCGGTTTCAAATTACCCCCCCCCCCAAACTAGATTTGCATCAATCATCGTATTTATTGCACACACAAAATCAGTAAAATCATCCCGCTTCCTGTTTTGGTCTGAAGATTTTCATCCATCATCCCACTTCCTGGTTTGTTATCAATATTTTAATCCGAAAAAAATAATAGCCTCGAAGCCATTTCTCCATGTAATTTCAGCGCCGATTTAGTATTTTAGTTACAGATGAAAATATTGATAACAAACCACGAAGTGGGATGACGGATGAAAATCTACAGACCCAAACAAGAAGCGGGATGATTTTTCTGATATTTTAAGTGCAACAAATGCGATGATTGATGCAAATTACAGTTTTCAGGATGCAAATTACAGTTTTCAGGCCCGGGTAATGTTTAGGAGGGGGTAATTTGAAACCTTTACACCGGGGCGATCAAAACCGCGCATTGATAGACATAATATATAGGATTACAAGAAATTGTTACTCGCTCTTTGTCGTTATCAGCACCTAGATTAAAGTGTTCATCATTCATCAACAAAACATTTAAATGCTATTTGTCGTAATAAATTCATTTCTACTTACTTTCATGCTGAATGTAAATGTTTAATAAGTTTTTATTGCTGCAAAATAGCCTAAGTGCTTGCCTAAATGGAAGTAGGATTGATGAAACTAATTCTTTGCCCAAGTAGAAGCCGGATTGTTAGAAATTACTGTTCCCGTACATGGAAGATGCATGGAGGAAACTAAGTCTTTTATGTATACCTAAATTGAAATAGGTTTGGCCAGAAAAAGTCATCCATAATTGGAAATTGGAATGATGAAAAACTTCTTGGTTACCTCAAAATGTGTGTAAATGAACCCCGTAAAACAACTTAAAATGTCAAGATTGTATTCCATATGAAACAAGTTTTATTTTGAAAAAACCTAAAAATTTATAGGTAGCTGCAAAATAGAAATAGGTTTGGCAAATAAAAGTTCGACTGATGAAAATGATTCTTCCTTAAAGTAGTAGAAGTGGGCTTGATGAAAACATTCTTGATTAAATAGCAGCTGGCTTGAAACGTTTTTCGCTTAGTTTACAAACCTCTTTTCTGGTTTATGCTCAATTTAAACGGTAATACTGAAATTAATTTGTGACGCCGAAACCACCCTACATTGGTTAAATAGGCTAATTGCTCTCAAACTTTGTATATATATCATACTAACAAAATACTACAACAGCGAGAGAAAAACAATGTTCAGCGATCTGAAGTCCTCAGCTAGAAAGTCACAGCACAACAACTGCGAAAAGTTTAGCCAGAGAGAAATAATTATAGTTGGATTATAATTATAGTTTTTAATTCTAATATTAATATAAATTATTATATTTTTAAGCATACGGTCTAGAGTGGGTTTACACGAACTATTAGGCTAGCCTATACTTGCAAGTGCTCAGAAGTAAAGTGAGTCACTTGTGTGGGCAGTGGGCATTCCGATAAATGGTTTTACTGGTTCCACGACAACTGGTCTACCGACAACTCGTCTAACGACAACTCGTCTCCGGACAATTGGTCTAACGACAACTGGTCTACAGACGAATAGTATTGTTGAAATAGAAGCTGGAATTATGAAAATGGGTTCTTAGCTTAAATGGAAGCTGGATTGATGATTTTCATTCATGTATTTCAACATGCACCCATTTCTACTTCAAATCTGAAAACACCTTCATCCAGCTTCTATTTCACGCCTGTTGTTTTAGTCAATCCAGCTTCTATTTCAGATATAAAAATACCATCATCCAGTTTCCATTACTTAAGCGATTTTCTTATCAATCCAGCTTCTATGTGAGATCTAGAAATACCTTCATCCAGCTTTTATTTATCATGCGTTATTTTCGTCAATCCAGCTTCCATTTCACCTGTAAAAAACCATCATCCAGATTCCATTTCTCATGCGGTTTTTCATCAATCCAACCTCCACTTCACCTCTAAAAACTTTCATCCAGCTTCCATTTATCAAGCGCTGGATCAGTTGTCAGTAGACCAGTTGTCGTTAGACGAATTGTCCGGAGACCACTTGTCGGTAGACGAGTTGTCGTTAGACGAGTTGTCGTGACACCGGTTTTACTGGAGCTCCTTAGTTACGGTAGGCCTACCAGGCCTCATTGCATAGGCCTATTATATAATAGCGAATAACTCTTCTGAAGAGTTGTTGATTACACCTGATCAGATCAATCAAACTTTTTCTTCTCTCGTCTTTTTCTTTGCTGTGACTGGGCTGTTCGCGCTTCTGAGTAAGTTTCTGGAAAGGGTGCTATACAAGTCCATACAATGAACAAATGAATGAATGAATGAATGGATGGATGAATTAAAGAATTAAGTGGGAACGCGACTTAACGCGAGAAAAGGCGGATCACGCGTGTTCCCAAGATTTAACTTTATTAAGCGTTGCTTGCAGGTGAAATCAACAAGAACTTTGTAATATACAAAAATCACTAAAACAATCAGCTTACAACTGTTTCAGATCCCCGCAGACCTTGCTTAGGTAATCCTTCAGTTTACGCCGTTTAATTATTTCACGCTTATTAAGACGCTATATCAAACATGTAGGGGAAAGGCTTGTATTATGGGCCAGTGTGTAATATGGGCCTCGACTGTTTCTCCCACCTACCATGTCTGCGGAGAGCTCTTACTGTGGGAATAATTCCGTACACTGATTTCAACTTCCTGTTTTGAATGTGTCCCTATGCTCATAACCTCTGCACGAAATTATACAATGTTTTAGTTTTTATGCATATTTCTTATAAGAAATTTCAAACTTCAGCAGCTGTTGGGTGGCTTATTATTTGAGTAATACTATGCCTTTTGGTCTCAGAAAAGAGGGAATTTATTCATCATATAAAAACGCAACTATCTTTATATTTAAAACATTCGTTGATCACACTATAACGGATTTTCCATAAGCATACCAGCGTGTGTAATATGGGCCTGTGATCGAATGTGTAATATGAGCTTCTGCCATTCATACAAGCTCACAAAGTCGTGTAATATGGGCCACTTTCTGTGTGAAGAAAAAAATGTTCTGAAATTTACAATGGCGGCCCATATTACACACAGGGTCGTGTAATATGGCCCATTTTTCGTATTTAGAAAAACATTATTTTAAAATTTATTTGAACAGATTAAAGAATAATTCCTTGATATTTGATCACAATTCACGTCAAGTTTTGCCTGGAATAAACGAACCGACGCATTCAGCTGCATCTGTACTCTGAAATAGCAAAGTTTCTTAGGGGGTCCATATTAGAAGCCCTTCCCCTATTGGTGTTCTGTATATGTAGTCTATGGTTTTTCACTTCCTGTCGTCGTAATGTTTCGGAAACACCAAAATTTTGGCTCAAATTTTGTCTAGACATGGCTGGGAGACCGGCAGCTCCAACACATGAATGTATTATTATATATGAACTATAAGCTGGATGAAGGTAGAATAACTTGAGAAATGGGAGCTGGATGAACATATTATTGCATATGAACTAGAAGCTGGATGAAGGAAGTATAATCCAATCATCCAGCTCCCATTTATCAAGTTCTTTTCCTTTAATCCAGCTTCTAGTTAATATGTAATAATACATTCATCCAGCTTCCGTTTCTCGAATTTGTTTTCCGCAACAGATTCAGTGGCTAAGAAATGTTTAGAGTTTTCTTGCAGACAGTTTCAGACAATTATCCCATGTGATTTTCTGCTGAAATAATTAAACGGCGTAAACTGAAGGATTACCCTTGCTTAGATGTAGACAATCATAAATGCAATTTAAACTTTTGAAAATCAAATATATAAGAACAGGAGACTTTACAGAACACGATTTTCACGCGTATTTTGCTTTGAAAAACGGTTCCGGGAAAATCACGTGATCTCTTCGTCAAGTACATAGCTTGGGCCATCCAACTTTGTAAATTGGAATCTTCTCCAGCTATAGAATGATGTTCTCCAGTGTCAATCCAGTCCATTCCTTTTAATTTACGTTACCTAGCCAGTTTGTTCTCGGTCTTCCTGCTCTTTTATTGCATTGTAGAAGTTCAAAGACATTTTATTTGCAATGACATTAATTTTTGTCAATCGAATTCATGAAACCCAACATAATATAGGCCTATAATTATATAGCCTATGTATATATATATAGCCTATCGACCTATCATCGTCAAATTCATCAGCCAACGGACAAGGGACCAAGTCTACATGGCACGTCTGTCGTTAAGGAGGTCACGATGGGACAGAGACGAATCAAAAATATTCATCAACGAGCATCTCACCCAGCTCAATGCTCTAATTTATGCAGGTGCCAGAAAATTGGTCAAGGAAAAAAGAGCCACCTCAACCTGGACCTCAGGAGGAAGGGTTCACATAAGACTTTCCGCAGCACCTGGTGCAAAGGCTTTGAAACTGCCCTCACTGAAGAGTCTGGAGGAATGCCTTGCCTCTGAGTCCACACCTAGCGCTGCCTCTCGGTAAAAACTCTACAACGTGCTTTGTTGGTGAACTGCAACCCTGACCCTCTTTGACCAATTCGTCAACGTCGCTCCTCTACCAGCAAGCTACAGACTTCAACTTATCAAACAATGGAGTTTATCCTTTTTTCGTCCTTCTCCGGATGCCTGGTTGATGCCTCCCGGGACTCTGATCTTTTGGAACTTGGACTGCGCTAAGTGTTAAGTGCAATTTTCTTCTTCTGTTCTCTTCCTTGTTTATAATTATTTACTTTAACAACACTCCTCCATGTGTTAATGTAGCATATTTTCATTCAGTATTGTTTATAATTTTACTTGAGTTATACTATATGCATTCTATAGCACTGACTTTATTCTACTTTTGAATATTTGAACCCGTTTCTTGTTTTCTTTATTTGCAATTTGGCATTGAGAGACGGTTGTGCACCATCATGGGCTCTCACGTTCTTGTTTATGAATAGTGATGACCCGATTTTATGTGGTCTGTGCACTAATGTAATTAAGGAAACAATTGATGTAATTACCTGCTCATTGTGCCACGCTGTGTTCCACTTTGGCTGCTGTTTTCAAAGCACTTTTTTACACTGTGACTCAGTTAATTGGATATGCATACATTGTAACAGGGAAGTATTCCCTTTTGTCGAGGATGATGAAGAATTTAAACTGAATGACACTATTAAGACAGATGACACTATTGCCGTAGAATTGAATGGTCTGAATCTTGAACTTACTGCCGTAGAATTGAATGGTCTGAATCTTGAACTTGATGTGTTTCCTGATGAGTCGGGTAATCGTATCTTGCTCAACAATGCTGACACTGACCCAGACTTAAACTATTTCACAAATGTGGCTTGGAGCAGTCCCTACTCCACATTCCCCCGTTGGGAGGCTAAGTTCGAGTCTATTGAAGCTAACTTTTCGGTCATGCACATTAATTGCCGCAGCATGGTACATAAGCTAGATGAAATTCGCGAGGTTCTCAGTCAACTGCCTGTCTCTATTCTGGCCCTGTCGGAGACCTGGTTGGAGTCGGAATTTGAGGATACTATTAATGTGCCCAACTACAAATTTATACATAAGTCTAGAGGGGGGAATCTAGGAGGAGGAGGGGTGGGCTTTTTTGTTAGGGATACCATTAAATTCCAATTGTACGAAGAAAAAAGTGAACATAAAACTTATGAGGGTCTTTTCATCAAAACTTATTTACCTAGCACAACATGTTTAGTAGGAGTTTTGTATAGGCCCCCAGGACAAAACTTGGTCGAATTCAATGCTGAAATAGAGGTCTTATTCTCCAGTATTGTCAAGGGAACCAAAGATATTGTCCTACTAGGAGATTTTAACATTGACCTATTAAAAATCAATGAACATAAAGAAACTAATATATTTTATAATAACCTGACTTCCCATCAGCTTATCCCAGCCATCACGAAACCCACTCGTATCACACCAACCTCATCAACTTTGATTGATAACATATTCACTAATGCCTGGTCTAGTCTGATTGATTCAACCATTTTCATAGCTGACTTGTCTGATCACCTGCCAGTATTCGCACACTTTGCATTTGGTAATTACAAGAGAAGCTTCCCGAATTATTATGACCATCGCATAATTAATGAGGAAAGATCAGAACAATTTAAATCCCTACTTGCTGATAGTAATTGGGATAATGTCTCGACTGCATGCAATAATGGAGATGCTGACGGGGCATATGAAGTGTTTATTGAAAAATATAAAAACGCTTATGATCAGGCCTTCCCGATTGTGTCTAAAAAAAATAACGCTAAGGGGTCTAGATTTAAGCAACCCTGGATGACTGCTGGGCTCCTCAAGTCTAGTAAGAAGAAAGCTTCATTGTACTTAAAATATATAAAAAATCCAAATGCTTATAATAAAAATAAATTTACTGTATATAGGAATAAATTTAAGGCTATTAGAGTCAAAGCAGAAAAAAATTACTATGCATCTGAATTCTGCAAATATAAAGACGACCTAAGGAGGACTTGGAAACTCATTCGCTCCATAATGCAATTGGAAAATAAGGAGACACAAATTGAATCGTTAAAAATTAACGGAGAAAATGTTAAAGATCCAGAAAAAATGGCCAATAGCTTCAATAACTACTTCACCAACATAGCCCATTCTTTGGCAAAGAAAATACCAGATTCACCTCTCCCTTACCATAGTTACTTACAGGCCCCTCGGCAGAACTCTATGGGTTTCCTAATGGTATCCCCGGAGGAAATTATGGATATTGGCCGTGATATACGTTTAACGCATAGCAAAGGTGTTGACGATATAGACCCCTGTATTGCGGCCCCCAATCTCTCCTTGGTTGCCAGACCTTTAGCGGAGATAATAAATTGTTCATTTAGTAGTGGGATTGTTCCACAAGGCATAAAAATAGCTAAAGTGGTCCCAATACTAAAAAAGGGCGATAAGGACAATGTAATCAATTACAGACCCATTTCCGTTCTTCCTTACTTCTCCAAGTTCTATGAAAAACTTATGTATAATCGACTCTATGGCTATGTTAAAAACTCTAACATCATTTATCCATCTCAGCATGGATTTCAACCTGGTCATTCCCCCTATATGGCCTTATTAAATATGCAGGACATGATTTCAAAGGCTATTGAAAATAATGAATACTCAGTGGGAATCTTCTTTGATCTAGCTAAAGCGTTTGATACGGTAGACCATAATATTTTGCTTAAAAAATTAGACAACTATGGAATTAGGGGGACTCAGCTCAGATGGTTTGCCAGCTATTTTGAGAGCCGTACACAAAGAGTTCTCTGTAATGGTGTCCTTTCTGAGCTAGGGTTGATCAAATATGGAGTTCCTCAAGGCTCCAACCTCGGACCACTCCTTTTCCTGCTTTATATTAATGACTTGGCCAATGTCTCTCCAACAATGTTTTTTATTCTATTTGCCGATGACACCAACGTTTTTTACTCCAATGGTTCATGGCAGACGTTGTTTCAAACTGTGAACGTTGAACTATCTAGCATAGCTGTTTGGTTCCATGCAAATAAACTCACCCTTAATTTAGATAAAACCAACTTTATTTTATTTAAATCCCACCGGAAAATAAAGCCAAATGACAATCTCTGTTTGCTTATTGATGATATTTCCATCAATCAAGTTGAATCTACAAAATTCTTAGGTGTGCATATAGATCAACATTTGACCTGGAAAGTTCATATTAATCAAATTGCAACTAAAATTGCTAAAAATATTGGTATTATTTCCCGCGTTGCTTATATCTTGCCAAAGACAATTAGAATGAATTTGTATTATACCCTTGTCTACCCCTACCTCACATATTGCAACCTTGTTTGGGCATCGACATACGAATCCAGGCTTCATAAACTTGTAATCTTACAGAAGAGGGCTGTTCGTATAATTGCGGGTATTCGTAAACGGGAACACACTGGCCCTTCCTTTAATGAACTTCATCTCCTGAAAATTGACCAGATAAAGGATCTCCAAATTAGCGAGTTCTTTTTTCGACTCGAACACGGTCTCCTTCCTTCGGTATTCCAAGGTTACCTCCCTCACGCCTCTGACATCCATTCGCATTTCACTAGGAATTCATCTGCTTTTCGCCCTGTCAAAGCTCAATCTAATACTAGGCGGTTTACTATTAAATCTTATGGCACTAAAGTATGGAACACAATACCAATTGACATTCGTCAATCGAGTAGTCTGCAGGTATTTAAAAAGAAACTTCGTGTTCTTCTACTCTCCTCCACTAATGCTACTTGAAGTGCACATGACCATGTGTAGTTAAGATTTTAGTTAAGTACTTAGTTAAGTTTGTTTCTCTATATGCTCTTGACAATATAAGCTTTTCTGCAATCTGTCATCACCTAATTTGTTTTAGTCTCTTTCTTTTAAGCTATCTTGATTAATTTTCCTTGGGACTTTTTTACTTGGGTGACCCTTCCCAGCGGGATGTCCATCCCTTTTGGGCCCCCCTTTGTAGCCAATGCATGCATGTTTTGTACTTTTATTGTTTTCTTGTTTTCTGGTTGCAATAAAGTGAATTGTATTGTATTGTATAGGCCTATAAGATATATATAGCCTATATATATATATATATAGGCCTATAGCCTATATAGGCTAGGCCTAAACCGAAGTGCCAGTTAGGTAGGTCTACTAAGCATCATGAGTCCTGACTATGCAGAAAAGAATCGGGGCGCAATACGAATGCTCAGATTAAAAGAGAGAATCAACAAATTTAAAATGTCATTTGCTTGTCTTTCGTAACTTCCACAGACTGTGATTCTTATAATTATTTAATCACGATAGGTCAAATTCATTAAAAGGTCAGGCCTAGGTCCTACAGGTATTTGTTTATCTCTAGTGGGAATAACTGTAATTCGTAGGCTAGCCTATAGATCTGCTCACGAAGACAGCCAAGTTGAATGAATAGGCCTTTAGGCCTATATACATGCAGTCACTGTGGGGCCTGTGTGGACCTAGGCCATCGGACTGATCGAAGCCCTGCATGGAAATATAGAAACAATATATCAAAATAGGTCTTCTTAATTAACTTCAATTTTTGCATGCATTTACCTGACTTGGAGGTATAGGACGTAACTTACGGTAGACCGGTTTGGGAGTCAGGGTGCTAGGATCCGGCTTGTGGCCCAACCCGGCCCACCTCGTGGCCATAACCGATTTATTTGTGGATTTTAGGCTAATTGCTGTTCACAAAGTTTGCTCAGGTAGGCCTACTCTCTCTCAAGCAGTGGCGTAATGTAATGGACTCTTCGTTTCGGTGGCTTAAACATTGAGAAAAGTTTATTACGAGTAAGTTATATAGCAGTACCGTATAATTGTAGAACGAGCCTAGCTATATAGCCAATAATTGTGTGGCTGAGGGGTTTAAGCATCTCGGAGCGCAGCATTGCTTGGAGTTGCTTAAGCCTGGAAGCCATTCAAGCAAAACACCGTAGGCTATTATTGTGGTTAAGTTAATATTGTTGGTTCAGGCCCTACCACTGGCTATATCAGTAAAGGTTAAGATTAGACGTAGGGTTCGTATAGAATCATATAATATTACCGGTATATAGATCTAGTACCGGTATCGTATCGTACAGCGGCGCCGCCAGGATTTTTTTTCTGTACGCACAACTTGCACAAAATAATATGAAGCGAACAGCGATCGGTATACGAGCTTATATATATATAGGCTATATAATATATATGTATGTATAGGCCTATATAAATACCGTATATGCTACTGGCGATTATAGTGTACATGTATCAGCATAGGCGCCGAGTTGACCCGAAGAGTAGGGGTGCCTAAAAGAATGTAAAAATATGCGCGCATGAGCGCGCGAAAATTTTTTTGACCCTTTTTTATAGGAGACTTATTGAAATCACCACTGTTCACATAGGCGGAGACTTGGTCCTGGTTTTAAAGGACGAACTCGCGGCCAAAGTATGATCGCCGAGCAGGGAAGGAGTTTGGGAACGGGATGTGCTCCTCCCCATTTCGATTTTTTTTATTGTCACACTGCCATGGTAGAACCTTAGGCTATCATTTTGACGTCATGACATCCTTGTCAAAATTTCCTGTTATCTCATTGCATTATAGACATGATTTAAAACTTCAATAAATTAATGTTCTTCCCAATTTAATTTTTTTGATCATTCTTTGTGTTTGATGTAGCCTATATATTTTCTCTTGGAATCCACACAGTAAAAAAGCACAATCTTCGTTTTCATGGGCGTCTTGGAGCACTCTCCCTCAATTAGGTCAAAATACTCAAATTTTGCACAAGAAATCAGACAATTGGCCACTGTTTAGTGAGCCAATATTAACACTGTGAAATAGTTTTTCA
Organism: Lumbricus rubellus; assembly: GCA_945859605.1. Taxonomy (NCBI): domain Eukaryota; kingdom Metazoa; phylum Annelida; class Clitellata; order Crassiclitellata; family Lumbricidae; genus Lumbricus; species Lumbricus rubellus. The sequence goes on along the minus strand of OX243814.1, from coordinate 8,412,091 downwards.
AATAGTATTTCAAGTAGTTTTTAAAGACAAAACAATATAACGCTTTTATGATGCTGGGAGGTGACTCTCGAGCACTGAAGAACACTATTGAGCATGTATACACTATAGGCCTAAAGAAACAATCATGGGCGCCCGCAGAAAATTTCGCAGGAGGGGGCAAAAATTTTACGATGGTCACGGTTGAATTTTTCAGTGACAAAAGCATGAAAAAACAGCGCTGGAAATTAAAAACACGGGTATTTTTTCAAAGAGGTTTCTTGATGCAAATTTTTCAGTTCATTTTGTGTATTATTTTTAATATGAATAGTTTCCCAAGTGCGAAATTTTTTTAAAATCCAAAAGTAGGCCTAGATGTTAAAAAAATAGGCACTAGGCCTATATATATTAATTTCTATAGAGATTTCTAAACATAAATAGGCCTATTATTTATGACTTTCACTGTGTGTATCATTGGTATCATTAGTGTTTTAACCCTCGGGCTACCAAGCTTTTTTGGTAACACTGACTACCAAGGGGGGGGGTGGTTACCACCCCCCCTGGATTTTGGGTTTGGTTTGAGATATCATAACTTGTAATACACCAATGGATTCAGCATTCATTTCTGCACAAAATGGTATATTTAGGTTTAAAATATATGAAAGCACCCCGAAGTTATGAATTTTTTACCGTAGGCACCCGTCGATTCCACAAAATGTATACTTTCGCATAAGCAAAATATTAGATTCTGTGTTTTTAACATAATTTATTTATTTAAAAATAGTTTACATATAATAAAGTCCAATATCCAACTATAAAAACTAGTCATAAGATAGTTTTAATTACAATAAAAAGAAAAAAACATGTATTAGCTGCTGAAAACGTTTACGCAGACTTATCGGTTTACGTTGTAAAAAAACCCAACATTTTCACACATTTAAATTTATTTTGAGCACTTCCGGTCATCAAATATCAAATTAATTAGTATCAAAAAATAACCCTAAGTGCCCTCTATAGAATGGCATAATTTATTTCTCTTGAAAAATTAATTATGAATAATTTTTAATAGGAAAAACATGAACATTTTATGAAAGAAACCACCTTTTTATATATTTTAGTTTATTTTGAGCACTTCCGGTTGTCAAAAGACAACTCAAAAGTTTTATTTGGGAAAAACCTAGGAGGGAGTGGTTACAACCCCCCCCCCCCTGGTAGCCCGAGGGTTAATGCGAAAACATTTGTTAAAAACTCAAAAGTGGTAGTTAGAAAAAAATAAGTGTCACTTTTCCAGTTTTTTACTTTCTCGCTTCATTTTTAATCAATGCTTTCCCGGTGTAAAGGTTTCAAATTACCCCCTCCTAAACATTACCCCCCGGTAACTTGAAACCGGTCTCAGATTACCCCCCGGAAACTAGATTTGCATCAATCATCGCATTTATTGCACTAAAAAAATCAGAAAAATCATCCCGCTTCTTGTTTTGGTCTGCAGAATATCATCCTTCATCCTACTTCGTGTTTTGTTATCAATATTTTGATCCGAAAAAAATAATAGCCTCGACGCCATTTTCTCCACGTAAACTTCAGCGGCGATTAGTATTTTAGTTACAGATGAAAATATTGATAACAAACCACGAAGTGGGATGACGGATGAAAATCTTCAGACCAAAACAAGAAGCGGGATGATTTTTCCGATTATTTTAGTGCAATAAATGCGATGATTGGTCCAATTTACAGTTTTTAGGGGGGGGGGGTAATGTTTAGGAGGGGGTAATCTGAAACCTTTACACCGGAACACGAAGATATACGCAAAGATGCTGACTGCGAAGATGGCTCTCTATTAGAGTGTATGTAAGTAGGTAAGTAGGTAAGTATATTCTATAGAATTATAGAATTTCAATAGATTCAAAAGGTTTTCATCGCTTATAATATTTCACGCTTTAATTCTTTAATTTACAATTCGTAAAAAAATTTGTTTTAGCCTTTTCGCGCTGTACGCACTTGCGTAAGTGCGTACGCCTAACGGCGCCTCTGGTATCGTATTTATTATTATAACTTATAAAGCGCCTCTCAATTGCAGTAGGCCTACTGGGTCCTGTGTATAGGTCTATTCGAGGCGCTCACGGCGTGACAGCCCGGAGGAAATGATGGAGCATAATCATGTCATAATTATCATGTCATGCCACATCATGTCATAACAATTATCCTGTCACGTCGTACTGTATCATAATTTAACATAACATACGGTAATAATGTTTGTTCTTAATCATTCATCCATTCATTCATTCATTCATTCATTCATTCATTCAATGGTTCAGTCATTCGAGGATTCATGCAATCACTGATTCAGATAGTCATGAGTCATGGCTCATGCCATAAAACAGTATAACCCTCATCCAAAAGAATACATGTACATGTAGCTTCTAATGCAGAGGTTCTGCCTCTGTGTGCTTATTCCTGGCGATGCTGTGTACATGTCATATCGAAGATGGTGAGTTACGCCCTCCTCCTCTATCCAGGTTGGGACTGGCATTATCTCTACACACAGGCATATGTGACGTCATAAACGCTACTTTTTGGAGTGTATGCCGCCGCATCTCATTCTAATGTAAGCCTACCAATAACAGTCAAACATTACCATGGTAACATTATTATGACGTGTCTTGGTCAAATGAGAACGCAGGAACAATGTTTACATGGTCAGATTCTGTTATTTAAAAAAATCACAGGACTTAAACAAACAGCTTTCTTTACAAATTACTTACGTTGAAAAGGGGCCTGATCCACCTCCAACGTTTTTCCTGTCGTCTGTCAAATGTGCACTTCGAATTTAAAAAGAAATCAGACTTTTCTATCCAACAACGTCATGTAGGACTCGAAGATCAAATGACAATGTCATTGTTTTGGTGTGCTGTCACATAATAATGATGAAGTTGTTGCTGAGGGTGTAGATTAACCCTTTCGTTACGGAACCGGTCGCGGCGACGGGTTTAGAAACCCACCTGCTGTACGGAACCCGTCGCCGCGACGGGTTTACAATCCGTGACTTACAGTAGTGGCCATATTATTCTGGACAAGGCTAAAAAGCAGTTATTTTCACATTTCGCACTTATTTTATGCAATCAAAGGACTGAGAACATCATATGGCATGGCATGGCATGGTAAGGCATGGCATGGCATGGCAAAGTATGGCAAGGCATGGCATGGCAAGGCGTGGCATGGTATGGAATGGCATGGCATGACATGGCAAGGCATGGCAGGCATAGCATGGCATGGCAGGGCAGGGCAGTGCAGTGCCATGCCATGCATACCATGCCTTGCCATGGCATGGCAAGGTCTGGCATGGCAAGGTCTGGCATGGCAAGGCATGGTATGGCATGGCATGGCAAGGTCTGGTATGGCAAGGTCTGGCATGGCACCAGGCATGGCAAGGAATGGCATGGCATGGCATGGCAAGGCATGGTATGGCATGGCTTGACAAGGCATGACATGGCTTGCATGGCATGGCAAGCATGGCATGGCATGGCACTGCCCTACTTTGGCATGCCATGCTTGCTATGCCATGCAAGCCATGCCATGCCTTGTCAAGCCATGCCTTACCATGCCATGCCATGCCATGCCAGACCTTGCCATGCCAGACCTTGCCATGCCAGACCTTGCCATGCCAGACCTTGCCATGCCATGCCTTGCCATGCCTTGCCATGCCATGCCTTGCCATGCCTTGCCATGCCATACCTTGCCATGCCATGCTATGCCTTGCCATGCCTTGCCATGCCATGCCATGCCTTGCCATGCCATGCCTTGTCATGCCATGCCTTGTGATGCCATAATTATGATGTTTTCAGTCCTTTGATTGCATAAAATAAGTGCGAAATGTGAAAATAACTGTTTTTTAGCCTTGTCCATAATAATTTAGCCACTGTATACTGTATAATAGTCCTTCCGTACGGCGCCTGGGTATGTGTGCCGTAACGAAAGGGTTAACGCATGCAATCCTCACGGGTTCCTAGAACCTGTATGAAACGATAAGGTGAGTGAGGTACGTCAACTGTGCCAGTATTTCTGCAAGTGATCCCATAATTAAAGGACTAGATCCTACATAATAAAGGCTGCATGTGGGCATGCTGGCATGGAGCCTAGCATGGTTTAAATGTTCGCAGGGGGCTGAAAATCTACTTGACTTAGGGATACCTTCGATAGAATGAAGATTCAAATAACTTGCTCATCATAGACCTAACCCGAGACTTGCCTGGCCCACCTTATTTGACTCATGGCGGACCTGCGATATGTTGATCCAAAGTGGTCCAAGTGAGGTGCTGGATCAGGACATTTCACTCCATACTTCCTGACTTTACAATGTCTCTTTCATTTCAGTTCTTCATCAAATTTGTCAACAAACATGCTAAGTAGCCCCGGCTGATATTATCTATATCACTGATATAATGCCGGTACTACTGGAGCTAAGACATCACACAAGCTGGTTTCGAGAGTTTATTCTATCCCTCTTAAAGTTATCCGGGGGAGAAGGTGTTAAGTTAATAGCCTACTGGAGATGGAGTAGGCCTAGGCCTGTCCGGAGGGATAAACCATTCTATCCCTAAGACTTGTATAATTATATTCCAGTATAGAATTATAGGTAAAATGCCAGTATTAGTAGTAGAGATTGCTTATCAGAACTTTGGTTCTTTCTTAGTTGCTCACTTACTTCGACATAAAAGTAGGCCTATAAGACGAAAGAGGCGGCAATCAAAGTTGAGAACAGTCAGAAAGACACAACACAGAAAATACAAATAGCTTGGCTTTATTAGGCCTACAAAAGTTCATCGTCCCGCAGGGCCCGTACTGTCAATGTTAATTCGATTATAGGCCTATCTATTAACTGTTTCAATTTCGAATAGGTTATATTGAAAGTTTTTGTGCCAGTACGGGTAGCCTACGTCGAATCAGCGTTACTCTGCGTCAGCCTCGTTGTCGATTGAGTTCATCAGGTTGTGCTCTTGATGTCGTGTTTCAATGGCCCACGTAGGCCCACTGCGATCTGACAACGATCGAGTCACTTGCAATTAAGTCTCCACGACCGTACACCACATCCATCTTCTAATCATTTCGCCCATTCACCCCCCCCCCTTTCACCCCACGGCTCAGCAAAGCACACCACGCAAATAAAAAATAAATTTAAAATTAATAATAATGGGCTTGCGGGATTTTAAGCCGTGGCGTCCACGCCAGCTAGGGGCCCTCCTGCCTTTGCGAGGAGCTTACGGGGTTTTACGCCACGCCAGAGGCCCGGCAGGTACTAATACAAATAACTACAAACACACAACAAGAACAAAAAACAACACAAAGCCACACAACCGTCACTCATCACAATTAACCCCTCAGGCCAATCCTCCCAGGTCAATCCTTTCAGACAGTCATGCAGCGGTTCCTAAAGAAACACAGAAACCCACGAAGATAATAAAGCATGTAGTGATAGATAGGCTATTACTTCATTTACTTGGTAGGTATCATTTGTAGGCAGAAATAAAGTGGGCCTACAAGAATATATCCTGCTTGACCCAGTTGTGTGCCTCGTTTGTTGGCCCAACCGATAGCTGTATGGATAGATGAATGGATGAAAAATCAGAAGAATTAATAGATTAATAGATGTAGGCTATAAATGGATAAATAAATGAACAAATCGATTCTTGCCTTCAAGTTCAATCGTGGCATCGTGCGTTTGCCGCTCGCCTTTCTTCCGACTCGAAATTTCCAGCAGGTGTTTCAGGTCCTACTCAACTTCTAGACCATGGTTGCGCCCCGTCTTCCGGTTGTTTCCGAACATTTTCCCTATAAGAGAAAAGAGACAGAGCATCGCCCATGTAGGTCGACATTTAGGGTCACAATTAGGCCAACGAGACTCTCCAATCTGCGGAATCGATAATCATTATGTGTGCGAGTGCGACCAAAATTAATAGCCTACACCTAATATACAGGGTGCGCCAAAAAAAATACCCCCCCCCTAGGTTTTTTGCCAATATCTTGGCCAAAATTAAGAATTTTCGAATGAAATTTTACAGGCTTATAGACAATTCATATTTACATATGATGGCCAGATTTCATAAAAATATTTCAAACAGAACAATAGTTATGTCACTTTTAGGGAGGTCACCCCCCGTTTTTTGACGTTTTAAAAACGAAACGCAATTTTTTTAGGTTTTTTGCGAATATCTTGGCCAAAAATAAATATAGAGAAATGAAATTTTACAATCTTATAGACAATTCATATCTACACATGGTGGCCGGATTTCATCACAATATTTAATACTGAACAAAAGTTATTCCACTTTTAGTGAGACCACCCACCGTTTTTTGACGTTTCAAAAACGAAACGCAGCAAAAAGTGACAAAAACACGATTTTTAAGTCTCATCACAAATAACTGTTGTCAAATGAACATGGTAGTGCTTCACAACTTGTGTTCAATGTGCCCACCACCCGTTCCAAAACTTCTTTTGAGTCTCTTTGCAAAGTTCTTGATGGACCTGTTGATTAAGCTGATAGATTCCTTATTTACCAATATGATTGTCATCTTGCTAAGTGACTTCTCAGTGACGTGCAGCTACGCTGGCGCCCTGCTTATTTTTTAAATAGTAATAATAATGATCATCGGACAATGTTAAGACTATTTGATAACAATTATTATTTGAGATGAGAAAAAAATCGTGTTTTTGATACCTTTTTGTTGCGTTTCGCCTTTGAATCGTCAAAAAACCGTGGGTGGCCTCCCTAAAAGTGGTATAACTTTTGTTCTGTTAAAAATAGTTTGATGAAATTTGACCGTCATGTGCAGATATGAGTTGTCTTTACGCCTGTGAAATTTCATTTGGATATTCGTACTTTTGGCTAAGATATTGGCCAAAATAACGAGATTAATTTTTTGTGACTTTTTGCTGCGTCGCGTTTTTGAATCGTCAAAAAACGGTGGGTGACCTCCCTAGAAGTGACATAACTTTTGTTGTGTTTGAAATATTTTAATGAAATCTGGCCATCATGTGTAAATATGAATTGTCTATAAGACTGTTAAATTTCATTTCGAAATTCTTACTTTTGGCCAAGATATTGGCAAAAAACCTAGGGGGGTATTTTTTTGGCGCACCCTGTATATATATGCATGATGTAATAGGCCTAATGAGCTTCATTAGCTTATTCCTTTGTCCACAAAAAATGACGTAGGCCTACGTAGGCCTATGGTCCCAAAATGTAAATTACATCGGTCACAGTTGCAATGGCGAAGGCCAGGCAAAGGCATACTAAAATTAATGTCCTTCGAATTTTATGCCAAATTTGACACATTCAATGTAGGCCTACAGCGGTCTAATAGGCGTAAGATAAATATTTAACAAGCCAAATTTGTGAACAGCTGACATGCAGTTACAAGAACGGGAGTGCGCCCCGTAAAATGAAAATTTCTAATTTTAAACTAGGAGGCCTTCTTCCTATTCTAGGCCTACTTTGCTTTCATATTCACTTCTTAGATCTTGCATCAAGTTAATTTTTAATTTCATCATAGTATTTCATGTTTGACTAAACTTTCTTTAGTTAGCCTAACGATCGATTATTTTCGATCCTTCAAATGTCGGCGATAAAATCTCTCAGATACATTACGAATCTGTTTCACTTCGATGATCGACTAGCTGCCGTTCAGTTGGGGAACAGTGTTGGTCAGCGTTTTCTTCTTTTCCCACAATCTTTGTCGCATTTTGTTGTCGCTCGTCTTCCTGGACATCTTCACCGTCTTCGACAGAAAATAATGATCGACAGCCCGAAACTGATGAAAAACAAAGGCATTACGTAATTTTGTGATGACGTCATATTTGAAAATTGTGATGCCAGTCGAGTTTTAATATAAAAGGAAATCGCAACGGGTGTAGGAAGTAGGCTAATCCTTTGTGACAACTTTTTGCCGCGTTTCTATGTCTAATAAATATGACAAGTAAATAAATGTGTATTTCAGACCATAGGCTATTGTAGGTCTCACATCAAGTTTAACTTGCTACGAAGGCTGTACATGGCTTGCCCAACGACCTTATTATATTAACGGGCTTGCCAGATAAACAACCAACATGGTTACATTTGAATTCGCCAGATGGGATCATGAGTCTCGGCCAAGAATAGCAACTAGCCGTTGTTAAGTCAAATTCAAGTCGAAAACCGCAATCAGATTTATTCTTATGAATTATTATTTATTACGCCATTTGATTTAAATTATTCTGTTTATGTGCTTATGCACATATAATTTTCAACAATTCGCCTTTAAGTGCGTAGACTACAGTTTAGGTACAAACTGCGGTTTAAAAAGAAATTTCATTCCGCAGATTAATACAAAAAAATAATAGTTCTCTACCATTTTCCGCAAGCGGTTTTATATAAAGCAAACTGACATTTTTTATGTTCTTTGCGCCAATACTGTGTGGAGTAGGCCTACCCGGTTGGCAGACAGGTCTTGAATAAACGAAAATTATATCACCGCGCTACATAAAGTGCAGATCAAATACGCATGCGCGGATAAGAATTACTGGTGCGTTTCACTATTTTGTCGGATAGTTGTGTCAAAAAAGCAGCTTACTGAAATAAAAAACAGTTTCGTTAAATAAAATTTCATTTCAAACCACAGACCAAACTAATGGAGTGTTACGGCCGAAGGCTTAAGTCTGTCCGAATTAGTGCTAGAGAGTCTGGCGCAACATAAAAGTCGATGATGCATACGGCGGCTATCATGGTGAACAGAAATTTCGATTAAAACAAAACAGTTTGAATACGAACTAACATAGGTAAGTTTATTATTATTTTTGATTGGAGTTTACATGTTTAGTTGAGTAATTAGCGTCGCGATATCTTGGGTTGTTAAATTTTTGGGTGTTTGCGAAGCAACTGTTTAACGATGGCTCTAAAGTGCCGGAAGTCTCTTGAAGCGATGTCTGAAAGGTTGTTGAACCTATCCTAAAACCCTGATTTCAGCGAAGACAGTCGTGATGGCTTCTTGTTATGACAGTGAGGTGGAGGAGGAAGCTAGAAGTTTGTTGCTATTACACATGGTGCCATGAAGGGTTGGGGTTTCGTTTGAACCTATCAAATTAACAGACTTGAAGAACTGTAAGACTTGCATGAACCACTGTCAGATTTGTGTGTATTGTGTAAGTCTTTTGGATCATATATACAGAAACCCACGTGTAGAAGATTTCATATTTGTGTTCCTATCTCAAGTTTTACAAATAATCATTGACTTTGGAACCCGCTGTTTGGTCGTCATGTCTCCTCAATTGTATTCTTTCATTCCCTTGCTTTCTATACTAGAGCCTTTTAGCTTCAACATAAAACCAGCATTTCCAACTTAACCCGGGTGGTAAATGTGTATTTTGGCATTGTAAAGTATTCACTTGTAGAAGAATCATCATTTTTAATCGGTCCAACTTCTTCATTGATCCAGCTTCTGTTTAGGCAAGAATTTGTTTCATCAGTCCCGTTTCTATTTCGGCAGCAATTATTTTTCAACATAACTTCTATTTTGTTTCTGCTTGATTGAGTCAAGCTTACTATCCAACAGATTCTATTTATATGAAGGTTGTGGGATAGTAGCGATCAATCGGTCGTCTTGAAATATTGTGCTCAATTTTTCAATATTGCATGAAGTGTTGTAGTAAAATGTTGGTGATCGGCTAAAGATTACTTTCAATGTTTTCGGTTGTTTTGATTCTCAATTGGGTCTGAAGTATTAATGTGATCTGATTCTTCATCCCCTCTCTACCACTTTGCTGCATTGTCTTAGATCCTCTGATCTACAGTTTATTTTCTATGTTCTCTGCATTCAGACTGCTGTGGCTCAATCTGTTGCTTTGCCAGCAATGCTGGCCCAGCATAGCTCCCTCTCTGTGAAATGGACTTCTTCCATCTGTTTGCTCCACCTTTCTCTCTGGCATTCTTTTATTTCTTTCTCTCACCTCAAATCCTGCCTTTTTTGTTCTAATGGGCCGATCACACTGGGAGCACTTATGAAAAGCTTTAAAATGGTCTTACGCAGTACAGTACAAAACTTACCATTTGGGCAGTGTATATGCTCAGCATGATCAGGCAGGGTTCAGTTTAAAAGAACCAAAATGAGACTCACCCCTTCTCAGAAGATCTAGTCATTTGCAGTTGAATAAAGAGATGAATATTCAGTGTTTATGACTTTGGTTGAGCCACTGGACTGTGAAGTCTAACGTGTAGAAATGCAGCCACTGATAGTGACAGATTTATGTATGAGTTTACCTCTGTGTACAGAATGCATTGTGTTACTATCATTGCCCTGCTCACCTCAAGATTAATGGTTACAACTTCATGAGCGCCGATGTTCATTGTGTGAAGATCTGAGCAAAACTGTTTATTGCTCGCTGCATGTATGCAAATGAAGTCTCATCTCTGTGACATTTAAGTTTTTCTTGATGGAATTCTACTGAAAGGGCTTCTAAAAAGAACTGTCCAAATTGGACTGTGTGAAAATAACATACATAGATCTGCGCATGAAGACATTCTTGTGGCACCTCCTTAATAAGTCACAAAAGCACTGTAATTTTTATAATTTATACAAATTTGTGTCAGCATTGTAAATAAACTCTGTGGCTACCAATATAGCTACTCTAAACTTACAGTGCATTTGTGTTGTATCGCTCTGTGCGTGCATACCATACTTGCATGCGTGCACACTGGTGGAATTTAAAGTTCTAAGTGAGTCAAGAAATGACTGGACCAAAATGAATTTATATTCTTATCAACATAAATGGTGTCTAAAGTTTTCAATGTTGGATTATATATGTCTTGCATTTTTAGAGATATTACAATGAATTATGAATGAATTAGAAACAAAGACTTATATGTGATCAGTTAAATATTGTTTTTTATATTCTGAAGAGTATTATCTTCAGAAAGTGTAATAATTGACTGCAATATTTAGTCTATTGTCCTTATATATAGTTTGTAGTGTTGAAGTGTATGCCATTCAACAGTCACTTAACTACAATCAATTAGTGACTATCAAATAACTACAGACTTTGCTTTAGGGATTAATAATTTGCTCTGAAAACAATGTCCTTTGATGTGTTCAATGTGTTGTTTATATTCAAGCCCTTCTTGCAATGGACAAACAAACTCAATAACTATTAGCTTCTAAGCTCTTCACTGAGTTTTGTTAGAGTTCTGTTTATTTGTGTGGATTCAAAATTAATTGGAAATTGCTAACATGATTTTAGCATCAATTTAGAACCATCAATTTATTTATCAGGAAATAATTTTAAATGCGTGTGTTAAGATTTTAAAATCAATATTAAAAAGGGAAGTTATCTATTTAAAGATGAATATGAAAGTCCATGATTAGGTGATAACACCTTTGTCAGCCTTTGTTATTGTTGAAGCCATTAATAGGTAGTGACTAATTAAACTGATAAAAGCTCATCGTGCGTGAAGGTTTTTTTATGACTACAGTTTCTCATGTTTTCATTATTTTTATCCTGTGATTAAGGAATCTTAATGTGTCTGTGATTACTGTCAGTCCACTTCATTGCTTATTTGTTATTCTTATTTGTATAGGTGACTATGGTATTATATTAACCTATTTTTAATGTGTTTCATTTGTTGAAGTTGTTGGTAGTGGTATAATTTACTGTGTGGTGTTTCTATGGTTGATTGATGTTCAAAAACATATTCAGTGAGCTTATAAATTTGAAGTTTGTATGGATATTGAAAAGCGTGTTGATTTGTCCTGAAGGCTCTGTTTTGACTTTACAGACGTAAGAAGATGAATGTCGACATACCTGAACTGGTTTCTATGGATGATTACGATGCAAGACAGGTAAAGATTTAACAGTCGAAAGATTTCAAAGGCATACATGTGGCAAATTGTGGCACACTTGGCAGACAATTACTATGTATGTTTATGTTGCTAGTGCAGTTTGCTGTTTGGGGGTTAGCAGACTCAGAGTTAAGGATAGAATTTGTAGCCACAAATATGAAAGCTTTTTTATGTTTGCTGCTGAAAGTTGTGTGAGAACATACTCTTCTCTGTTGAGCATGCTTTCATGAACATACACTGATGAACAATACTATATGATGAACTTGCTCTGCTGAACATACTATGATGAACATACTCTGATGAACATACTATGATGAACATACTCTGAACATACTATGCTGGACATACTCTGCTGAACATACTATGATGAACATACTCTGATGAACATACTACGATGAACATACTATGATGAACATACTATGATGAACATACTATGATGAACATACTCTGATGAACATACTACGATGTACATTATTATGATGAACATACTCTGCTGAACATACACTGATGAGCATACTCTGCTCTGTTTGAGTGTATTAGGCGTTTGAGTGTAGTATATAGGCGTTTGAGTGTAATACTAAGGAATGAGTAATGAGGTGATATACTGACAATGCTGTGTCTGTTGGTTGAGGTGGATGTGATTATGTCATTCAGCTGATAAGGAGATGATTGAGACTTTTCTTATCTAGATCTATGCTTCTGCGAACAGTGTTAAAAAGACACATTGTTGACAAATTAATAGTTACTTAATTATAATGTATACCGATTTCTTTGCTATGTATATTACATTCCTGACCATACGATATGACTTATTTTATGTTGCCAAACCATACGTCGTTAGCCACACCCACAGACATAGTTGATCCCTCTGCTCTGAGTTGGAAGATAAATGCTCTCAGTTCCATATTTTCATAACTCCATTATATGCAAAGCCATGCTTTTCTGTGGTTGGCCCGGCAGTATGGAATGACCCCTCTTGAACTACCCCTGTTCCCTAGGTCACTCACTCTCTGACACATTCTATATTAGCTCTTGAAAACTTTTCTTTTTGGACGCCCTGGAGTTGGGAGTACCTCTGAGTAGTTTCATTGAAGAGGTGCTATAAAAACACTTGAGTGAATGAATGAATATTGACTTACTGTGCCATAAAGCAAACCCTTATTCCATGGTTTAAGACAATTGTCTAGATATATCATGCTTTACCTGTTGTTAAAAGATGACTTATCTTTGAAGAGCACAGCTTCGTCATTGCTTATCTTATTTAAAAGTAATTTTTTTACATGTATGCTTGATAGTGTAATGGTTAGCATAACTGGAGCATAAACGCACTGCCACTAAGCGACGTTGGGGGTGCAGATGAATTCTTAGTTCAAGATTTCTGCTGTGTCCACATCTCTTCACTTCAGTTGTTATGAGTCAACTGTTGGTGGGAAGATAGGCCAGCGAGGGAGAGGACTGGCCACTCACCCTCCTATGCTGAGGCAAGGAAAAAGGAAGTCAGTGACACTTCATACCCAATTACCCATGACTACCGGATGGCAAGCTTGATGGACTTCTCTTTTTCTTTGCTCTTATTTTACCTAGGAAGAACATCTGGACTGCGGTCTGTTTTATTATGTGACCCATCTGCATAAAACTTGTCTGGCTTCAGAATTTTATACTTTTTGAGCAAAGTATTTTATATATACAAAGGTAAACACATCCTCTTAACAACAACAGCAACACAAACTGTCACATGGGTTGTCACTCTATCTCAGTCGTAACTGAATTTATGGATAAAAAACTACTTGCAATTGCTAAAAAATACAATGGTAAAATGGCATAATTTCTATGCTTTTGCACAACAAAATTTTAAATCATAAGTTCTTGTAAGAAATCATCTGGAGCCTTCAATGTTACTTGTTCCAAAACTTTCTGTTTTTTGGTTTAAAATGTATTTTAAGAATGTATATATGATCCAAAAGTTATGTTCTGCAGGCCTGCTTTTTTGAGCTTGCATATTCTGACTTACAACTGGTTTATATAGAGATGGATCACATGTATATGATTTTGTAAGTGGATATGTTTCTTGGTCGTTGTATCTGTAGGCAAAGTTAGAGTCGAGCATGCGGTGGCTGCTCACAAAGGCGTCTGCTGGCGTTGTACCTTCGCAATACCAAGAAGCTTTCTTCAGCTTAGTAAGTGAATGACCTCATTGGATTCCTGCGTGGCTTTCATGCGTGTTATATAAACACTGATTTCATATTTACTTCGGCCTTTGAAGTCTGAGTCCTTTGAAGAAGTCACGACTTATAGTTTTGTCCATGAATGTCTTAATATGAGTTGATTGAACTAATGGCAGCAACAGTTTGATGTGGTAAATGATCTTTATAAATATGTTTAAATATACATTGCAATAAAATTTTGTGCTTGTGATCTGCAGTTGTTCCCATGATTATTTCCACTGAAGCAACCACTTCTGAGTAGATACTCTTGAAGAAGTAGTGCTATATAAATGTCTGAAATGAATGAACCAACTTTGCCTGAATTATGGTCATTTATTTCTCATCTTTGCTCAGTTTTCAGTTTAATATGTGCTGTTTGTGGGAAGATCAGGAGATATGGAAGAGGATTGACCTCCTGCCTTCATATGCTGAGACTAAGAGAACTGATTGTGCTATTTGCTTCTTGCTATAGCTGACACTTAGACTAGCTTTTAAAAGGGACTACTTCTTTCGTCTATGGTTTCAGTATGATTTTAGCTTGGCTACCTGAAAAGGTGTCAGATTCCCCATTCGTATTCATGAGAGGATATAAGACCATGTATAATGTTGTATATGTATTGTATATATAATAAATATATGTATATAATATATATATATACAATTATGCATGTATATGTGTACAATTGTACATATTTGTGTCTATAGATATATATATATATATATATATTTGTTATGATTTGTTGTTGATATGCTATTTATGTTACACGAGATCTTTCAGTCAAAGCTGATGGCTGTTGAGTCTTGTTGAGTCATTGCCAGTTGATTTATTGTTAAGTTCTTGAATTGTGATTGGTATTGTAGTGTTTAGCATGCTGTACTGTCAATCAACTGGTCAGGGGTTCAGATCCCTGTCAGGACTGAATGTTTTGTTGGAGATTTCTGATTTAGGTGCACCCCATAGCCAACTCAGCTTTGATGAGTTCACTGTCCACACTCTGTTGGTGGGAAGATAAGACGACGAGGGAGAGGACTGGGAACCCACACACTCATATGCTGAGGCTAAGAAAATGAAGTTGCTATCACTTCTTGCCTATATAGATCTGCCTTCAGAAGGGAACCTTTATTATATTGATGGACTGCTCTTCTCTTTATATTAAATTGTTATGTGTGTAGTATCAGGCTTTAGATGCAACTTCTTGGCGTTTTAAAACTGGTGTAAATTCTGTTGTGTAGGGTCTTTCATCGTGTCTCGGCCCACGTCTTGCCTCATCGGAACTCTACTGGGCAGCGGCTGAAGCAATGTTCCCGGAGGTTAAAGGTCAATCACCACCACAGGGTATTGTTATTTATACAACAGAATCATTGCATCTGTTAGTTTATTTTATTTGTTTCCTATATTTATCTGGCACTATTGTAAATAAACATGCTAGATACAGGCTTAGATGTGTATGCACTGTGCAGATATAAGTGGATGTGCAAACATGCATGCAAACAAATGGGAATGTAAATTCGTGCATGCTTACGTTCAGAAAGATAAGATGCCTGCATGTATACATGCATGCTTGTATTAACGATAAGGAAGGCAATGGACAAATGACTGTGGATAATTGCAAGATCATTTATTTGTCCCCCATTGCCACCAAATGGTTGGCATCAGGAACTGATGATGATTATGATGAATGAATATTTTTAGCCTGCTCGGAGTGAGATGGAAATGCACATCTGAGGCATGGCGAGTTTTGAGTACGATAATTGGATGAATGGATTGATTGGTCCCTTTGGGCTGCCCCTCTTGTGGCCATTGGTATGTATGTTCTACCAATGACCACCTGTTGTTTTCATATACTCTGCATTTTCATACATTCATTCATTCATTCATTCCAAAAAGTTTATATAGCACCAATTCAAGAAGCCTACTTCGAGGCGCAGTATGATTAATAATGATTGTTAAAATCCTCATTATCATTTTGTTAGTTTTTTTGTTGCATTCTATGGTAATCAATAAAACAAATTGATTCATTGAATGATTGATCGATTGATGGATTGATTGATTGATGGTGAAACAAATGAGTTGGATGACACCTGTTGTGTGTAGGACATACTCCGTTGATTCAATTCCTGATGAGGCGAGGTGTGTATCTTTCGGATGTCAATGGCGTTGAAGTCAACGAACAGCTGCTGCAGCGGACATCTCCTCTCCATCTCGTCAGTCTAGCTGCAGCTTACTTACTTATTTAGTTATTAATTATCGTATATATATATATATATATATATTACTTTTTAGGCTAATTTACTAGATCAAAATATCTTTAATTTGACACATTAAGTCAAAAATTGACAGAGTTATACGCATTCAAAGTCAGTGCATTTATGCTGGCCCACCCTGTACAGTGTACATGTATGTATACATGTATACATAATGTACACATGTACATGGCACTTGAGTATGTTTACGTGAGTATGTTTGTGCATCCTGTCTGTCTGTCTTTGCATTGATGTTTTGCTTTCATTGAAATTGCTGCCAGCATAGTGGTTTAGTTGTTCAGCCAATCTATTGTTTCCTCTTTGTCTAAGGCATTGGATCTCTCGTACTACTGTTCATCATAATTATTGTTCTGTGATAGCTATTATAGTAAATATGAAAGTCTTGTCATCACCCACTTACTGGAGTATTTGCTTTCTACCAATTAGCGTACATCTTATTTTGTTGTTGAATGAGTTTTGTATTTGTGTTTCTCCTTGGTTGAATAATAAAGTTCTGGTAATTATAAGCTTTTTGTGATTCCTTGCCATTTAGTTTAAGTTTTATGTTACAGATGGCTCACATTACTTTCTTGGATGGACTGATGACAGCCTACATCAACAGTGTACTTACGCCTGAGAAAGTAGTTCCAGCTGTGAGGTCAGTCGTTAAAACCATACTAAGACTGGTTACTTCTACAGATTCCATTCTTATCTTGTTTACTTTAAATGATAAGGACATGTCACGACATTATCTGCCTGCTGCCTTTGCCTACACATATGTAACTATATGCATGTCAACAGTTCAGTATTATCTGCCTGTCTGTCTGTGTGCCTGAATATGTCTTTGCATAGATGTTAATAAAATTGACTGACACATTATCTTCTGAATTTTCTTTGCTCTTCTGTTTCGTCTTTGCATCTGAGCGGAGATCAGCTGTTTTGAACTTAGTGCATATGTATGCTTTCATCGATTTATTGATGAATTTGTAATGTGAAGCAGTTTGCTTTAATTAGACCGTGCACAGCTATCAACTCTCAGAATGACTTTAGGCTGTAAATGATTTTCCAGTCATTTATGAAGATTCTTTCAAGTTCAATTTTAACATCTGTCATATTAGCTTCACTATCATCGTCTAAAAGGTTTTGTTTAAATTGAGATTTGATTAATTTCTTGTCTAAGTGTTTTATATTGCAATTCTTTCGAACAGTTTCTATAGATGCGATCTTCTGCAAACTGCCTTATTGAATTCAGAGCACTAAGAATCTCAGACCTACTTTCTGTCTTCTGATTGTATCAGGAGATTTGCGACGTTTTCGGCGTCGAGTGAGCTTCCAATGAACGCAGAAGATGCGGCCTTGTTTTGGGTGAACAAGGCCTGTGCTGCCCTCTGTCAACAGCTACGCACGGCTAACCCGTCGTCCTCGTGCTGTCCAGAGGCCTTGGCACTTTCGGATGTAAAGGACGTCAATGATGGGCGGTGTATTGCCGCCTTGGTCAGCTTCTACTGTCCACAGGCGCTGCCTATCTCAGGTACGTTGTTTTTTTTTACAGGATCGGCTCAACTCCAGTCTGTTATGTTTTCAACTTCCCGTAGGCATTACTTATTTTTTGGTTCTTTTTTCTGTTGTCTGCAGGCAGTGGCACATTCACGTCTATTTCTTTTGTTTGTTTGTTTGTATGTGCATACTCGATTACTCATATTTCAATTATTTATTTCTCCTGTGAACTACTGCACCTTTGTTGGTAATTATTTAATAAAGAATATTTTTACTCACCTTTAGAAGTAATTTGAGTCAAATAAATCGTTTATTTTAGCCGTTGAGTTGGGTGAGTCGTTAGCGATCGCCGATTCTCTCTACAACCTACAGACGGTTTATAATTTCATTCGTGACAATCTTCCACCGAGTCTTCTCGCTCTCACCGTCATGGATCTCTTCTACGCTCCAGACACGATCCAGCTCAACCTCTTGACGTTCTTCGCCGATCTCTTTCACTGCTTTGAATTGGAGAGGGCAGCGTGTGTGCGTGACACAGGACAACCGTTGACCTTGACGCCAGTTGACCTTGAACCACAAAAGACACAAGGCAAGATGATTGTTATAATTTGGCTTTTATGGGGATTTTAATGTAATTATGCAGTGTAATACTTGTTTATACTGGTTTGCACGCCATTCTGCTGAATTAAACGTCCTTAAATTTACGTTCTTGTAGGCGTTAATGTTGCCTTTTGCACGACTTGTCTGACTCTTTTTATAAAGTGCTTAAGACTTTCCTCTTTGGCCGTGCCTCTGAATGGTAATCTTGAAGGGGCGCAGTTTAAATTTCATAGATATATGGACGGACGATCGATCGATCGATCGATCGATAGACAGATAGACAGACAGACAGACAGACGTTAGATAGATGAATAATTTAGAACATGCTGTATTGACGGTTGAGGATGTTTTTCTTCACTGTGAACCTGATTTCTGTTCTTTTTCTCCTAAACAGGAAAGCCTCAGCCGAGTCGCGTCATCATTCCACAGATCAGTGATCCAACGAAACGCAGTTTCCATCACGGCGCATCAGCCAATCGACCACAGTCAACGTGAGTCATCAGAATGTCTGAATTTGTCACAAAAGTTGATTCGTGGATCATTTCTTATCTGCTGACAGTGCTTTAGTGACCTATGATGCCTTGCCTGAAGACTACACTGTTTGAGAATAATTGTTTGAATTGATTGTATTTCACGCTTTGTGTGTTTTATCCGATGTTTGTGATTGAGAATCAAAATCAAAATTTGAATCTTTTTCAGCAATTTTAATGCTAAAAGCAATACATCATTTTTAAGAATGATTTTTTAAAATTTAACTGGGTATGGGCCCATCGAGACCTCTCTCGGATTGCTCTCTGTTTTGCGTTGTCGGCATCCTGAATCGCCATTTTGCTGGAAATAGCTGCTGCTGGCCTGCCATTAAAAAGGATTGACACCTGTGGTCTGTTTGATAGGACATTAACTTACAATCTAGTAACCCTTGGTGGTCAACTTTATTCAGTAACCCTATACAGCTTGCTCTTGTGACCCTGCTTAACTGACTCTGATGACTAATCAGAATTAGAGGATGTAATGATGAATATGTTATCTGTTTCTCTTTCATAAGGTCAGTACTTTATTGACATCGTAACCTGTCACATTCACAGTGATTCTGCGTGGTTAATAAATGTATATCTTATGGTTTTTGGAAAAGATTTACCCTAGAGAATTTTTTCAGCATTGACTTTGCTTTGAGTATTATTTACACCAGGTCACCTTGCCTTTCCTATGCACTTCATTTTTACACAAAGCTTAGTTACTGAATATTAGCTGTTTTTGTTTAGCAAAAGTTGTAGTTGCCTTGCTTTTTGCTCAGAGTTTTTGCTGGTTTGCTATGGTTAATTTAACATAACTTGGCGAAAACAACTGTTAAATTGGGCTTGTGTTGTTTTGTGCTAGCGGTATTAATAATTTGCGGCAACCGTTGCTACCACGCCGACAGTCAGAAAGTCGACAGGCAGATGGTAAGTGGAGACGAGTTGACTGTATTGCACATTTGTGATGCTTGTGTGTTATTTGAGTATCGGAGCAATTAGTTGTAATTGTAATTAGAAATTTGTACGGCACCGCTAGGTTATTGAGAGCACTCTATCACGAAAGCACACAGATGTAGAATTGATTCCTGCTGCCCTCCCAAAGGTCGACTCAACCTTCCATTCAGCAGATGGTAAAATGAGCTGCAAGACATGTAACTCCCTCTGAATGCGATAGTAAAGCACGACGTACTCCTTGATAGGCTGGTGGCTGGAGTCACAGATCTTTGATGTATTCTGGACAATTTGCGGTTGATTTCCACTTGGCTCTCATGATCATTGTCTTCTCTTATTTCAATTCACCAATGATTATAGATGTTTCTTCTCATTTACCTGTGATTTTCAGGTGAAACTATTTAGATTAGTGCAATACAAATGTTGTCATTGTTTAGTGTAGTGGTTAGTGTGTTGGAATGTCCACCAAGGGATTGGAGTTCAAATTCCACAAAGGGCAGAAGCTTCGGTTCAAGATTTCTGCTTGACACAGGCCCTTAGTCAACTCAGCTATGATAAGTACACTGGCCATGTATTTGTCAGTGGGAAGCTGAGACGGTGAGGGAGAGGACTGTTGATCTATTCTCGTGTGCTGAGGCTAAGAAAATGAAATCAATAACACTTCATACCAGTCTATGGCTGGCTGTCAGGGTAGCTCAGTGAACTGGTTTTTTATCTTTGTCAAGTATCTGATCAATAAAATAATAATTATATAATTTATAATAATAACATATAATATATAATTTATAATAATAATATAATTGATAATGGTTTTAAACATATATAGCAGCTATGAATGCAAAATGATTCTTGACATACATGTGGCTATTTTATTTATGGCAAAACTGTCTAACAGTGTCTATATGCACCACGCTCAGTTGGATAGCAAGGGTGATGAACCCATGAGGTCCCTAGGAATAGAAGAAGAAGACATCCATAGAGAGGAGGAGGATGAGGATGATAAACAGGTCAGAGGGATGGATTGCTGTTAAAACATGCATGGCTGATCTTATCCTGCTTTCCTTTTTACTTTCATCGTCGTTGTTCTGTTTGTAGAGACACGCATGAGTCACCCTCCACCGGTGGAAGCGTGGGCTCAGAGCAACACTCAGAGCAAAGGGTCAGACTTCACATTATATCCACACCTTCACTTCTACCCAGCTGTTGTCTTTGTAAACATGTCTTGTACAATGTCCATGTGGCTGGTTAAAACGCTTCGTGATGTTACGCTCAGGCTTTTGTTGCGGGTTCCTTGCATACATCATCATCATCAACATAGTTCCTGGTGTCAGCCATTTGGCAGTGATGGGTACAAATAAATGACAAATGAAATGACAAAATAAATGACATCCATTGTGATCAGTTATAAATACGTCAAATCTGTTGGTCCCCTTAGGCTTAATGGCTCATCTTTTTATGCTGGTTCCTTGCATACACCATTGTCGTCAATTCCTGATGCGAGCCATTTAACGACGATGGGTACAAAAATAAATTACCTCCATTGTCATCGTTCGATCTTTTGTCCATTGCTTCCTTGGATTCAGTCCTCATTTCTATTGTCCATCCATTGTAGTCTTGGTCTGCCTTTTTTCTTTTAGTCGTGCATACATCTTGGCTAAAACTGACCTCACTCCACAAGACTGTTTTTCTTGCTCTTGGCTGTTGTTGTACCAGACTGCAAGTCCAATAGACCAAAGACTACTTGTTTGATTCGAACTTTATGTTCTAGTATGAGGCTGCTGACCCAAAACTATACTTTGTGGGCCTGGACTTTGACATGTTTTGACATCAAACTGTGGATGCTCACTCCTGACATGATGTGTAACTGTAGTCAGAATATTAATTTACAGCGTGCAAATGGACAAATTATTTTGTTGTTATGTTTTGCTGTAGTTTTTGCGTACTTGTGTTGGATTTCCCTCCAACGTATTCTGATTTCTTGTATGTTTTGAAGTGACCATCTGTTAAAGCTTTATGATGATGGCAATGTTGAATTTATAAGATTATAATGATTAATTATATGTTCTGTATTATTTTACCAGGAACTGTAAACTTTGTGTCAACTGCTAACTCTGATTGGTAATTCATTGCTTTAGGTGTGTGTAGATGTGTGTGTGTGTGTGTGAGAGAGAGAGACAGAGACAGAGACAGACACACAGACAGACATAGACAGAGACCATCAATCAGCAGTGACTCACTGCCATTGTCTGACCTATTTTTCTGTACTGTTGTGAATCTCTTGTTCTGACTAATATATATTCAATACCGCATAGACCGCTGACGCCTGATACGTAATACTACCTAGATACAAAACACAATGATACTTAATAGAAAATATTGTTCAGACATTGGGAGTGGGTCTCCACTTCTGAGCTCTCACATACATGTATGTGCACGGTACAGACATGACTAAACCCATCTGAGTTCAACTTACAACTGATTTGTTCGACTTGAAATCAATCTCTTTCCGATTGCTTATCCACCACAGGTTGTCTATTTCTCAGCCAACCGATCTCCTATATGTTGACCTGTCTATGGTTTGACTTATGTATGTATGTGCGTATGTTTGTTTGTGTGTGTGTGTATGTATGTGCGTATGTACATGTATATGCATTGATCATGTATATAACACCTTACACGAGTCTCACAAAGGCACTTTGCATGACTATCTGGCAGATCTAAATGGATGTGATTTAGGAGATTTTGAGAACATTTCCATTTGGTAATTGCAGAAGTTGTGATTAATAGTTAATGATGGCATTGTATTGTATTGTATCTATGAATTTATAAAGCACCTCTCACAGTGCACAATAATTGAAGGTGTTCCCAGTGTGAAAGACCCAGAGAAAAGAAAGTAGGTTTAGGACAGGGAAAAATACTTCGGGTATCAGTTAATTGTGAAGAACGTGTCAATGGAGAGAACTGATTCCAAAGGGTAGAATGAAAGCAAAGGCTTGAGTTTTGGGCCAAAGCAGTCCTTGCTTGCATTACAGGGAGATCATGTAATACTGCTTTGCTGTGCCTATTCTGCTGTTCTTTTGGTAAAGGTTTCAATAAAAAGATTGATTGATTGATTCATCGATGTGTGTGATGCAAGCATAGTAGACAAAATAATGATACTTTCAGTTTATATCTGTTGATATTTCTTGATAGATTGTTGGGTGACAGTCAGAGCAGTGCAACGAGTCTCTTATCTAACGTGATGATCGACACGAGCATGAGCGTCAACACACTCGATGCCAGCATCCAGTTAAGCGACAGCGACCTTCTCTCACGTCAGGGGACACCACGCGACTTAACATCGAGCGCTTCATCCCAGGAAATACCCGAATCGGAAATACCCGGAAACGCAGCCGACGAATCATCCAAACCGCATTTGGTGGGAGAGATTTCCGGTTCTTCCAACGTCCAATCAGATCCTCTGATTCCCGCTCAACTGCGACCGGCGAAGGAAAAAACGAACAATCACTCGAAGAAATGTGAATACGGCGAACGTGGAGACAAAAGAAAGCACACGGCCACGACACCCGACGAAAACGATTGCGAGCGACCGGAACCGCGAGCGGAGGCGGCGAGCAATGGGAGCAGCTCTTCGTCAACGCCGAGCGACGGATACAAGACGCCGTCGGTTGAGAGTGCGGAAATGCAGGGACCGGAAAACGAAGGAAATGTGTTTAAGTTCGAAGTTTCTGGAAGCGTTTTGGAGAACGACAAAGCGTCCGGTTCGATAGAATCGGGGAACTTTGACCGGAGTCGTATCGGGGGACAGAGTTACGTGGTGCGGGGTCGTCCGGATCGGATCGAGGACGCGCTGGCAGCGGGAATTCCAGTCGTCGGTGGGGGAGGTGGTGTGGAATATGTAAGCTCGAATGACGGTTCGGACCAGGAGCTGCACAAGCTGCGAGCCGATTGCAAAGAGAAGGAAGTGAAGGAGGGAAGTGAAAATCGGGGTTACTTTCTGTCGGTTGGGGCGAACGATGCTCCCCCGTTCACGAGTAACAAACCACCGATCGACAAACGAGTTGCGTTCGAGCGTCCAGCAGACAACGGCTCAAAGACGAGTTTTGCTCAGATTAAGAAGCAGAAAGACGCTGAGGAGGGAACGAAGGCTTTGCCCGAGAGAAGCAATGCGTCGACGGAGGGCATTCTGGGTAATCTGTCTTCGAAGGGGAATCCCCTCCTGGTTCGACCGCGGAAGAAGGCAACGTTTGGCGCTCTGCCCAACCAGACGAGTTGGATTCAGGAGAGCACCCAGCGGGCTCCGGAGCAACTGGTGCGCCGGGCCTCTGAGGACACGGTCAACCCGATGCCGTCGGAGCTGATTGGGTTGCGGATGAAGTTGGAGGAGAACCGGCGCCAGATTGAGAATCGAAAGAGAATGGCAGAGAGACAATGGACGCAGCAGCGCCAACAGATGGGAAAGGAAGCTTTCATTCAGGTTCATCAGTCTGTTCTACTTCTATCAACGCTTTGTATGGCGCCTTTGTATAAGTTAAGTGCTGCCCTTTTTGTGGAGCCAAGTCTTGGTTGTCAGTGATTGGGTTTGGTTTGATTTAGTATATGTGGTGCCACATACCGAAACCAGCATTACTTTTAACCCTTTTAACGACCAGCATGTACTAAAATACATTGAGAACATATGTAGCTGGTCGTTAAAGGGTTAAGGTGATTTTGCAACTTATTGGATTTTTCAATGGTCTCAAGCTTCAAAATGACACAAAAATATTGCTTTAGCTTTATTATAACCTTAGATATAATACAAAAAGTAAATTACAATTAGATTAATTAATTATCTTAATTAAAGCAAAATAATATGCACATCAATAGCATTAAAATAGCTTTAAAACTTGTTTGAATTTCTTCAGGTGATAACAAAGAACAAAACCGGTAGTGACATTGCAGCAGATGAGAAATCGTCTTCAGCCGACGAAGACAAGTTAAGACGCGAGATGATAACAGATGTCAGCACGAGACAGATCCACCAGATGACGTTTAGTCTCGATGACGATCAACTCGTGAGAGCCAAGCGACCGGAGAAAATCAAAAGCCCTGTTCGTGTGAAACAGCATGAAGCGACAGACAGGGTTCCAGAAGACGACAGGCAAGCGGGGCACCAGCTCTCGAACAATCACGGCAAAACAAATGGTACAGTTGTGGAAGATCTTGAGGCTACACGGCCAACGCCGAAACAAGTCCAGAGCCCTACGCATGTCAGCAGGGAGCTGTTTAGAGATAGGAGTAACGAAGAAGTTAAGGAAACAGCGGTTGAGACAGGACGGCCAGGATCGTCGAAATCAGACAGAGGCGATGCTGTAAAGTATGACGCTTCTCTGAACAAGATCAACTCAAGTCTATCGGAATTGCATGGCGAAATCAAGCGCCTGTCTGTCCAACAAGACCAGATCAACAACCTCGTGCGCTCCGATATCAACCAGGGCGGCCGCATCAGCTCCACCTCATCCCAGGTCAATCCCGCTCCACCCATACAGGGTCGTCAGACGCCACAGAACAACTCCCTCGCTGGCGCCTCCACTCCGACCAAAGACGAGTTCTACATACCGATGTTCGGCAGCGCAAGAGATCCGGTTCCCATCGGTCTCCGGTCGAGTCCTCTTCCCAGCGTGCTGCCACCTAGTGCTCAGAATCTCTTCCACAACGACGCCACGCTTCACCAGTCGCGCCCGACCGCCGTGCCCTACTCGGTTCCGAGCTACCCGCCGTTGGCCACGTCCTATCCGCAGCGCTACCACCCTAACCCCTCTCTTCCACTTCCAATGAGCCACTACCAGCAACCATACGCCACCCCGCCGCAGGTGTCTCTTCCAACCGATCAGATGTACACACCGGCCGAAGCGGGGCACCAGTACGCCCAGCTGGGCGGCCAGTATCACCCGTCTTCAGGCATGTACCCCATGGTGCCTGGCATGTACCCGGTACCGACGTCGTTCCATAACCAGTACCAGAGTTCTGTACCGCATCCGCAGTATCCCCACCTCCAAAACCTCGTTCCCCATCCCGACTTCGCCCCCGGTTACTCGCCCCACGGCGTCCCATTCAGCAACTACCCATCTCCCCATCCGTCATTTACGTCTCAACAGCCTCTGCCCCCAAATTGTTTCTATTCGCCCGTCTGGTTTGGCTCCGACCCTGCTCTGGCTGCAGCACATTCCGCCACAACACAGTTGGTGGACGCTTCGAATCCAGAACACGCTGATTCCACGTCACAGGTTCAGGCAACCAGTACGGCTGCCGTCGGTCAGGAACCAGACACAAGCAGAGGTGGCAACATCCCCGAGATGCAAGCGGGGTCTGTAATGTCCCCGTCATCACCTCCCGTCGATGTGGACGGCATGAAAGAGACGCCACACGGTGGAGGAGGGTTTTTCGTCAATCTCGGGGATTTGTCCCCGTCCCCTCGACAGAAACCGAACCTCAAGATTCGCTCCCCAAAGCCAAGAGCGGGTAACGAACCAACAACAGCAACCTCAGCACCAGATTCTCAAGATGCAGCGGTGCCACCAGCCGTCGCGGATGCTAAAGCCGAGGTTGCCGTGGTAACCGAGGGTGGCACGGGTTCAGAGGTTGCTGCGGGTACGGAGGCTGCTGGTAATGCAGAAGCCAGTCCTGTGGTCTTTGTTATCGGTCGATCGACGGAAACGGAGGTGAAAACAAGATGCATTTCACGAGTTTTTTTATAAATCTTTTTTATGCTATTTACCTAAATACGGAAATGCTTGCTCTGCTCAGCTGTTTATTAAAAACTTGAGTCTTGAATTGTTGTATGATTAACACTTTTCTTAGTGATCTTCTCATTTCTGTAATTTCTGTTGCCATGGTTACTTATAGTCTTTGTTACCTGGCTACTTATTGTATCTGCTGTCTTAGCTACTATTAGTCTGTGCTGACATGGCTACTTATTGTCTGTGTGTCCATAGTTACTTATAGGCTGTGTTGATTACTCATAGTCTGTGTTGCCATGGTTACTATTTTTTTTCGTTGCATTGGATGTTGTTTATTGTTGCCAGGATGACTTTATGGAGATGGAGAAGAGGAAGCAGCGACTGTGCG
Source organism: Lumbricus rubellus (assembly GCA_945859605.1). Taxonomy (NCBI): domain Eukaryota; kingdom Metazoa; phylum Annelida; class Clitellata; order Crassiclitellata; family Lumbricidae; genus Lumbricus; species Lumbricus rubellus. The sequence continues at coordinate 8,385,135 of OX243814.1, read as the reverse complement.
ACCTGCAGCTGAAGCGATTGGAGGAGCAAGAGATGAGACGAGAGAAGCTGCAGAGGGAGCACGAACAGAAGAGAGAACTGCAGAGGTGAGCGTTTATTGTTTCAACGCAATGATGTCTGGTTTACGTCAGCACTGTCATCACTCTAAGCATGATGGTAAAGATCAACTGCTGGTTGGTAGGGCATTGGTAGGCGTCTGCATGTGTTAAAGAACCTAGCACTGGTGATGCTTCTAGTTTTCTGAACTCTTTTGAATTTCTGATGATGCTTTTGTTTGTGCAGAATTATTGTTTCATCCTTTGGGTTAGTGCACGTAATGTAATGTAATGAGTAATTTCTGTATTGAAATGACCATACCACATTCAGTAGCACTCCCAATGCAAGAAGCCCAGGAGGACAAAAGGTTTTAAGAACAGAACGAGATGAATAGAGTGTTTGTAATGACGTTTTAAAATTATAATTTAACAACCACCTGAAAATAAATTCTTAAAAAGTCGGTAGCCTTCCTGTAGTTCTGGGTTTTTTTGTAGTATAAATGACTTTGTTCAGTGCCAGCCAGATAATGTTAGGTAGCCAACTATTTTCCTGTTCTTGGATGCGCTTTGCTGACCAGAATCTCATGTGTAAGTAATCATCCAGCAACATCAGGCAGTCTATAATGTCTAACTATGGTGAGGTTTTTGTTGGTTGAGTGTGAATATTTCTGTGGTGGGATATTGCACGGGGTTCTCAAATCACGTAATATTTTACCGCAATTTCACTTGCAAGTTGCAACAGCCATCAACTATGGCACTATAGAAGTGATCTGATTTGATTTGAACAATGTTATGCAATGCTCTGATATTCTTTGCTTGTCTGTTTGTTTTGTTGTCGTAGGCAGAAGCAAGAAATGACAGATCAGAAGCGAGCCGAGGAGAAGGCGCGTCGTGATGCCATCTACCAACAATACCTGCAGAAGAAGATGGAGAGCGACGTTTCAGACGAGATCATCCAGAAACCTCTGCCTCCCGTCATCCGGCGTCAACGCAGCGCCAGAGCCGCACGTCCAAAGAGCCAGCCGGCTCTGACGGCCGAGATAACGGCTGCGGTGGTTGGGGTCGTTTCGGGTCACGGACACAGCTCGCAGGATAATCTCGTGTTGGGGGTTGGGTTGTGTAAGAGCCCTGCATCTGACTTGTCACAAAGTAAGCATTTATATTTATGAGTTAACTAGTCACTTTTAATAGACATTTAACATAGGTTGGTGTTGTAGACTGTTATATGAACTTTTGTGAGTTTGGAGGTGGAATAATAAAGAATATACTTACTTAATGGGTCTCTAACCAACTCAGTTTTAATGAGTACACTGGCTGTGTACTGTCGGTGGGAAGATGAGATGGTGAGGGAGAGGGCTGGTCACCCACGCTCAAATGTCAAAGATGCAAAATGAGTTAATTTGACATTTGGCATATAGATGGGTCTTGTTGAGTACACTGTGTGTTGTAATGTGAATTCTGATATTGCATGGTTGTGAGCTTTACCACTCGAGGTTTTGTTTGGCAATGATTGTGATGGTCACTGATTGATTGATATATTTCAGGCAGTGATAAAGTGAATTCAATGGGGAACCGTGGTGAGCAGACCTCAGGAGAGATTCCACTGGCATTTGGTGGACTTACGCATCGCAGACCTCCCACGCCTGGTAGGATAATGATTTAACATTCAATTCAATTTTATTTTCGTTTATTCAAAACTTCAAGTTGACAGAATGCAACGTGTTACATTTGACTAATTTTACTAAGGTTTTAACGGTTTTAAAAGACTTCAATATAGTTGAATCTAATGAAGGTCACCAGTATTTATTGCACTGCTATTTGGAGATGGCAAAGGATCATGTTGATGATTCTGGTATGTGATTTTGCCAGGGATGACCTTCTGATGCGGTTTACATTACTACAATAATGGCATTTCTGAAGTAGATAGCTAGTTACTTTGGTGTTGTCTTGTTTGTTGTTTAAAACTTTAAACGGAGATTGTTGTTGTAATGCTGTTGTAGATCATGCCACTCGATCCATACATCCTGCGTCTGATGGCAGCGAATCATCAGGCAGTCAACTCCCAGAGAACTATGCAGGTATTGATCCTTCAGTCTTATTATCAGATGTGTTTCATTTATCTGTTGCTGTGTTTGCATTCAAAAGAACTAGCAGTCAGAGGACCATGCATGGATTTACTGATGCCTTCATAATTTGCGTTGAGTTTTAGATTGTTGTGTGTGTGTGATTGTAGGACCAAAGTTGTTTGTTAAGCCAAGTCAGAAATCAAATCGCCACATCATCACTAACGCCGTCAGCCACTGCTGTCTTGCTGGCAGCGTCAACAAAGATGTCAAGAACAGAGTTTTAGAGGTCAGGTCATTCATTCTCTGAGTCAGTCTATAGGTAAGTTTTATAGGTCAGGTCATACTGTCAGCATAAAGGTTGGGTCATTCTTTCTGTCAGCCAGTTGACATTGTCTTCTGTAGGCATCTCTGTAAATCTTGCTCATGCATTAGAAATCATTGTCATGTTCAAGTGGTTTTTAATGTGTGGGTATTTGTTTGTGTGTTTCTTAGGAGATAGCAAAGTCAGACTCGAATCACTTCATCATCCTGTTTCGTGATGCGGGCATGCAGTATCGCGGTCTCTACACGTACAATCCAGACCAAAGCGACGTTGTTCGAATACACGGAGTCGGACCGAAACAGCTGACGGATAAAGTCATGGAGAAGTTCTTCAAGTTAGAACGACATCAGCTCTGGCTTCATTTACACTAGCAAAATTTTAACCTTCACTTAAAATATTTCATTATGACATGCAGAGTGACCTCACTGACCTCATAGTTATCCCTATGGTTGAACCTCCACAGTGCTGCATAAAGGCTTCGCTATGGTCAGACCATCTTTCTCGAATAAAATACCTAACAGTCTCTGTAATGAACTTCTTATTCTTTCTTTGCCTCTTTTCTGCAGGCGTTTGAAAACCATTCTCTTTGATTGTGGTTTGGTGCTGTCAGGTCGGGAGTGTCTCTGAAGGAGTGCTATATGAATTCATGAATTGAAAAAAATTGAAAACTTTATTTGACTATATTATCCATTATTTGTTGGAGGCAGCTACTTGATTACCAGAAGTAACTTTGATGTGTTGATGTGGCCAGATAATGCTGTTTAAGCGAGATCATTAGATACGTTATTGATTTTGGTTCATGTGTCTTTTTTCAACAGATACAATTCGGGGAGCAAGACATTCAGCGAGGTGACGTCTACGAAGCATCTAACAGCAACGATCGATGCAATAACCGTTCTCAGCACCGTCTGGCCAAAGACAAGAACGGTTGCACCAACAAAGAAACCAATCTGATGACTCTGACGTTCTTTACTTTCCAGTCGAAAATGGCTGCTCTCTTTTTAAAAAAATAACCAATGCGTCATCAGAAGAAGTTTGTGTGTTGGCTGAAAACTGTCATCTGCTGACATTCTATCGTAGCGTGGCTCAGTTTGTTTGGGTTATTCGGCAACAGAAGCTGTAGTTAATATTTTCTGTAGCGATACTTTGCTGTGATGAACGGCTCATGTGCTGTTTGAAGTTGCCAGCAATTGGTCAATCGATGTCTCGTGTTTTTTTCAAACATCTCCGTCAAATTCTCCAGATGTGGATTAAGCGCAGAAAGAGATCGTGTCAGATTCTGTTTCCGCGCATCAGTATTTCTCAGTATTTTCCAGACGTCACGAGAAATGCATAATTTGTGGAGTGGTTTTATTATTTCACCCGTAGCTAGAGCGTTTGTGAAGCAGCTTATGCCAGCCGTTGTCAGTTTTTGATTCACATGTTTCAACATAAAATGGGCTTTTGTATACATACAACGATACACCTTTTGTAGCACTGTTGCTGGAGGCAAGCTGTTTGCACATGCACCTATTAGCAAGCAGTAAAGTTTGGTGGTAAGCTGGGGAAACATGACATGTCCTGCAATGCACTGATCCTGTATCCAATGTCATGCCGTCCAGTCATTGCTGTCTCAAAGGCAAATGGAGATTATTGTCACGTGTAGTCATTTCATTTGACTAATTGATACTGTAACTCATGTTTCAATGTAACACCAAATTGATCAGAAATTCAATTGAACTTTAAAATTGAATGTCGCATCAATAGACCAAACTATTTGTTGTTAAGAACAACAATTACTAAGTCCTCAATTTCGGTTCTCATAGTGGGAAGCACAATTATTTGAGAGAAAAAATTAATAAAAATTTATAGTTTGTCTTGGTTTAACTGTTGAATTATGTTTTGTGACTAAATCAAGGTGGCTTTGCTTGCTGTAGAACTGCACTTTTTTCATCTTGCTTCGAGTAGCGCTGTTCATGGCTTGGGGAACATTTTAGTTCACAGTTGCATGGCTTTCTTCAGTTTATTTCCATTTTGTTTCCTGGTCATGCGATTTAATGTAATATTGTCGATTTTATTGTATTGTTTGTCAATGTTTAGTCAGTTTATTGAACACTGAGTAACAGAACAATGTCATTGTTACAGTAATTTGCCAGCGCCTGTCTTGCCAATGAAGTTGGCTGATTGGATCTCTGTCCATGTTTTTATAAATTATCATTGGCATCCAGTCCACTTGCCAGTGGTGTTTGGTCCATGTGATATTGTGTAAGCTATCCTGGGTCTTCTTATGACGTAAAATTGATTCAGAAATTTTGTACTTACACTGGACCGTAATGTTATGATAGTATATTAATCTCTTCATTGCAGCATTGTATAGACGCATCAGTTAGTTATGTAGAGCATTCTAAAGGAATGCGTTGAAACATGAACGTTTAGGTTCAGATAAACAAACTTCTTGAAATGTCTCTGGTCAAAATGTACCGATATATGTATTTTTGTGCGAGATTTTTGTGCAGATTCTGGAAACAAAATTTGGTTTTGCTTTGCAATGCAATCTCTACAGTACGAGCAAATTCGTTGCGTTTGTCGTGTTTGATGTGGCTGCTAGAAATGGAGGTTTGGAGTGCGCTTGGGAATTAAGTTGTTTTTGGTGCTAGGCGGTATCCTTATTCCCAGAGTTAGAAACTGCAATGTTAATAGTTGAATCACTTGTAAATGTTCTATTTGTGTTACGGGTTATTATTTATTTCAAACTATTGAACAGCTGACTCTGATCTCTTGACTTGATGACTTCTTCTCTAACCACACTGCGACTCTTGACCTTCTGTTGCACTTTGATGAGTAATGCATTTGGAGACTACGTGCTGGCTAACCAAACAGAATTTGAATGTTGCTTGTTTTGAAAGCTTCCAAAGTGCAAGAAAGCAAATATACATTATAAATCTTGTTGCAGCAAAATAGCCAAGGTATTGACAGCTTTCTTGGATTATTTGCATTGGTTATTATCTCTATATTGAGCATTTAGAACATCTCAACATCATGACAGTCAAGGCATGCCATGACATCATAGCCGTAGAGTGTCGGGCTATTTGCAGAGGACTAGGGAATGAACCACTTCTAATGCTTTTCGCTGTCTCTCTTATTTCTGTTCTGCTTATTCTCTATTCACTCACAGCGTGTGGACTTTGTTCATTAGATCTTTCAGTGCTTCTCCACGTAAAACTCCTATATACGCTTTTGATTCTTAGCAAGTTTCTTAATTTGTGGCTACTTTCCAAATCTCGTTCTTTCATGTACGCTTGCATTTCAGTTGATAATAAACGATAGTAGTAGTGTATTTATAGGTATATATGTACCATATGTATTTATGTATATACGGACTTATCTGTGGGTATAGGCGTGTGACATTTAATTTTGAACCTTTCAGGCATATCTTTTTTCCTCTGTGCGTGTGTTTAGATCACCAATGCATATTTAGAACAGTAAACTATAATATGCAGAGCTCTGTGTAGACATCTTGAATGTGAACTAATATGTTTATGCATTTCCTCCCATTCCCATCCTACTTGTATTACGTGTAAGTGTCATTGAAACATTTCCCATATGTTTGATTTGTTGTTTCCCATCATATACTCAATTCTGCTTTTCCCTTGTCTTGTATGTTTCTACTTCTTGTCTCGTATTTCTGTTGATTTCTCTTAAATGTCGTGTTTTGTTAGTTTTGCGAGATTATTCAGTTTAGGAGCTTTTGAGATTTCTTTCGGTTCTGCAAAAACTATGATTTGTGCGGTTGTTGATCTCATGCGTTGACGAGATTCTGTTGTCGTAGATGGCAGTTCTTCGGATTCACGGCTACACTGCACTGATTATGAGTTTGGTGTTTGATGAACTGTTTAGCACTTGATATATATTATAGTTGAGATGATTTTCTGAAGGTTGCAATGATTTATTTACGCGCATGGTTTACTTGAGTTTTAGTTAAGAAATTACCGACATTGTATGCATGCCACCTGCCTTCTATGCTTCATAGGATGCGCTTCTGCCATCTCATTTGATGTTGATAGCTAATTATAGGAGATTTTTCAACATTGTAGATGTATATGACATACACGTTTTCCATGGTTACTCACCTCTGCTCACTGTTCAATGAATTGATTTAATGAAGGTCATTGGCAGTGGTTAAAGTGATTTCGATGAGCAGTGGCAATGCTGAATGTGTGAGCTGTTGGAACGCTGAAGAGAGTTTTATTGGAACGCACGTGTATTTCCAGCATTACATGCATGGTGAGCAGTGGGAACGCAAGCCAAGAATTTCGAGAGCTGTGGGAACACCATTCCCACGTTTTCCCACCCTCTTCAAACCCTGGTCATTGGCCACTGCACACCATTGGCCACCGCTGCCTGTTTAAATGGGTGCCTCACCATTAAAAGTGTCTGTGTTTGAACCGCAAGTCTGAATTAAATTGACTTTTTCAATCTGCGTTTTTGAAATGACGTTATTTCTAGGTTTTTCACAGTTTGCTTAGAGGGAAGTTGTGTCATTTATGTAAGTTCAGTTATTTTCCTTTTTTGCCCTTTATTACCGAATCATTACTTTTGTGATCACTATGTCTTACATATGTCTCAATTCACTTGACATTTAGACTGCATAAATTGCAAGTCTGTCAATTTAAATAGACAGGCGGTTGTATTCTTAACTTGTCAAGACATAACTATGATACCAGAGTTACTGGCTAATGATTACATCTTCAGTTATGTCCAGCGTCTAAACAGCTTTCAATCAAAAATAGAATTCTTCTGAAAGCATCTTTTTTTCAGTTTTGTAAATGACAATATTTCTGTTATAATTTGTTTGAGAAAGCAATCTCTTGCATTTACTGGTGACGACAGGTTTTTTTGCTCATTTCTAAGGGTATCATTGAATTACCGAATTTAACCCTTTTGCCCCTGGGCTCCTGTTACTCGATGGCTAACAAACTGAAATATTGGTTTCTCGGGCCAAGAGGGTTAAGGCACTGATGTCCGGTTCCTGAGATGAACATTTGAATCTTTTACTTACTCGTTAACTACAGAATTCTTGGCTGATGGTTTGAGTTCTTCTTTCACTTCTAATGTATTTATTTTCTGATGCAAATAATCTTGTGCCAAATGATTTTTACTAGAGATGCCGTAACCTTTTTTGCTACTGCAGCATTAATTTGTTTACAAGAATGAAATTCTCCACGCTAGGATGATGCTGTTTGGTTTTTTTAAGTTGTAGAAGGCATGTTGTACTCAATTGGAAATATTCACTTTGAAGAACAATACTGTTTTTTGCTAAAAGAACATCTTTTGTAATTTAATATCTTGTAGTGTCTGATAGCTAGTTGGTATTCTAATGAACATTCAGTTGGTTTTTGTGAGTTACTCTAGTTGTGCAAATTTACGCATCTTTGACAACAATTTAGTCATGAGCCAACACCGAAGTTTATTTCGATTGATTTTGATGGTTATTTAGTTTTAAACATCTAGGGTCTAAACTGCAAAGCACAATACAAAAATAGTTAATGTTTAGTTTTATATGACTGGAATAATCTGGCATAAATGAAAATTTTGGCAAACACTAATTTAATTTAAATATTATTATTAAAGCATTGTTATTTTTTCAAGTAATGATAATGAATCATTATTGTCAGAAAAATCTTGTAGCTAATCTATTATTGATCACCTTTGAACTTTTTGGAGTGAAATTTAACCTGTTTTTCTGGTTGACATCGTATTTCTTAAATCACGATCTCCCAAGTGATGCAAAGTGTTGTTGCAAGTGGCTATGACTGCAGAAATATAGATATCAGCGCTACTGTCATTGTTCATGTACATGCAAATGTCAATACAAGAGTTTATTGCATTCTGAGTTTCATCGTTAGACCTTTGCGCTGATTTACAGTAAATGCCATTCTTGATTTAAATTGATTTTGAGTTATATCTGTCGTTTTCACTGCACAAAGTGTTTGAATATTGTTGAGCAATGTTGAAATTTTGCTTTCAGCTGGAGATAATAAAAACAGGATGTGTTAATTGTGAATGACTATGTCTGTGAAATGGACAATTTATTGATTCATATTCTGGTAAGTTTTCTCCATCTTTCCAAATTCAAGTAATTCATGTTTTCACTTGTGATGTGAATTCTTTGTAAGGACTTTAACTCTGTCTGCTCAACTGCTTAAAACCATTGACTTATGTCATGTCCTTAGATAGTGGTGTACATTCAGAGTACACGCTGATCTTTGCTCATTGTACGAATCACCGACTAATAAACAAAAGTTTTTAATATATCTCTTCTGGACTACAGGTGTCTTATCGTAGATTTGACGTTATGTGCATGCAAAACCTTCTGCAATTATCAGTTCACATAGTAACTTGCGTGTCCAATGATGCATGTATTAATTAATAATTGAAGTTTGCACGCCTTGCAGTTGATGGCATTAGCCTGCAAGACCATTGACTTGTGTCATATATGTATCACATTAGTATTGTGACTTGTGTCATATATGTTTCACATTGGTATTGCGACTTGTGTCATATATGTATCACATTAGTATTGCGACTTGTGTCATATATGTATCACATTAGTATTGCCACTTGTGTCATATATGTATCACATTAGTATTGCGACTTGTGTCATATATGTATCACATTAGTATTGCGACTTGTGTCATATATGTATCACATTAGTATTGCGACTTGTGTCATATATGTATCACATTAGTATTGCGTCTCATGTCACATATGTATCACATTAGTATTGCGACTCGTGTCATATATGTATCACATTAGTATTGCGGCTTGTGTCATATATGTATCACATTAGTATTGCGTCTCATGTCACATATGTATCACATTAGTATTGCGACTTGTGTCATAATGTATCACATTTGTATTGTGACTTGTGTCATCTATGACACCAGTTTACTTAGGTTTGCGTGATAGAATGGTGTGGCACTGCACATGCTTGGGGTAGGTGGGTGGAGGGACGCACGAACCGACCTGAGTTGCCTTCGGCTTTTGTGATAAATAACTTTTTCGTTTCTTGTCGTCGGATGTGCTTTGTAAATAACGAGTTGTTGTAATTAGTGGGAAATAAAAGTAGCAGCTATATAATTATTCTTGTCGTACATACTTTGATTAATCCATCGATTAATTCAGTGTTGCGTAGACCATCAAGTGTCACATATTTCTGATCTGTGGTTGTAATCATAAGCTCCAAAATTCTAATGTGTTATGCTGTAGTCTGCTGTAGGCTGTTTGTCATTATTAATTTCATTATTACTATTATTATGATTAAGACATTTTAATGTGTACAAGGTCATACGGAAATGGGAACCTGAGTCAAAGTTAGTCAGTCTCCTGCTTGCTGGTGGCAGGATCTTAGTTTTTCTAGATGTTTGAAAGGCAATTAGAAATGGTGAGTGTTGAGCCATTTCTGAAGAGAGATATAATGCAGAATCCCTAGCCTTTGGCAACTGCTGTAAACCATGTTGTAGAAGTCAAAGTGGGTGTTCATATAACAATTATAACATGCCAGAAAACATAATTAGACTGAAGACGGCTTAGATTGATTTTCTAACAAAAGTAATCATTAACGCATGAACGAATTCCACTACTTGTTGCCAAAACTGTGTAAAAGAAGAGCTTGGTGATTCTTTGACAGATTTGTCTCACTTAAGCATAGATCAACTGCTAGTATCCGGATGGTTGTGGGTTCGAATCCACCTCAGACTGTGTAGGAACCCAGAGCAAGTTCTTCATTCACAACCGTTCATGCACTTTGGTGTGAAACTCCAAGTCAGTGTGGGCGCTGTAGACTAGTCGGCCTCGAGCGCCTCTGAGTAGAACATCGTGAAGGGTCGCTATAAGCATATAACAAGTGTTCATAGATACATTCGAGACCTAAACCTAAAATGCATATCTTCGGGTTTCATTAGGCCCGTCGCCTACGTTAAATCGCTAGTTTGATAGACTGAATAGGCCTAAAGCTAGTCCACACATGTATGGGTTTTGTGTAGGGCCTGTAAGCAGGGCTTAAACTTAAAGTGTGGCAGGACGGTCATGGGCGGCGTCCTGGCACTTATTTTCAAATCTCTATGCCGTACGTCCTGCCACTTATTTGGCTAACACACCTGAAAATTACGGGCCGTCCTGGCACTTCTTTTGAAAAAGTAAGGGGCCTCCATGCACTTTTTTACACTTTTAGCACTGCCTGTAAGGTAGGCCTACGTGGAATGCCAATCAAAGTAGGCTAAGCGGGATACTAACAGATAATGCTCAGCGCACGATGATTTCTTTTTCCGTTGGCTTGCCAAAATCTAACGTGGAAACTTGGAAAGCATAATAATTAGGCTATTATAGCCAGTGGTGTAGTGGGGGGGGGACGCCGTCCCCCCACTTTTTTCCAGGGATAATGGAATATTAATAGTAATACTAATATTATTATTATAAAGAGCGTCCCCCCACTTCATAAAGAGCTTTCCCCCACTTCATTTTTTAGGACTACATCACTGATTAGGCCTATAGTAGAAAACAGTAGAAAACTATAAATAAAAAATACAGTGATCAGGCTATAGGCTGCACAGGCCTATCAATGGTCGGCGCACATAGGCCTTCCCGATTCCAACATGATGTCTTATTATGCAAGAATAGAAGAAAAAGAAAGAATTTATAATGAGAGACATACAAAATTATACACCCACAACACGACTGCATTATTTTAATATTTGTAGCGGGTTTGTTTTCACTATTCAGTGAACAAAAATGAACACCAGCTATCTCGAAATTGCATAGGCCCATTGGTTATACAATACAAGCGAATACGTGGTAGATTTTAAATTGTTTAAACACGATCAGAGAAGTAGTGAATTTAAAAATAACAGTGAGTAGGCCCTAATGGATTTTACCAATAGCTGCCTCGAAATGTCTTTTTGGAACTGACGATGACGACGATTTCTGCATCTGGAATTGCGTTACATAATTTGTGCGTTCGTTTGTGCAACAAAGATGGCGGAGGAACGGGACGAAGACTTAAGTCCAGAGCAAACAGATAAATTGCTCCAGTTCCAGGTCTGTTGCAAATTTGAGATTGATGTTAAATTCAGAATCATTCAATTGGCTTTTAAGCGACTGATTTTGTCGTTTGCGTCGTGTGAAATGATCGCGGTGTCATGTTATGTGTAGTTACTGCCATGACGATGTGAAATTGTGTTAAGTGAAACTTCTAGTGATATTTTGATTTTAATCCTACGTTGAGTCCAGAACAGTTTTTTTACTAGATTTGGAGATTATATTTGAGAATCGAATAAATATCGTGAGTGTGGGTTCATTTGAGTTTGGATTACATTGCCAAGCAATGCACCACGAAACAAGGAGACTCCGTGACCGCACCTCGGACCAGGTAACACAAGTAGAGGATCGAAAAGAGGTTTGCGTTTAACGAATGAAGACAGAGTAAACAAAATTTGATGTTTGAAGCCCTGACTAGCCGATGAGCCCCACCTAAAGTGATGGTCTGCAGGAGAAAATGTGCAGATATTAATACGAAATTAAGTATCGAACTGTAAAGTTACGTTTCTACACATTGTTTCTAAGTTTATTGGGTAAACACGAAGAATGAGTCACCGTACTCCAAACAATATGGCCACCGTAGATGCGTGCATAACAGAGCGGCCCGACATGCGGCCTAATATTTCCGCGAAAATTAAAGCACGCTTCAATTTCAGCAGAATGACTGCACTAAACCCTAAAACTAACCCTAACCGACCCTCACGGCGCCTAACCTGAGCCCTAACCGACCCTCACGCTTTGCATGTTGAGATACATGTTGCGATGTCGTCGACCGGCCGCGTTCTAATTTTACGGCATTCGTTGGCAGCCATATTGTTTGGAGTACGGTGACTCATTCTTCGTGTTTACCGTTTATTGATAATTTGGTACAATAGTATGTGATTTGTGAGTAGTTATTTCGTGTGGGTAATTAATGAAAATATTTAGCAACTAGCTAAAGATGGTATGAAATCGTTTTTGTAATTACTAAGCTGATTTTTCTGTTAATGAGTGATTGTGTTTTGTTTAGGATCTCACAGGAATTGATGATATCGATCGATGTCGAGAACTTCTAAAGACGCATGGTTGGAACATCGAAGTTAGTCTTAAAGCCATTGTTTATTTAATTATGAAAAAGAATGTTTTGTAATAAAGATATTTTCCGCTGTGGTTTGCACAGTTGCTTGTATCGGCCCTTGGTGCAAATGTTTAGGAACCACTATCTATATAGATAATATCCTGTAGAGATAGCATTGTTCATAATAATCACCCTGCCATAGTTTTGGTCTCTGTAATTGTAATTATTGCATGTCATAATTTTTTATTAGCATCATTTTATGCACACAATTTCCACTGTCATCGTTATCGTGATCGTGTATACAGCAACATCATCACCAGTTATTAATAATTTATCATAATTTATTATCATCATTGATCAGTTGTCATCATTTTCAGTCATCATCATCATCATCAGATTCATCAGTTAAGTTATCATCATCAGTTATCATAATAAAATCATCATCAGTTATAATATCGCTGGTCATTTATCATCTTCAGAATCAGCAGCTTCACCATCATTATCAAAGACCTCCAGGGTCTGAAAAGACATGGATGACTATGATGATGACTTATGCTGAATGCAATGACTCATAGTAACTGAAAATTGCATGTTAGTGTTTTTCTGAGATTCTGTTTAGACTGTATGCTTGTTCAGAGACATTTATTTCATTTCGAGCATTTATAATTATGTACTTTGACCAAAATATGTAGTTGCAATATTTGTTGTGAATCATGTTGATGATTCATTCATGTGCGTATGGCACTACACATGTTTGTATACATGTATTCTTGTATGCATGTGTGATTAATATGTATATACATGTATTAAAGTTTGTATGAACTTATTTATGTACATGTATATACGTTCATTCACATGTGTATATGCAAAATACTCATTATACATGAATACATGCATACATGATACTTTCATACGTTTATACAAGTGTGACTCATTAGTATGACTCGTGATAGACATTGTGAAACATGATACAGGAACTTATTTTGTCTAGGACTTTGGTTACTGTTGATTGACATGTGGCCGGTGATTGATATAGGTCAGATATCTGATACTGGTTGCTGCATTTCTGAATTGCTTCTGATTCAGTATTGACATCCAGCACGTAAATCTCATGTTACACAATACACATGTATACATGATATTCATGTGAATCTCATTCTACACAATACACATGTAATACATGATATTCATGTGAATCTCATGCTACACAATACACATGTAACATGTAATACATGCAATACATTCTATTCATTGTTTCAGGCTGCTGTACAAGCAAGGTTTAGAGAAAGTGATGATGAAGTTGCACCGCAAAATCACTTAGACACCAGAATGCCTGTTGTAAATCTTCACCCTGTTGATCAAAGGTTCGTCACACACATATGTACAGCTGAAAAATACCCATGTTCTTAATTTCCTACTTTGCATTTTTCAAACTCCTGTTATAAAATTTAACAATGACCATTGTGTTTCACCCTCGTGCAAATATATCTGCAGTCACCAATTGTTGCATTAAATATTTATTGTATTATATTATGCATTAAATATTTATTGTATTATATTATGCATTAAATATTTATTGTATTATATTATGCATTAATTATTTATTGTATTATATTATGCATTAAATATTTATTGTATTATATTATGCATTAAATATTTATTGTATTATATTATGCATTAAATATTTATTGTATTATATTATGCATTAAATATTTATTGTATTATATTATGCAATCCGATCTGATGACTGATTAATTTTACAACCTATGGAAACTCTATGCCCAAAGCTATAACCTCCAAATGAGTCCCTGCAAATACCATACTATATCTCCATAGAATCCCAGAGCTTTTGACCATACATCCCCTGAAATCTATACACCTGCCAAAGGACCCTGCCACCACAAAATAGCCCTGCAGCCCTTAAAACCCAGCACCCAAAAACTTGTATAACCATCAGAAGACCTACCTCAAAAGCTTGTACATTTTACAAACCGCAAGAGCTCTTACAATGTTCAGAGGACCCTGCTACCTTAAAATTATTGTTCATCCCTACAAACTCCAGAAAGCTCTTCCAATGTTCAAAGTACCCTTCTGCATCCAAATCACACTACAGTCCGAAAGCCCTGAAACCCTCAAAGCTTTTACAGTATTGAGAGCTATCAATGCTACCTCAAAATAACCTTATAGCCCTTACAACCCTGGAACCTTGATTCGTCTGATGAAGCTCTATTTACTTTCTTTCCTCAGTTTCTGTTGCTTCCTTTTGCTTTGTCCCTTTTTCTGTAATCACTCTACATGTTAAAATGGTATTTAACTTTAGTTAAGACCACCATATATCTAATAATTCAATTGATAATTATAATTAAGTGTCCCGAGTTAGCATTATTTCTTTTGTCCATTTAGGTATTACTCTTTTTATGACCAAGTTGTAATGATACGTAAACCTGACATGTTTAATTTGGTTGCAAAATAAACCATCTTGATTTGATTTAATAATTTTAATTTGATTTGATTGTAGGATCTTTACATTTATCCGTCGTCCAGTGGGCATCATGGGATGGGGCTACTGGATAATCTCGTTTCCGTTTCAGTTCTTCTATTCCAAATTTCTGAGTCTACTTCGGTTCGCTTGTAAGTCTTCTCACGTCATTTCAGGTCACTTACCTGTGCGTTTCAGGTCATTTACCTGTGCATTTCAGGTCATCTACTTGTGCGTTTTCTGTTCACCTTAAAACTTGTCCCAACTCACTGATCTTATATGGCCATCTGTTTAAATAAAACACTATAATATTGAAATTACTAATTGACAATAGTTAGTTGTGATAATAGTCAATTTTACTTGTTCTCTTTAAGTCAACTTGTTTGTAAGTGGAGTCACACAGGTTACGTTGTCATGTATCAGCACTGAGCAATGCAATCTTGATGCTTATTTCGATTGAGTTAGAGCTATTTCTTTGAGCATATAACTTGGCTTTCTTGGGCATGTATCAGCTCTAGCAAATGGTGCTAATGAAAGAAGGTGACTTCATTATGTGCCTAGAAACTCACCCTGCAATCGTACATGGTCAAGCATAAAACATAGACATTTAAAAAAAATTATTAGCCCCAGTGATTAGTGATTACTTTAATGAATATTGCTTATCCCATGCCTATTTTAAAATGGAAAGGGATGGGCTTGAATTGATGTTAAATTAAAAATCAGTTTGAGAATGTCAAATTTGATGATGCACTTACTTACCTTAAAATTGTTTTTGTTCTTTGCAGACCGATTACTGAGGCCGGACCCTAGAGCAAGTAAGTACATGGCAGCTTACGCCAGCTTTGAAGACTTCTTTATGTCAGCAATTTTCTGTTTCATTCTGATTCTTTATATTAGTTTAACTGAATTTGATCCATTGTCATGCAATGACCTATTTATTTAGCACTAGTTCATCCATTTATTTAGTCCACTTGTTATGCTAAAAGGATTGCCTGCTATTGCTTCAAAGGGTTAAACAAGTGCTGCGGTAGCAGTTGAGAAAAGCAGGATATTGAAAAGTTAGGCAAGGCAAGGTAAGAAATTGTCAGATGCAATTTAAGATAGGGAAAGTCAAACGAGGTAAGAATAGTAAGGTAGAGAAATCACAGACTTCAATTGGAAATGATGTAAGGATAGAAATCTCAAACTCGTGAATTGGAAACGAAGCTCAAGTAAAGGTAAGAAGGTAGAGAATTTTCATAGACTTGAATTGAAAGACCTGTGTGACTGGATTGCAAAGCAGTTCAACAATGATAACTAGATCTATTATTTGTCAATTCATTTTATGGTTCCATTGACGCCTATAATGACTGTTGAATGTGTTGATGCATCTCATCATCATTTCATCATCATCTCATCATCATCATCATCAGCCATGAAATGGTTTTTCAAGCATACATCTGATTGCAAAGCAGTTCAACGATGATAATTGGATTATTTGTCTATTCATTTTATGGTTCCACTGTCGTCTATAATGACTGCTGATGCATCTCACCACCATCAGTCATGAAATGGTTTTCAAGCATGCATTTAATTGCCATTGTTTGCAAACTAGATGATTCCTTTAAGGAGACAAAATATCTTTTTCATCTGCATGAGGTCATTAGATTATTGTTTATGTTCAGTTTTGACAGATCCACTGGGTGATGTCACGACCTTTATACAAAACTTTGAGGAGAGCTACGGAAGAATTCATGCCACGTTCTTCTGTGGAACTTACAGCCAGGTGAGCATGCACATTCATATCTCGGCTCTTCTGATCTGCAGAGTTATTTTGCACCGTGGAGTAATCTATCGTTTTTAGCATTTTAGATTATTCACAATTGCATGGGTTTTGACATTGGTCTCATGCATGTTGGATTGACGAAAATAATTCTTAACCTTAACCCTTTACCAGTTTGCCCCAAGACTATCCGCTGAAAACACAGGCTTAATGGGAAAATGAACAGGTAAAGGGTTAATTAGTAATCTTTGTTGAAGTTTGTTAAGTCTATTCAATGATCACCTTGTTTTTATTCATATATTTTGTTTATTTTCACATCTGTGAAAGTGTGAAGCTGGTCACTTAAGTGTTTGTGAATTTTATCAGCTACAATGGTTTTTGTTTTGTTAAAATATACAATAGGCATTGAATGAGGCCAAGAAAGAGCTGAAATTTCTGCTGGTCTACCTGCATGGACCAGATCACCAGGACACTCCATCATTCTGCAGGTATATCATAGTAGATGCATTCACTTGATGAAATAAAATATAATGTTTTCCACGTTTGTTTACTACATGACGGTTTTGAAAGCACCAATTGATACGGTGATTAGTCATAAGATTTCCTTTTAGACTTGATGGCATCTTGCTCAGATTCAGTTTAACAAATTGTCCCTCATGCTGTCTACTCTCATCATTGTTTCTCATTGTGTGCATTGGAGTAGGGCCTTAGTGATGTTCTATCTGTGTGAGGTTTATAGAAGGCTGACATGAATGGCCAATTACATAGAGAGTATTATATTCAAATTAAACTTATATCAACTGTAATGAAGCAGCTTTTAACTGCAAGGTCGTTTAAGTTTAAACCATATTTTCTAGACTAATTGCCAATTCTTTTCCGAAAATGCAAACAAGTTGTGTAAACATGAATCCAGATTTTAACTAGTTTTATGATTTATAAATTGTCTGATCTAATCTATTCTATGGTACAGTCATCAGACCCCAATCCTACTATTTATACTTGGCTTTCAAGCACAAGGATATCTAACTGCATTTTCCTCTGGCGGCTGACTATCCGAGCCTCAGATTCGCCCTTTCGCGTGACCTTGCATGCACTACATATTATAATAATTTAATTATTCGATGGGTTGCTTCAAGTTAGGTCAAAATAAAAAATTCACACGATTGGGTACATTAAAGTTCTAATGATGTGAATTTTTGTTGTTATATTTTGTAGAGAAGTCCTTTGTTCAGCTGCAGTCACCGAGTTTGTCAACTCGCGAATGTTATTCTGGGCATGTAGCACCAACAGCCCTGAGGGCTACAGAGGTATGACTATCCACCCCCTTCATGTCTATTTCACAACTTCTGCCTCTTATTGGATGTTGTACGGTCAAAGGCACACCTTTTTACAATATGCTATTTTCTTTATTTTAAAGCTTCTATTTATTATATTATTTTTTTATGTCTAGTACACTTATGTCTTATTATGCATTATTCATTACCCTATTTATACACCTTGTAGTTGTGTTGTGTTTATTTACTTCTGTAGTGTTGTTATTACCGTACATGTAAATCATTAGGGATTGTGAGGTTACTGTATATTATGATTTATATGATTTGTTCTGAATTTCACATTGTATATGGTGCACTAGTTTAGTAGTTGGCATGCTCTGCCATCTTTGGAGTTGAAAGCCAAATGTTCAATCAATTTTGTTTCATTCACATGAGCATTGGTTCGTCTAATTACAGGTTTGAATGTCATTGGTCATTAGCTTCAACTCTTCTAGATTAGATGACAAGAGCTTTCTTATCGTTGTTAAGTCAGTATTATGTTTTTGTAGAAACTAAGTATAAACTGTGTTTGTGTATGTGCTGTGTTCGCTTATTGGATGTGTTTGAACTGTTTCTTTGTAGTCTTCTGATTTGGATGTTATTTAACTTTCTTTCTTGCTCTTCATATCTGGGGCTTAATGTTAGAAATGCTTTTTCTGTTCGTACAGTTTCTCAGGCATTGCGTGAGAACACGTATCCGTTCCTGGCGATTATAGTTCTACGACAAAACCGAATGACCGTCGTCGCTCGGATTGAAGGATCCTTATGTGAGTCCATCTCTTTCAAATCGCTTCTTATGTCTGTTTCAAATTCTAAAGACATGCTCAGTTGTGGCTTGCAGATTGAGGCATGAGGAAACACTTGCTTCCTTTCCTGGAAAATTGACACCTATTTTTAGCCACTATAGTTTTTAGCAAATTTTTTGGCACTACTAATGCACAAAGTAAAAATGAGAAATCTACATTTATTGCTAGAGCTATGAAAAATACCCATGTTCTTAAGTTCCTGCTTTGTGTTAAATCTTAAAATCTTGCTAGATATTTAATTTTGACCATTTTTTGCTTTGCCCTTCCTGCAAAAATATGTGTGGGCGCACATGATGGCTTGAGCTCCTCCGTTTTTCTTTTTACTTGTTCTAAAAATGCCTGAATTCCATTTTAAAAAGTAATAATTTTATGATTGTTTTTTTAATAGAGAATTGCTGTGTGTTGTGGTTTTCACATAGGTATAACTGAACTAATATCAAAACTGACTGAGATCATGAATGAAAATCAGAGTGGACTCATACACGAACAAATGGAAAGGTGAGAAGAAGAATAATTATTGCAAGGTCTGTCTTTTCAGCAAATCATTATAGATGTCAATTGTAGTCTGTGTAAACAATGGGTTACATCATGTTCTGTTACCCTTTCACAGGTTTCGTTAGAAACTGGCCTTGACTGTGTTGTATTAATCTTTATTGATGATTTTGACCTTATAAACCTTTATCCTTGATTTTAACTTTACTTTGCCAAGAAACCTTGGTTTCCTGAAGGTTGATTGATTGTTGATTCATTCGTAGGGATGAGCGTCATTTCAATCAATCTAAACAATGAATTGATTGAAGCTGTGATTGTTAATTCATTCGTAGGGATGAGCGTCATTTCAATCAATCTCTTCGACAGCAACAGGATGAAGCGTATCTTCTGTCACTTCGAGCCGACCAAGAAAAGGTAATCAGTGGCTGTTTGAAATTGCATAGATCCCAATATAAATTGCTGCAGATTTTAACGAATAATTCATTGTTTTATTGTTAAAAATGGTAATCCATTGAGTTTTTTAATCTTATTTGAGCTTTGATAATTATTGAATGTGAAATGTAGTGGGCAGCATTTAAATATCAGCAGGTTACAGTAGATGTTAATCTTTGTTTTTGTGATTGAAAGTAGGCCATAAGACAATTTATATAAAGTTGTTAGTAACAGGCTACTTGTAGAATGGTTTGCAGTCAACTGATAACGCAAATACTAAGAGTTACAGGACAAGTACATTTTTTAGCTTTTTTACACATGAGGACTTTTGGTCTGTGGTCTCTTGAATTGCTGGTAGAAGCACATAAACAACGAGCTTGCTTTTCAACATCTTTTTTTATATGTCAATTGGTAATCGTTTTTAGCAAGTGGGTAAACAAATTGGTTCATCAAGTTGTTGGTAATTTTGTTGTCAGGAGAAACTACGAAAGCAGGAGCAGGAAAGAAAGGATAAGGAACAGCGTGAGGCAGAGGAGCGAAAGGAGGAAGAGGAACGACTCGCAAGAGAACAAGTCCTTCAAGAAGAAGAGAAGTCTAAAGTCAGTTTCTTTATATAGTCTCTGAGATTGGATGTTTGTATCTAAAGAATTGTGTAGACTGCCCAAGCTGCTTTTCTGACTTTTCAACTTCATTGACATGCCTGTTATAAAGATCCATATGCATGTGCACAACTGCACATGTGAGTTCATTTCATATATTGCTCCTTGCTACGTTGAGGTAGTGTAAAATCCCAGTCAACCCACTATCCAGTCACTCAGTCAAATTATTCATATGTCAGGCAGTTCATTCTTGTTGGCTGCCTTTTCAGACCTCATCTGGTAATGTTCACATGCTAAGATTTGACAGTCAATCAATCATTTCTTTCAGTTGAGAAACTTGGGCATCATTTGTTATTCACTTCAATTAATTAATTAATTAAGGATCATTCATTCAAATCAGTTAGTCGCTTTCATTGACAAAGCATTTTAAAATGAAGAAATTTTCTAATCTAAGTCAGCACCCTTTGCTGCTTCAGCTGTTTTACAGTACTTTAACAATTAGTATTTTCATTTTTAGCCCATTAGTATAAATATTGTTGCTATTGTTTTGTTGTTTATATTCTTTCAATTACTATTAGTGTAGTAAAGTGAACAATTTGGCATTGTAAGGTCAAGGCAAAACAGATGGTGTTCCCGCATTGATAGATGTGGAACTGGTAGTTTTTTCTCAAGTGTTTTAGTATTAATTATTATTAGTTAATATAGTTATTATTATTGTTATTATTGCTAACCTGATGTAAGTGTTAACCTTGAGGAGCAAAAAGTTATTAATATTATTATTATTATTATTATTTACTAATCAATTGGTTAACTATTTGTGGTTGATTTGTGTCGATGTAGGAAGTTATTAATATTATTATTATTATTTGCTAATCAATTGATTATTCAGTTGTGGTTGATTTGTGTTGATGTAGGAACTGCTCAAGAGAAAGGAAGAACTGCGAGATCTGCTTCCACCAGAACCTGCGACAGACGATCCAAACACTGTTCGCATTCTACTCAAACTGCCAAACGGAACTCGTCTCGAAAGACGCTTCAACAAAACGGATTCAATTAAGGTGCGAGTTGAAATATGCTCTACTTTCAGTTCAGTCAATTTATAAAAATATTTATGCTTGCCTTTTGAAGTTGGTATTGATTCTCCCATGCAGGGCCTTTTATCCCTATTCATGGCTGCCGACAGTTAAATTCGACTCCTGTAGTAACGTATGATCCAAAGCTTTTTAAAGAATTTTTTAGAAGGGCACAACCTCTTCTTTCTCTTTCCATCACAGTTCATGGTAAATTACACCCAATTGACTTTTTTCCTCTTTCGAGTTGCACAGATGTGTTTCTACAACTGCTTAAATCCATTTAAAATTTGTCAAGAATTGCTAATAAAGCCATGTTGTGAATCATACGTTCAAACTGTGGATTGTAATCATACTGCGATGTGACAGTTTGAAATTAAGACAAAGATTGTTGTTAAGTTCATCATAAATCTCATCATTTTAAATACTTTAAGCAATTCCACTGCGAGCAACTGGACATGATAGTTCTACCTCTAGATCTGTTCTTCGACGATGTTACGGTATATTTGTGGTAACTGGCATGCATGGAATGCGATGATGCATAGTTGTACTTCTATGACAACATCCAGAATAGCGAACTCCTGTGTGTGTACATTTCAGTACTTACACAACTACGTCTTCGTGCACGAGGCCGCACCCGACGACTTTCAGATTGTAAAAAACTTCCCACGAACTGTCCTTCCTTGCCAGACGACCGACGGCGACGGACCAGATCTTCCGACGTTCGAGGACGTTGGCCTCGGCAAATCTGAACTCCTCTTTGTCCACGATAACGACGCCTGAATCTTCCCCCCATCATCATCATCATTGCAAAAGATTGCTTAACGTGTTACCATTTTCGTCTCCTCTTTCTGTGCCACAACTGTCCAACGCATCATTCGGTTTGCGTTGCCCGCAGAAAGTGAACGAGCGAACGATTCGATTTGTTGCAGAATGAATTTGAATTACTGAGGAATGGAAAGCCGATAAAAAAATGTTCAATGGACTGGATGGAGGTTTTGTAAAATATTTATTAACAGCAGTTGCTTGGCTACTGTGTTTTTTTAAATAGCAGAAGACGTATATGGAACAATGTACAGAGTTTGAAGATGAGTTTAATAAATGCAACACCTGAAAGTTTTTGACTGCCTCGTAGTTGAGTTCACTCTTCAGATACATAGTATTACATACCTAATTGTACATGTATTTCCTATAATGGTCACCAAATGTTAAAGTTTCTGATGCAAGTACACCCTTGAAACCTGTATTCAGATTTAACTCCACAATGTATTTCGTCTTCTTCAGGTTCTCTTCCCCTAGGCAAGTTCGAATGCAAAATGTTGTCGCTCCATCCTCTATTAATGTATTTATTACCAGGTTGAAAACTAAAGAATTAGTGTTCAGGTTCTGTGATTTACAACAATATTATGGTGTCTTATAAGCAGATCTGTTTCATTTTCAACCTTCACCTCAATTCAATGTCTGTTCTCGTATAGACTACTGTAATTCTCTCCTTGTTGGCCCCCCCATAAGGTTCGTCTCTCTCTGCTGTCTGTCCTTAGTGCTGCTGCTGGACCAATAGCTTGTTTTTTTAATTCTGAATCTCCACATTCATGACTGAACCGTCTGACTGGCTTCATGTGCTATTTAGACACAACGAACTTGGTCTGTACCCCTAAATGGTTAAAATACCTTAGACGTAGGCTAATTAGTGTGGAAGGAGTAGGACCTCATGGGGGGGGGGAGAGAAATGATTGCTATAATTTATGTGCCAAGCATCTCTGTATGAATCTACTAGAATTTCCGCTGATGTAAAATATTGCAACATCATCTGACTTCAAAAGCCAGCAGTTTGCTGTCTACACTTTGCTCTTTTTCAAAGCTGTATTCGGAATCGCTGACAAACAGTCGTTTCTGCGACGCGCTTAAATGAATCCTCCAAGGTAAACGTAATCCGTGTTTTTTCTCGAGCAGAATTCGTTCAACTGTGAGGCTCGAATTCAACAGCAGTACTCGACTGTTGCCATAATCGGTTACCATAATTCGTCCCTCTTCATCGACGGTCATATGCAATGGACCATCCATTTTTCCCACTTTCGGATTCAATTCACCGCCAAATGATTTTACAATGTCACCTCCGTTGCTCACGATACATACTCTTTGAAGTCCGCCATCTTCGTCACCATGCGAGACCAAATACAGTTCGCTAGAAAGTTTTAGGGCATGCAGGAGGTGTGTTATTCTAGTCCTGGGTAATAGTTTTATTTCTCGAATTATCTGTCCATTTGACGAATATTCAACTAATTTATCTTTGTCGGAGATTGCAATAACGACATGTGATTCGCTTGTAACTGACAGACTTTGTGCCGAAGCGTCGCCTGTTGAAAAACTGTTGATTAATATTCCGTTGGATGCAACTCTCAGGATGTGGTTGATATGACTGGCGTCCACAGCGCTCATTATGTAGAGGCATTTACTCTTGTGGCAAGAACTTATGTCACACGGATTCATTAATTCATCTAATGTCCACCGGCGAACGAAACAGCAATTAATTGAATTGTAAATTTCCACTTCTGCACTCTCTGTCGTTACAATATACAGTTCGTTGTCCAATGTTGTAATGCCGCAGATTCGAAGTCTATCGTTTCTTTGTGAAGCATCTGTTCGAATTGTTGGTAGCGAGACGGGAGTAGTTTTATAGTAGATCTTGGTCCCTGAAACAATTGATACCACTAATTCAGTAATAGCCTATAGGAACTGCATGTATGCTATGCCTATTCTTGAAATTAAAGTAGGATAAACCTACTTGGACTAACATCAATGGAGTGATGAGTTTGACAAAAGTAATCGAGGGCAGCTAGTATGTGCCAGTTGCCACTACGTGCAGGAACTTATGCATGGTCATGACGATTGATGATTATGCCACAGTTAGGCTACTCCCTATAGGCTATAAAAGCCTAGCCTATCTTCGTTGTTGACTAATCTGTATGTCGCACCGCTTGCAGGTAGGCCTATATATAATATTCGTTTATTCACATTCAATCTGACAAACCGCAGAATGATTACAGGTAGGCCTACACGTTTTCTGGGAGAGGGATTCCTGCTTTGCATTTTCCAAGCTATTTTGAGAATTTAACCGTGATCATTGTATTTTGCCATACCTAGACCCCTACAAAAATTTCTGAGCGCACCAATGATTGACAACTTTGTTTTCGCATAGACTTAATTTCTACTGACATGCCACCTCTGTAGCCTGTCTATGGACACTTTGCCTAAGACATCCTGAAAAATGACGGTAGGTTAAGCTTGGGCTACATGTGTGGATCTATAGGCCCTATTATTAGGCCTGAGCCTATGGCAGAAACGAGATTTCGAAATCATAGGCCTATATGATCTGAGGATGCATAGAATTAACTTGCCTGTTGTTGATAGTGATCTGTCAGACGATGCATATTGAGCGGCATCGGGCGACTCTTTCGACTGACAGACTGAAGATTCCTGTAGAGCCTTTCCATGTTCTTGGTCAGCAATTAGCAAAGCAAGACGCGAATGGAACGTCTTCATTGCTCTGATGACTTCGTTGTGTGGCTTCTTGATAACACTGACTCCATTCACCTCTGCTATTCGATCGCCTGGTAGCAATCCACTGCGATCGGCCGGAGATTCGCGTTCAACTTTGTCAACTCGGTGGCAATAAAGCTGCGAACCAATGGGGGACTCTGTGGGAAATGGCAACCACTAGAGGCGCCACGTTGCCATGTTCCTTTTTGAACTTGAAACAAGAACTTCCGGCAAAATTGTGATTTGGTTTACTGTTGTTTATTTACAAATACCGATCAAAAGTTTAGCAGATTAGGGAGAATAAAAAAAATGCCTACGTATTGCTGCGTGCCAAAATGTAGAGGAAAAGGAGGTCACAAGTTTCCTAAAGATATTCCGTTGAGACGGCAGTGGATTTCAGCAATAAAACGTGACAAATGGCATCCAACTTCACGGAGTTCGGTATGCGAGTCTCATTTCAAGCACGAGGACTACGCTGATTTAACGAGCTACGGTAAGTTATTTCGGAGTATGACTCTCAATGCTCTGTTTACATGTCTGAAGGGTATGGTAGTACTAACACATAGGCTGAAGTAACGATGTATGACAGATCTATAGGTCAGCTTGCTAGTTCACTTTAGTTCACCACCATCAACAATAGCCTAAGAATAATAATAACGGGTGTAATTTGCAAGACATTCTCTGTACTTGCAATCTATGCCTTTAAATCTAATGTTCTAAAAACAGCAAATGGTGAAAGCAATAACACAGTAATTTATATTTTCGGTCACAAGCCACTAAGTGATGATATAGTAATTACAATGATTAGAACAATTGTATTTTCATATTTTTATTTCTTTCTCAGTTTCCATAGTGCCCTTCATGCTCATTGCTCACTGCTGAGAAGCAGCGAGCACGAAGGGCGCTAAAGAAATGTGCGGAGGACGCTTCGGGGAGCAAGCTTTTTCAACTGCTCGCATCGCTGCTAGAACAGTCTGCCTATCACTGTTTGTTTAGCCAACTCAGTTGAGACTTTCAAATCTCGACTCAAGACATATATTTTTTTCTTAGGCGTAAAACTGATCGATTGCTTTTTTAGAGGCACTCTTGTAACGGCATGTGCTGTGTTACGGCGCCATAGAAATTGTCGTCATTATTATTATCAGAGGCGCTTCTATTTGTTTGTATGTGTTTGTATGTGCACTTGTTATAGCGCCCTTTCAAGTTCTCGCTACTCAGAGGCACTCCCGAATGCAGAGCGGACACTGCATCGGCATTTCACGCCAAAGTGCCAAGCAATTGTGAGTGAAGGACTTGCCCAAGGTCCTTACGCGGTGAGGTGGATTCGAACCTCGAACCTTCCGTCTCCAAGGCAATAACGCCACCGCGCCCCACACTTCTGACTATAGCGCGGACACTGAATTGGAGTTACACACCGAAACACCTAAGTAAAATTTTGCAAAGTGACGGACTTGATCATGGTTCTCACACGGTGACTTGTGGTGGATTCTAACCTGGAGCCCTCCGGCTCCAATGCCACCACTACACCACCGCACCCCCTCAAATGTTGTTTATCATCATTGTTAGGTGTTTTTATAAGACAGGCATTTTAGATGTTTTGGTTAGAAACTACTAAGCAAAAACACTGTTTTTTAATTATTATAACGTTTGATGCTATTTATTATTATTAATAATTTTCATATGTTTATCTTGAACACTTTTTAAATGGTTGTATTTTTTTTAGGTTACAAACCACTTCGAAAAGTCTTGAAAGAAACAGCGGTTCCAAGTCAGTTTGCTTGGACTCCTCAACCCTCTCTTCAGGCCTTGCGTAGGACAACACGTCTAGAGACTCGGTGCAGTAAGAAAAGGGAAATATCAGCTGAATTACCGGACAATGAAATCAATGATCTCAATAAGGATAATGAATTAACTGTTGGATTGGCACTAGAAGTAGTTTCCGAGTCTACGCTTTCGAGCACCAATCAGCTGACAGACGCAGAAACTCAGACGGTGAATGAAGCCATACAAACAGCCCATGTATCTGTCCAAACGTCGGAAAAGCATTCATTTACATTCTTGTCCATAACTAACAATGAGAAGGCAATTCATTTTTATACGGGACTGGAAAACTATGCAAAATTTCAGTTTGTACTTGCAAGTTTAGGGCCAGCTTCTCATTCCTTAACTTACATGTATGGTGATGTGTATAATATCTGCGTAGAGGACCAGTTTCTCATGGTTTTAATGAAACTTCGTAGATACACCACAAACTTTGAATTAGGCATAATGTTTGGCGTGTGTGAAAGCCAGGTTTACAATGTTTTTTGCACATGGATACGTTTCATGTCACTCCAGTGGAGGGAACTCAATTTGTGGCCCTCACGGGATCTGGTGAATTTTTTTATGCCCTCGGATTTCCGGAGGAAATTCCCAAAGACACGCGTTGTGTTAGATGGCACTGAATGCCCTGTTAAAACTCCAAAACTTCCCTTAGCCCAACAATCAACATTTTCGACATACAAAAATCGCAGCACAGTGAAAGTGTTGGTTGGAGCTACACCATCAGGTCTCGTGTCGTTTGTGTCACCCGCATATGGTGGATCCACAAGTGACAGGCAAATAGTAGAACGCAGTGGCTTGCCCAGCTTATGCGATTCAGGGGACTCCGTTATGGCAGATAAGGGATTTGTTGTACAGGATATGTTTGCACCTTTCAATGTTCAGGTTAACATTCCAACGTTCTTCAAAAATAAAAACCAGATGAAGAGTAAAACAATCTTACATGACCGCAAAGTAAGCAGCAAAAGAGTTCACATTGAACGAATTATTGGTCTCGGAAAAACATACAAAATTTTAACCCAACCAATGAACCATTCAGAAACGCAAATGTCATCCGAGATAATATTTGTCTGTTACATGCTATGTAATTTCCGCAGTTGCATCATTTCAAAAAATGCTTAGAATGTGACAAACCTTGTTTACGTATAGTGAAATTTTTTTCTGATGTTACTGTTCAATCAAGGACTCTATATAACATGACTGGTTACTCGTGAAAATATTGTTAACATCGATGTCACTTACAATCATAAACGTTTCCCCACTTCAAGTTCTGTTTCCATGACTAAAGATTATGTTTGTATTCTCCAACGACAATTTTTAAATATAATTGTGTGAATATGCCTTTGTATACGTGATTAATAGAATGTAAATAAGATGCTAAATAATCAAGAAAACCAATTATCGTCCAAATTCTAGGAACACAACTTTACATATTTGCATATTAAGTTTCCAGTCCGGTGTATAAACAGTCGTTTCTGTCAGATGTACATTAAATGCTGTCAAAGTTGAATGTGTTGTATTCTCTATAAAAGAACTTGTCAAGACAAGCTCTTTTAAAATGATGACTGTAGAAGTGTTCCAGAGGTGAAATCATTGTCGCAATGAAATCAGCATCACGTGAAATGCTAATACACTTCATGTCCACCAAAGTGTAAACAACAAAAAAGCACACTTGTCTTCCGGTACAGAACAGTTGACCCTGAACTTGATAATAATAATTGTGCGTCTTTTTCAATGTCAGTTTTCCATTGCTGTCTTCAAGGAAGGGAACAGATAAGGGTGAAATAGGACGATCTTTTGCACTGAAAGGGCATTTCACTTCAACAACGTGGTCATCATCAATCAAACGGTCTGGAGAACTGCAAAGGTATGGGTGACTCGTGGAGATGACAACCCCGCATTCTTTTGTTTTCAGTCCAAATAACTGCTCAAACTGCTTAACGGCCACTGATTCATATTTCATACCATGATCTGTGGCTGCAGAATGAAATTGTACAGGCGAGATGAGTTGCCTGGCAAGTTTGAGTGAATCGGTTCTGTCGGTGGCCTTACAAACTCTTCCAAAATGTGATGATGTTATTCGCATGGATCTGACTTCATGCCACAAGGGTACTTTTGATTGACCTACGGTAGTCTTCTCAATGTGCTTCTGCATTTCATCACTTATACTGCTGAGGTGATTGTTCCTTAAAAATGTGTCCTCAGGTGTCAGAGCATCGTAGTCATGGTCGTTGTTCAGAGCGTACAAATTTGCAGGTGGGAAAAGATGACTTATTGGCATAGATTTTGTACAAGATTGTCCAATGCACAGGTTTCGAAAATAACTTTGATATGTGACTGTGTTTCGCAATTGTTGAGGTCTCGGGTCAAATGCAGCCAACGCAGAAATGGCCCGCCCCTGTGAGTGCGACTTTCGCAATTTAACGTCTTTAATTTTTAGAGGCGATCCCTTGTAGCGTTTGCACTTATTAAACGTTTGCAGTCGCTCAGTGCATGTCTCCTGCACTAGCAGGTAACCCACTTTTGCAAACTGTATTAGTCCGTACAGTGTGCAAATTACATGTTTGCAGTGCGCGTCTGGACCCAGCCCAGCACCACATTCACACTGAGTCTCCAGAACAATTCCACCACAGCATGTCACGACATCCACATTATAGGTCACTGATTTTTTCATCTCTGCAAAGCAGCGTGCACGAACAAACACCCGATTGTCCTTGATAACCGCTCGTGCATTGAGCAGAAATCTTTCTTCGTAGATGTTAATCGCTTTCTCGTCAAGTTTCTTGTGAAACTGAGCCAAGTAGGCATTCACTGAATGTTCTTCGATAACTGGAATCTGTAGAAAGATATAAACAATATATCTTTACGTTGACACCTGTTACTAACGTCCAAGCACTTAGGGCAAAGGAGAAATATTTAGTAGCTGCTTAATAAAGGAAGGAAATGAATTTGAGCTATGACAGTTTATTTGATCCAAATTCCATTTCTTCATGACATGAAATGCACATCAGCTGATAACTGTTTTGTATCGTGGCTCAGCAGGAAGATTCATACAAAGGTGGGATGTTAGGGATGTAAGGGTACTGAATGAATGTAGGGTGGTATGCCAGTGTTGAAGGCTTTGTAGGCCAAACATGTATGTGAAAATAATGTAGCCTCCAAGTAGAAGTTAATAAGACGACTACTTACACAGATAGAACTTAAACACATACGTGTGTGTGTGCACACATCTCTTTCAAATGGGCTGTGAAGAGAGAGGAACGGTGGCCTTTTGTTTTAAGCGGTCAGCTTGTAATGGGCAGAGAAGGTTCACTCCTTGTCCGAAAAAGCTACTGTGTAAGGACTTGAGCAAGTCTTTCACCCAGAATTGCTCTGCAATATACAGGGTGGGCCATAAAAGTACCCCCTACGGTGTTTCGTAAGAAAACAGCGGGTGGTCTCAATAAAAGTGATATAACTTTTGTTCTGTTTGAAATTTTTGATGAAATCTGGCTATCATGTGTAAATATGAATTGTCTGTAAGACTCTAAAATTTCATTTCGAAATTATAACTTTTGGTCAAGATATTGGCAAAAATGTGAGGGGTTACTTTTTTATGGCCACCCTGTAGTTGCAGTTGCACCGTTGAGCACTAGAGTCTTGATACACACAAACATGACTGAAACAATGACAAGACTTTGTGAATTGTCCAGATTGGTGAAGTAGTAGGCCAACAAGACTGTCTACGACTCTACATACAATGGTAAGGAATTAAGCAAAGAGTTCTAAATATTTCAGATGCAAGTATATATACTATTTCTCGTAGAGCTGCAAAAGGTACCTTCTGCATATATACACAGCATAGTTGTACATTTTTGGTGCTCAAGAGCCAGTAAGTGATTAAGTAGCCTTTATTTGCATCCCATAAGCAAAAAACAAGGCAGACATAGCTCTAAGAATGAATGTAAGCAATGTATAACCTTTGTCGATTGGTTGATGTCTCTGTACAATTTCAAGTCGGGCAGCTGCATACTGTACGAGTCGGTTTCCACATCCATCTGACTCGAATCTTTGAAATTGAAATTGCGGTCATATGCTTCCAACCTATAGACAACGAAAACATGTATGAGAAAATCTTGTAAAAATGATCGAACTCTTTGCTTAATTCCTGTGCATGATAATTCATTGGTTTTTGTCACTATATATTTATTCCGATAATCTTTGAATTTGAGCCGCCAACAAAAGTATAACAGCACAATCGTGAAACACTATGAACAGCGCAACAGGAGCCAGTGCATGAAAGCTTATAGCTTGATATACTACTCTGACCGCTCTTCCTTTAATATTTTTCCTGCATGCTTTCATTTAATACTTAACTAGAAGTGTTCTGATAACATTAACTACCATATTAAATATAATTTTAAAATATTCGTGTATTCAAACAATACGGAACACTTTGACAGGTGCAGTAACCGGTTACAGTGTACAATCATGCAGTAGAAACTTTACAAGAACTTGGATTACACAATACACAACTCTGAACTAACTAACTGGCAAGGCCGTAGCTGGGAGGGGGGGTGTTTTGGGTGTTTGAACTCCCCCGAAATGAAAAATGGAAAAAATAATATAACGCATTTACCAGCACATGATGTAAAAACCATGAAATAAAACCATGAAAAGACCCCCGAAATGAAAAATGTAAAAAGATAGAACACATTTACTAGCACATAAGGAAAAAACATGAAATTAGGCGAAAATGGTAAGAAAGTCGATTCCAATTACTAAAAAAGGTCGTCATAAAATTTTACGGCTAAGAAAAAGGTTGTCACAAATTTTCCCGCGAAGAAACACCCCCGAAATCAAATCCTGGCTACGGCCTTGCTTAGTAACTGGACAGACAGCTTGCAATAATGACGAAACGAATTCCAACTAAATAGATGTCTAATTGATGGACATAATTTATACTTTGATAGAAGTGGGATTTATGAAAACATTAATGCTGAAATTGGAGCTCCATCAATGAACAAAAAATGTTATTTAAATAAATTATTTAAATAAAAGTTGGATTGATTAAAACAGTGATTGTTGAAATAGAAGCTGGATTGATTAAATAAATTATTTCCTAAATGGCTGCCTAGTGATGATAATGACCTATGCCAAAGATAAAGCCGGATTGGTGAATATCAATAAATAACAGCAGAACATTATCTCAAAGTCACATACACTTACAAAGATACCAGCTGTCGGCATAACTATAGTATTGTCGACCGACGTGTCGGTTTGCATCCGGTTAGGCGTCGTGAGGGTCTATTAGGTCAGAACTGGCGTCGTGAGGGTCGGGTGGGAATAGGTTTAGTGTCGTCATTCGGTCCTCGATACTATAGTTTTGCCCAGTTATCACACACAATCAGCATCAAACGCGTAACAACTCCCAACGTTTACTAGTAATGTCTTAGAATCCGTGTTTTTTGCTGTAAATATCAGACAACATATCAATATAAGTATTCGACGAGTTACTTTTGTAGTTTTGCCTCAAGTCAGTTTCGTTAGTTTAGTTACAGGAATTTCGGTGTCTTACCGCTCAACAAGTTCGTGTTTTCTTCCAGAAATCTTGGCTCCTCTTTTCCTCAACTCAGTTTTCAACATTTCGAGCGTCCAATTTACGTATTTATCCATGGTTAATCAAATTTTATTTCTAACGTCAAGTTATCGACATAAAGACTTTAAACGCTGAACGCATGGCCAACAACAACAGAACTCCTTAGACGACTGTACATAGTGGCGCCCCCTATTGTCACTTAAAGGAACTGCTCACAGAGTCCCCTATTCGCTCCGTTTCAAAGATGAAGCCATAACCGTCAAATCCAGGATGAATCCTTAATTCACAGAGTTTGGCTTTGCCAACATACCCTGAAATTCAAAGCAAACGGTAAAGGCTGTGGCAATTATAGGTTGTGACGAGGGGGCACATTGTCGGATGTATCAGTTTTGTTCACATCTGATCATCTATTCTAGCCTACGATGATGTCATGTCAGCATAAGTTCATGGTTCCCCACAACGTATTGATTGATGGCATATTCTAGCACAAAATCAGGCATCAAATTTTTTAATATATTTTAATTTTTCCAAAAATTATCTTATAAATCTTCCAAGTCACCCAACTTCTCCTGTTGGCCTACTGGGGCAGGTTTGGTTGCCTGCTAGGGAAAAGATGGGTAACAATATATTATATAGAATTATAGATGTAGTCCTACACATAAATCTTAGGCATAGGCCTATAGGCTATAAATTTAACAGTGGAAAGTGGGTGCACTATGTAACGTTGATCAAATAATATGTTTTAGTTTTAAAACATTCAGTACTAACAAAATATGTAAGAAAAAGTTATTTAAGCAGCATAAAATGACAATCTAAAACAATTAAAACCTTGAAAGTTTCAACAAAAATCACAAACAAAACTGCCACGTCGTGCATGGTAAGCTGATCAATAGTGATCTTGCTTCATGCTACCATGTTTTGCACTTGCCACAATTCTTCTGTGGTTTCGCACCATATTGTGTAGGCCTAGGTCTAACTCTTAGTGTCTCAAAGAGAGAGGCCTAACACAAAGTGAAAACAGCATTAGGCCTATTAAGTTTTAATAGCTTCGGCCGTACCTGGTATTCTTACTATCAAATGATCCTTTTGGTTTCGATGAGAATCTGATTGTGTCGTTGTTTCATGTCTTTTCATCTTTGCTCCATTATTTGTTTTCTTGATTTCCGTTTGATCGGTCTTTCTATCTAATTTCTGATCCGCTGGCTCGGCACCCAGACTTTCTTTTTTTGTGGTTGTGGTTGACGAACTTTGATCCGACTTGTCTTTAGTCGAGGCGTACGGTACTCTCGTAAACGATCGCGAGCTGCTGTCCTTACCAGAAGAAAATATCGTAATGTCGTGTATCAAGTTTAGGACGTGGCGTGAACCTTCGGGTATCAGCTTTCCCATTAGACTTTCAAGCAATTGATTGTTCCTTGCCATACGTCTCTGGGAGACGAGAAACTCTTTTTCGAGCTGCTTGTGTTTGAGGGAGCCGGCCCATTCTTTCCTTTTGACGCCCTGTGTCTGTTCTTTGTCTTGTCTAAGACAGGTCTGAGCTTCATCCAATTTGCGTTTCAATTCTTCATTCTCCTCTTGCAGCTGCTTCATTTCCGCTACGAGATCGTCTTGACCTGATGTTTCCGGCTGAACTAAAGAAGAAGAATATAACAGGCCTACATGTATTAGCCTACATCGCTGCATGTCATCACACTACAGACCTACATATGTACATGATGATATCGACGCGATGGGTCATTACATTTTTCTACACAATACGATATAATATTATATATATACCGTGTCCCAATAAATCGGGCACCCTTTTTATAATGTGAATAAAACAGGTAAATCTTAATCGATTTTCAAAATTTCAAAACTAGTTTTATCCTGAGATAATTATCTTACACTGATTCAAATATGAAGTTTCTGGCATGAATATTGACGTCACAATTACGTCATTTGCATCAGAGAATTCAAATGTTAAGTACCTAACGCAACGATTTTTGTTGAAATTTGGTTTCGATATGTAAATTGACGACGTCATTATGACGTAATTTTTTAGTGAAGACCGTTCATAAATTACCAATTTGTAGATAATTATCTCAGGATAAAAACAGTTTTTAAATTTTGACAATCGATGAATATTTACCAGTTTTATTCACATTATAAAAAGGGTGCCCAATTTATTGGGACACAGTGTATATATATATATATATATAATTATATATATAATTATATATATACTAGCTGTACCCAGCCACGCGTTGCTGTGGCAGAAAAGACCCTCTCCCTCCCCCTCCCTCTCCCCCTCCGCTCCTTTACTGACAGCGGATAGAGCCCAAGAATGTTGGAAGGCCGTTTTCGTAATGGAATTATTTATTGAGTCGCTTATGACGTCACGGGACGCGAACTCATTAATGTTTCGTCACTGTGTTTCGGGTAGGCTAAAGACAATTCTGAAATTTTGCAAGCGTGCGCTTTCGTTGAATTTGCAAATGGCGGGCGAACGGATTGCAAAGTTAACTTTTTGTGGAAACGATTGGTTTTTTTCGGGGAAAGAAATGTTGTGACCTTGCGGTATCGGAATGGAAGGTTTTGGTAAATTTTCAAAACAATTGGTGCGTCACTTTCGGCGTGATCGTGACCGCAGGATCGCAAAGTTTCATTTATATATATATATATATATATATATATATATTTATATACCTATTGGCCTATAAATAGAGAGGGAACTGCGTGTGTCTGTGCTTGTTACCTTTTTTAAATGCAAGACTTCTTTGCCTCAAGGAACTGATCGCTCTGTGCTTAGAAACAACTTGCATTAGATATTTCTCGCATTCATTTCTATTGATAGGTGATTTGAATTCATTAATTAATGAGTTTTACACCACCTCTCGGCAATGTCGTTTACAATCTTGAGTCTCTTTGTTCACTAGTTTGCCTTCTGGCAGTCCTCGTTCTGTTTCCATTGTTCAATATCAATCACAATGAAAATTTGGATAGGCCTACTACCGGTAGGCCTACTGCGCATCTTAAAAGTTGGAGAAAGCTGCCCCAAACTTGTAGGCTTCTATGCACATAATAATATAAGCAGCACGATGGAGTGCATGCTGCCTACGTTTTAGACAGTTCTATCATTAACTAACCCCTTGTGGACGACTTCAAAGGTTGATCGATGAGCATCAGAAGCCAGTTGTTTTCCTCTTCCAGAGCTTTCCTTAGAGCCGTGAATGCATTTGGATCAGAGGAATTAAACAGGTACTCAAGCAGAACTCGGTTCTGTTCTTTTCTTGTTGATCCTGTCGTCATAATCTGACGCAATCTGTCACGTGTGATGACGCGTTCGGTCTGCAGCCAGTCGCCCAGCGTATCTGCGTCGATGTCGGTCAGAAAGGACTCGAAGTTCTCTTTTACCCTCGACTTTATTTCATCGTTCGACAGAAGAGCTGCTGTGAATTACAGAAAGTTAGACAATCATTCATTCACTCATTCATCCCGAGAATCTATGTTGCGCCTTATCAAGAGACATAAATTCAGAGGCGCTCCCATGCCATCGATTAGACCTGCCGCCTATTAGGTTATTTTTGGTAAGCTTATAACATAAGAATGTTTATTCAAGCTGCGTCCCTTGCCCAAGTTGTCTCGTGTAGGCCAAGGCTATAGGCATTTAATTGCAGTTAGCCTAAATATACTTTGCAGCAGAACATAACCGGCTCTCGAGATCTGCACTTAAAGTCACTATCAAAGCGTTTTCAACAACTCTGATGATTTATTTAAATAGGCCTGTAGCAGCAAGATATAGCCTAGGCCCCGCCGTCCCCACAGGTTCAATCTTCATCTTACGCTTTGTCGGTTGATCAATGATCCCCAGAAGCCAGTGATTATCACTTTCAAGTGCTTCTCGTAGCGCAGTGAAAGCGTTCGGGTGATTCGTATCAAGAATCCAGTTAATCAGCGCTCGATTCTTTCGTCGACCTGTTGGTTCCGTGTTCTGTATCTCTTCCCATCTTTCGCTCGATATGACTCGATGTTGAATCAACCAATCGCTCAGTGTATGACAGTCGATGTCCGACACGAAATGAACGAAATTGTCCTGCACACGTTGCTTCATTTCCTCTCGTGCTATGGTTCTGCATAAACACATAGGCTAAGTTTATTAAGGATAGGATTACTTTTGTTACAGAACCTTGTAGGTCCATAATAACTTATCTGAATAATCTGACGCAGAACCGCTCCGGTCATAGCTGAGGAAGTTTTGTTACAGACCTCAGCGAACAGTTGTAGCCTACATCTGATTAGGCTGATTAGCCATGCTCAGTTACAGGATAGATTTGGTGGAATGGGACGATGGATTGGGGTAGAGTGAAATGAAACTATATATAGGCGTAGACCCTACGCATGATATATAAATGGTCTTAAGCTTAGTAGGCTAGAAGAGACGAAGGGTGGGATCGGATAATAGAGGAGAGATTATACGGATGGCCTGATATTGGGTGAGATTGTAACGGCTTAATAATTTTATTAGATCAAAGACAGCAAATTCCAATCATGTTACAACAGCTCGCATTGCATTTTAAAAGATCATGCTGGAATCTAATCAAACAACTCTATTTCAAAAGTGAGCCAAGTTTCGCATCACATTACTCAAAAAACTAGCAGCAGACCCAACATTGTAGTCTAAATTATAGCCTATTAAATGGTTAGTCCTACCCATTGGAACACATTGCGACAATGCAAAACTTTCCGTACACCCAGGTTTCACGTAGGCCTACGCTATCCAAACAGTTTAACGAGCTTCCTTGATCAGAATAATTATTAGCCTAGAATGTCGCTGCAATTGTCGGCAATCGAGGTGTTGCTACAAATGTAACAATTCATCTATCTTTCTCTCCGAAAAAGTCATTCCACTGCAAATGGTCAGAGAAACAGACACGGAGAATGCTTCAACTTTTAGACGAAAAACGAATGGGACTTAGGCTACATAAATTTACACAAGCGGCTCAGTCTTAAAACGTGTAGGCAGCGATCACATTAAATAGTGTGAATCGGTGAATAAGCATAGCCTAAATCTCCAATCTTTATTTCAACGCTAATAATAATTGTTGTAGCATAGGCCTACCATAGCATTATGTGAAATGGTCTTTCATGCTGTAGGCTTATTATTAATTGAAAAGTCACAGACCAAAGTATTATTATTCACTGTTACGTTTTCAGTTCTGGATAAATGAAACATTTTGTGAAGATGACCTCCTTCTTGAAAACTTAGTCGATACGTGTAGACTATAACCATCTACGGCAAGGCGGAGGAAGGGAATAGGCCTATAGACCTAGGCCTATATATATATAGGCCTAATAATATTGTAGAACCAACGAGACTTCTGCTGGCTGGTAGGCTACTTTTTTACGGGCGAAAGGACACGCCAGCAGCAGTGAAACGTTTAGTTATAGAGGACGCTTATTTGTGTGCAACCACGCAAAAACTACGTAGGCCTACGTGTCGTCTAGGTCTACAAATTAATAGACCTATATGGACGCCTTTAACACGTTGACCGCCACGGCTTTCTTACCTGCTACGCCACGCCAAAGACGCTAAATTTTCAACAAACGGAATTGATGGAAAAAATAATGTTTCACTTTGTTTTCACCACCCTTCGACCTCACCACGGTCCCACCCCATACCCAACCCCACCATATCTTACCCCATCTCGACCACGCTCCACCACGCCCCCATTTCACCCCACCGGCCCAGTACTGCCCCACCCCACCCAACCCCACCATCTGGAACAAATTTAGGTTTTTCGTCCCACTCACCGTCCAATGTCGCCCCACACTTGCCCTACCCCATTCCCGCCCCATACCTCACCAAACCCACCCATTCCCACCGCCCCCATTTCAACCCACCCACGCCGCCCAACCTCGCCATCTTGAGCAAATTTTGGTTTTTCGTCCCACCCACCGTCCAGCGTCTCCCCATATTTCCCTACCCCATTCCCGCCCCATACCCCGCCAAACCCACCCATTCCAAATGCCCCCATTTCATCACGCCCCCATTTCACCCCACCGGCCCAGTACTGCCCCACCCCACCCAACCCCACCATCTGGAACAAATTTAGGTTTTTCGTCCCACCCACCGTCCAAAGTCGCCCCAACTTGCCCTACCCCATTCCCGCCCCATACCCCACCAAACCCACCCATTCCCACCGCCCACATTTCAACCCACCCATGCCACCCAACCTCACCATCTTGAGCAAATTTTGGTTTTTCGTCCCACCCACCGTCCAGCGTCTCCCCATATTTTCCCTACCCCATTCCCGCCCCATACCCCGCCAAACCCACCCATTCCAAATGCCCCCATTTCACCCACCCACCCGCCCCACCCACCCATCCCCACCGTCTGGAGCAAATTTAGAATTTTCTCCGAGCTGCCCCGGCCGAACCCTCCCCCCAACTCCAACCCCTACATCATCTCCCACCCCACCTCGCCCCTACCACTCCCCCACCTTGGCCAACCGAACCCCCTCTATCCCCAACCCGTCCCTGCCAACTTCCGCTCTTTGTGGTAAATGTTGGTTTTCGACCGACTTGATCGTCCAACCATAACTCCACCCCGCACCCCACTCCACCAAGCCCCACTTGCCCCACCCCATCCCCTACCAGACCCCATCCTCCTTCACCCATCCCAGATATACCCAGACCCCATTATCTGGGGTAGATTTCGGTTTTCGCCCTCTCATCTCAGCCCAATCC
The DNA here is from genome assembly GCA_945859605.1 of Lumbricus rubellus. Taxonomy (NCBI): domain Eukaryota; kingdom Metazoa; phylum Annelida; class Clitellata; order Crassiclitellata; family Lumbricidae; genus Lumbricus; species Lumbricus rubellus. Next base: position 8,345,960 of record OX243814.1, on the reverse strand, counting down.
CATGCTTTGTTCGCCGTAATCTAGGTACGAGTTAACTCGTACCTGGCGCCACAGGAAGCAAAAATTGATACGAGTTAACTCGTACTGGGCGGTGAACGTGTTAAGCCAATTAATATAGGCATACGCGACCGTGAAAACTGGATAGCAGGGCTGTTTATAAGGAATTTTTAGAACTGCACAACTCCTTTCCTTTCCCATCATCCATGATAAATTACTTCCAATCGAAGGTCAATGACCTTTTTGCTAGTTTTAACTGTAACAGAAGTGCATGCTTCTACAACTGCACAAATCCATTTAGAAATGCACGTTTTGTGTACAACTGCACGTTAAAAAGGCCCGGCTGGATAGGTTCTACTCATTATTAAGTGTGCCTATAGGCTAACTGCCTATGAATAGGCCTATCTAAAAAATTCGAGGAACTGAGCTTGTGATTTTCGTTTTGATAAGGGCTTTGTAGAAATTGTAGTAAGAAGCAATGCCATTGCTCTCGGGACAAGGAGATCATGTGAGGCTCACATTGTGAGCGATTTTGACGAAGAGAGGAAATCGACAGGCGGATGAGATCACAAGGAGATTTGGACGCCAGCGTTTGATCTGTAATAATCAACGACTAGGCTATGTATTCAACCGTAGGTCAGTTGTCTGCGTAACTTACTTATTCTTCTGCCAGCAAGCATCGAAAGTTGGTTCAGTCTTAAACTGGGAAGTAAACTTTATTCATGCATTGGTCACTTGTCAAGAAATTTGGATTTCAAGGACCGTAGAATGAACGACTCCCCTATTAATAGGCCTAGACAGGCCTAAATCACGATTTCTCCTGGTAACTTTTCAGTTACTTCCTATAACCAACTCAGAAGCAAACACATAGGACTAGGTTAAGTATTGGAAAATCGATCTCTTCGTATTTCTTTTCTGATATCTTATGATAAAATATTAGAAGAGAAATACGGATAGCTAGGCTATTTCTCTCATTTTTGGTTTGTGTAAATAAGTAGTATTAGCCTAAGTACCGTAGTTAAGTAAGCCTGCATTCATTTTACAAGATGCATAGCGCCATGGAAATTCAATTAGAAAACAGTGCTTCCGCTAAAAATCACTTACCCTGACAGCATGTTCGCACGAAGTCCATTATAATAGTAGCTTAGGGCCTTATAGGCAACATCCCATATCCATAATTATGAGAGTCTATTAGCATCCAGATTGATGCCACGTGTAGCCCATAAAACCTTGGCACGGTATCAACCAAATAGAACAGTCTACATATAATTCTCAACATGCGAAAGACACGGCGTACAGTTCTAGCCTAGCCTACTAATTTAGCCAACGTTTTACATTTTATATGCAGTATAGCCTATGTCATTGTCACGACGTTGACTGCGTTGGCTAGGTCTATATTAACCTGGCCATGCATAAACGTCAGTTGTAAAAACGAGAACAGATGATCGTCTTAAAGTTTTATCGAGGTCTCTCCAAAAAACCCAACATCACTGCTCTCCTTTGTGAAGACACGACTCTAACAGGCAACGCTTGCAATGCATAGTATGATTAGCCTATGATTAGCCTATGATTAGCCTATCGGCCCAACTGAATATCAGGACCGTCCCACTTCTGAAGAATTTCTCGGTTTTACTAAGGTAGTCCAACTGTGATCGGTTAACTTGGTCACACTGACCACAAGCAATGCCTAAAGATATCCTATGTCTACAGAACAGTTACTGATGTCGTCGACGTAGCCTACTGTATCCGAATAAAATCCATGATCTGCTCACATACTAATCAATATTCTGCTATGAAATGCTATGATCGTAATTATCAGTGTCCACAGTATAGACCTGCTTGCTTCTACACAACTGGCAACCGTGAACTCAGAACTCAGACAAGGAAGTTGGTCCTTTAATATCCGCAGGGTTTTTCAAGGACCGTTGTTGTAGGCTTTTTACGGTGGTTGTCAAAAAGCATAATAGGCCTATTATAATACTACATAGGGCACAACCTAAACACTCCTTTCATTCGTAACAAACGGAAGGAGAGGGGGAAGGGGTAACAGCCGAGCCAGTAAAATCTTAGACGTTGCTGCATTATGTCTGCATTGTGCGTCCAACTTGTTTACGACTCGATCACATAATATTTATATAATGCTATGAAGAGACCTGCGTCTCTGCATGCTGTGGTCTATAAATTCTGTCATGCAACCATGACACGTGAGGGAGGGAGCGAGCGAATAAACGAGTGCGTAAGTAATCTCATTGCCCAGAAGGGTGCATTCTTTCAGGCTCCTTGACAATGTATAGGCCTACTGTAGCCTAACTTGTTTTGACTTTCTTCCACAGTTCAGAAGTGAACAGGCGATCCATCCGGCAGAACAGAACATCCATGGCGTTATACCTGCAGAACTTGTCCCAGGTGTTTGTGTCGAGTAGCAGCCCCAATGGGGAATCGTAGCGATCGTTTTAAAAGGAGTTACTCTAGATTAATTAATTGGTATAGATTATCGGTACATCATCTACATTGCAGATCTTCTAGAAATGCGTTGCCGATGTAGGCCTACACAAGGATTTCGTCTAATGAAGTCTAAATCTGAAATGTCTCTACCCTGCCATCATGCCCACGTAAGCTTGAAAGGAATTGACTCGCGAATGTCTATTACTTAGCAGCAGGGCCGTAGCCAGGATTTTGTTTCGGGATTGCTTGCTCAGCTTAAATAATTTTTCGGAAATTCAGCAGCTTCCACATCATCATGATTAGATTATCGTTGTGATCACATCGTCATCATGATTAGATTATCGTTGTGATCACATCACATCATCATCATGATTAGATTATTGTCGTGATCACATCGTCATCATGATTAGATTATCGTTGTGATCACATCACATCATCATCATGATTAGATTATTGTCGTGATCACATCGTCATCATGTTTAGATTATCGTCGTGATTACATCATCATCATGATTAGATTATCGTCACGATCACATCATCATCATGATTAGATTATTGTCGTGTTCACATCGTCGTCATGATTAGATTATCGTTGTGATCACATCACATCATCATCATGATTAGATTATTGTCGTGATCACATCGTCATCATGATTAGATTATCGTCGTGATTACATCATCATCAAGATTAGATTATCGTCACGATCACATCATCATCATGATTAGGTTATCATCGTGATATAATCTATTGCAACATTTCACATAGAAATAAGATCTTCAAAATCATATCCAGCCTTAGTTCTTGCATATTGTGTTATAAGAAATGCATTATTCAATTTTTACATTATTTCATTTCGGGAGGGGTGTTCAACACCCAAAACACCGCCGCCTAGCAACGGCCCTCCTTAATTTAACAGACTTAGACAAGTTTAAGCATGGGCTTGTGAACGTAAGCATGGCAATTCGAGCTTACTAAATACAAACTTACTAACGTGAATAATGAATATAGGCCTACTAATCATCGTCACGGCTATCAAACGTCACTACAGAGAGCTACGGTTGATCAAAATACCAAAACGGTATTATATTATAATTATTATAGCAAACAGTCGAATGGTCTATATTGTCTATTCAAAGTGTTTATGGTTGACCAGTTTGTGGTTAATCCTTTGACAGCGATCCCTAGTGGGGCGGAGGATGTAACGAATTTCCATCCAAGTTTCCGTCAAGCCCCTTTGTTTTTCGGTTGCTGTAATCCACCTCGCATATGGTCTGCTCTGGGCACAGGTGTCGATCCTAAATTGACCCGAAGGCGTTGAACGGTTGTTGGACGTAAGAGCTGATTCTTCGGGGGAGGCGTGTGTCTCATGCGCAATGGCGCTCCCTCGGCAACAGCCATCAGCACCAGCAACGACACCAGAATCACGACCAGCCTCATCATTCAATCTAAAACATTCGGAGAATGCTATGAGCGGCAGAAAGGAAACACAAAGTCTATAGGTCTACTGGTAGCCCACGTGAATAAGCTGGTGTCCCGCGCTTGGCTTTCAAGTAGCGCTTTAGAAATTTTACGATTACGATTACGACTAGTCCTATTTATCATTCTCTGCTCAGGTAGTCTAATATGATCATTGTTTCTCTCAATTAGTCCTTTTAAACTGACATCAATAAAAAGCCCCAAAATAGAGACAAAATAGGCCATATGCATACATACATACATACATACATACATACATACAGTCATACATACATACATACATACATACATACATACATACATACATACATACATACATACATACATACATACATACATACATACATACATACATACATACATACATACATACATACATACATACATTCATTCACACATATATACACCCATACATTACATACATACATTCATACATACATGCATAGTTTTCATACATACATTTATACATGCATATTACATACATATAATAATATGAATGTATTATACATCTATGCGTATACATACTTAGTTACTTGCTTAGCACATACCATATTATTTAGTCCCATTCAAGTCTGCTGCATCTATTCTATGCTCTTGCTACCACACGACGACTAAACAACCGGATCACCAATAGACAACAAAATTAATACTGGTCTAGTCAATTACATTTAGGTCATTTTAAAACTTTTTTGTCCATCTGCAACATATTCCGGTGTGTTGAGTTGACCAGGGTTTATGACTCTATAATGACAATGTAGCACTGCAATTCAATGCAAGCACTAGGCCTACAGCTGCATGGGTTTGCACCTAGTGTTACGTATGCCCGTGTTGTCCTACACGAAAAAATGACAAGTGCGCAAGGTAGGCTATGCATCAGTAGAAAGGGGCACGCCCATAATATTTCGGACAGAAATAAATACATGTAAGTATATTTTACATATTTGTATGTGAAACATTACGACACGAATATGTACTCAAGTAATAATTCTGTGAGACACTTGTAAGACGTCGTATTAGATGTTTTGATTCATTATAATATTATTATGCAGACATAGGCCTACGTTCAAGGAGAGCTGCAGCTCTACATGAATCTAAAAATGCGGACGACGCTTATGTCGCTGAATGCATATAGGGCCTATTGTTTATATATTCTCACTAAATAATTTTGAGGTGTAGGTAGGTCTGTTACTTGACACCTAAGAATGTTAATTATTGGGCATGAATTGCGGTTGATACTGAACCCCGAATTATCACTAATCGTTTTCATGTATCTACATGTAGCACACGCAATATAAGCTACTGACATAATAAGTTTGCTATAGGGCCTATACCAGGTAGCCTACTGAAACACAGGGATGGAGTGCTGGCAGTGATCGTTTAAAACAACTGATTTCCCATAAGAATAGGCTAATTCTTACCTCTACGTCTCGGAAAAGAGCCGTTTGCAATGCTTTGAAATCCGTTTGATACCGCTTATTTCCAGCTGAAATAAGCGGGATCTGTCTATCTTTGTTGACGAGTGTTGTTAGCGCTGGCTTCGAATTAGCTAATAATACTAATATTTATTATTTCAGCAAGAGAAAGCGCTTCGGGCTTCGTGTGCGTCATTTGCAAGCTACGGTGCATTACTACTTCGCGTAGCCGATCATGCTCCACTGGTCGCATTCGCCCGAACCTCAGGTAGCCGCTTAGGCATGACGCCTATTCGCCGACATTAGATTCGTTCTTCTAGTTTAGACCTTGGCCATGCCGTGCAAGTGAGTGAACTATAGAGAGCATGTGAATTCTTCAGGCCGCCTCTTCTTTCCATTGTCCGATACAAATTATATATCTAGATTCATCTCTGCCATAAAAAACAAGTTTTAAAACACATGACTGAGTGAGTGAGTGAGCCATGTGTACAAAATAATATGCATGCAGCAGGTAAACACAATTGGACACATACGCAATTACGCATACAGACCTACACAATACATACATAGGCCTACCTATAGTACAGAGACACCGACTGCATATATAGGACTACAAAGTTGAAAGAGCCAGATGAGCCATGACGTTTAAAAAGATTTCTTATTTAAAATTCTTGGCACAAAGAAGTTCTATTCAAATTAATGCCGCCCAATCAGTGCTCACTATTAGACAAAAAGCTCTTGTTTGCATAGGCCTATATATAAATTAAAATCAACAAAATTAGCCTCTGACTGCATCCAGTTCGAACCTGGTTCTCCTAAATAAAGCTATCTGGGCAAATAGAAATAGATCTTAACAAGTTAATAACTTCAGCATAATAGTGGGTATAGGCTACCTGAAGTAGACCTATAGATGCAGGAATTTTAAAAAAATTCTGTGGTTCCTACTAATTAGATCTACAGGGTGGGCCATAAGAAAGTAACCCGCTACGGTTTTTTGCCCATATCCTGGCCAGAAGTAAGAATTTCGAATTGAAATTTTGCAGTCTTAAAGGCAATTCATGTAGGCCTATTGGCCCTATACACATGATGGCCAGATTTCATCAAAATATTTCAAAAACAACAAAAGATATAACACTTTTAGCGAGGCCACCCCCCCCCCCGTTTTTGGACGATTCGTTTATTATGAGATCAATAAATAATTTTTAATTTGGAAATTTTGAACTGTTGATTGAACACGAACTGAAAAATCTTGTACCCTGCAGCTGCGTTTCCAATTTTTATTTCCTGATTTCACGAAACAACGTTTGTCTTATTGATATGGTTTGGCTTTGAAAGCCAAACAATTAAATATTAAATTCTTGTTTTCCTTTTGCCATTTTTCAGCTGACGTTTACATTTGTTTATGATAAGAATTTTAAGATGATTTATTCTTCAAATTCATTGCAAAGGTATTCGAGTCGACTCCATATCAGAATAATCACAATAATAAATGATGACGAAGTTTCTACAGAACAGTATAAAATCCAGTCCCAATGCAGCTACTGTAGTCAGTGTAGTTTGTTGATTGGCATGCTGTATAGAAACGAGTTCGCAAGAGGAAGACTTCAACCGAAGATGGCCGACTTCATTCTGACAACGCTGACTCTTCTGCTCTTCATTTCAGCTGCCACAGGTGTATAACTGCAGCCATGGCCTACGCTATAAATTTCTTATATCAGCCCGATGTAGCCATAGGCTTGTAGAACTTTCACCGGATTACTTGCATTCGTAGAAAACTTTCTTTGTATAATATCATTACTTTCATTCTGGTGTGACTTTAAATGAATTCGAATTAACTGCGATATTAGGTTGCAGCATTTTCTTAATTAATTGCCGCTAATATCCTCGTTTAATTTCAACCTAATACAACACAGTATGGTTACCAAACATTGTAGCTCAGTCTCGCCTCAAGAGACTAAAGACACAATTGAAAATTAAATAAGTATATTTTTAACTGTAATCAGCTGCCAAACAGTAAGCCTATTCTGGTGAACAATTATCACGTATGAAATTCACATACAACATCAAAAATTGCCAAAATTCTAGTTAAAAATGTCTTCCTCGTTTTGATTGTCTGTCATTGGCAGATAATGGGGTCTGTTGCTGTCTAACGACTCTACCATTTCAAAGACGATGAGTGTTGCCCTCCTCCTTTATCCAGGCTTGGGACTGGCACTGGCAAAGTTCAACTGGAGTTGGCGGAGTCATTGGCAGATAATATTATTGTCCAAGCATCGATTACAGATAGCTTCGCTGTTTGTCGGAGCAAAGAGGGAACGGGAAATCGGCATCCTCAGAATCTTTGTGATGTCATTGACCATGAAATAGTGTTTGAAGCGCCAGGATTTCAGCTGTAGACTATGGGGGGAGCGGCAGTCATATTTTGTGTTCAAGTGGCGTTTTGCAGTTTGCAACTTAAAATTAAATGTTTATAAGCTTACTTACAACTTATTTTGAAGCATGCCTCTAATAGTTGTTTCTTTGCTGCTATTTCTGAAGCTCTCCTGTGCTACGAATGTGAAGGAACTAGAGACTTTCCAGAGTGCTGTCAAGGAACGAAAAAGAACGTAACATGCGCAGCAGATGACACTGCTTGCTCAGTTACTACTTTTTACGACGTACAGTCCGGTAGGAAGCGGGAACACCTATTTTGAAACATAAAATGACACTTTGTAAAGCATAGGCTATTATTGGGATATAAGTCGCGGGGGTAAATTTTCTAGTGATAATAGCCACAGAAAATTGCAATAGGCCTAGTGGTAATGTTAGTCGTAGAGGCAGCAATAGTAGGCCTAATCATAATGATGATGCTGAGAATGATGATGGTGATGATGATTGTGATGGAGATGATAGTAGTAGGACGGATGATTCTTTTACTAATTCTCTCCGGAAGACCGCCTGCTTTCCCTGCGGAACAACATTATCATAGACCGGCTCAATGGTCAGCATCGGTTCTCGAAACTTCAGCCAATCAAATCAGTCCCAGATGAGTTGCAATCAAAAGGCGGCTAACTTGTTTCCTATTTGCTGAGCTCGGTCAAAAATATCGTCTTGAAAATAATCTCCTCGCAATGCACTTGAACAATTTGCAACACATTATGCATGTATGCATCATTCATATTTTATACTCCAGCAGACAGATTAGAGTTGTGCAGTTACTAGCCTATATTCAGCTGCTACTTGAACCCAATCCTTGAATACACCCGATTGCATGCAATGACACACGACTTTCTTTCATTCGGTTTTATTAGTAGGCTATAGGTCCGCACCGTCCGCTCCTGCATCTATCATGGGTTTAGGATGTAGGCTAAATCTATTCTACCCCCCCCCCCCCCAATCGATCGAGTTGATCGTAACTCGGCAAGTCGAGCCGATCAAAAAAATCGTCGATTCGATCGACTTGCAAGTTTCGTTGTTTCCTCGACTCCAAGGGCGGATACAGAAACTTTGGACGGGGGGGGGGGGGGCCAAAAATTCTTGGTCTTGGGTTCGGGAAAAATTTTAGGCCTTGGGTCTGGAAAATTGTTCTTTCGTATCCGCCGAAAAAGTTGATGACCTTTTTTTTTAGTCATCGTCATTCGGCCAAATTTTCGGGGAAATAATAACCAAAAATAGGGGGGCCGCAATGCGTGGGTATTTCTTAATTAGGGGATTAGGGGGGGGGCAAATTGTACAATATATACATTGTTCCACAGCATGTTCAGTCCAAATGGGGGGGGCCACGATACATGGGAATTCTAAATGGGGGGGGGCAATGGCCGGATAAGCCCGCCCCTGGATCCGCCCCTGCTCGACTCGACTCGACTTAGACATATTTTGCTTACTATTTCTCATAGCTGAGCCTCAAAGTGACCCTTCCTGGTATAATGAAGTAAGTAAAGTAAGTAAGTAAGTGTGTGCTTTATTGAACCGCCTGCCAACGCACTGTGGGAACATTATATGAAAACAGAACATAGCGTGTACCTTCATAAAAAAATCGAAATATGCAATTTTCTGTAATCACAGTAGGCCTATACAACTAAACAAAAACACAACATACACTTATGGAACCATTATAGGGAGAAAAAACAGTAATAAAAATTAAGGTCACTTGAATAGCATCCGTGTTATAAAACCACATCTAGTTAATGCGTCAGCATGAGGAATCTCACGGTTGTGAGAACGAGGACGGAGTGAGTAGGAAACATTCTTATTGTAAAATTCTTAGAGTAATTCACGATGAGCAAACAACAGCAAATAATGAACATCTTGGACGCTGGAATTCTAGTAATAGCAGACCTGCGAGTGTGGAATTACTGTTGTAGACTGAAGAGATAGCGTTTTCACAGCACCACGGTAAAAAATGGAGCTATTAAGATGCATCAGGAGTGTCTTAGGCTAGTTTAACGAAACATCAGCGTCAGAACCAACGATCTTAAAACGTTCCAAAGTCTGTCCGTCAAATGCGTTGACTTCTCGCTCTGATACGTCAAGTAGACCGTTGATGAGAGACGCAGTTGCTGCGCACACATGCAATTGAGGCGATTCAGTCATTGTCCTTAGGTTATAGCCTAGGTCTAATTACCCTAATCGTCTTATATTTTTAAAAACCAAAATGTCTACAGTGTTGCCTTCCGGATTCCGGAAGGTAAATGCCATAAATGAAATACAGTTAGTGTCATGTTTTCGTGTAATAGGCCCAATACTTGCCAGGCAATTGTTCCTAATTACTTGCAAGTTGTTATGTTACATTTTTTGTTAGATGATACTTACAAGGTTTCGGCAATGGGCAGATATTGCCATGAAGCGATGGCACCGCAGTCGTATATTGCGTACCAGTGACTGGCGGAAAAACGTGCTTTACACCATGTGAAGGTGATCTTTGTAACACGTATGCAGCGGATGAATGTCCCAGCTAAAGACCCATGCAGCAATCCTCAGCGAAACGACAAAGAAGAAGGACAAACGAATTCCAATCGAATGAATCCACTCAACATACATGACATAATGTATTATTTGTGACTTTGAGTCTTCAAAATTGCACGCGCTTTGTGTCAATTGAACATTATTAGACCTAGACATAATATTATAGCTTTTGTGATAATTCAACTCTTTTCGCCAAATTGAGGCTAAAACTGCAACTGTTATATTTGTAGTCATCAATAACGTAGGGGGCCTATGCCGCCTATCTTTAAAATAAACTCAAAATTTGGCCAATTTAACAAAATAGGCTAAGAAATGTTGCCGCTATAATAGCTAAGCTGGTTTTAACGTTGTTTGATGTTATGGAAATAAAACAAACCTGATAGGATATCAGTCGACATTGCAATGTTATTTTCATTGTCTTATCTAAACCTTTAGGCATAATATCACGACTCTTTTTTCCTCTGGCAAAGCGTGTCAAATCCATTACAGCAGAATCAGTAGTGCTACACTAACACTGTCTGTCTGGTCGATTATCGTTGCGAAACTGACACGACTGGTACCGAAAGTCCTAGACACTTTCACTGGCATGACATGTCTAAAAGCGAATGTAAAGAATATAGCGAGACAAAATGACAAGCATATTTTGGATGATTGTATGTATGTATGTACTCGTATGTGCACTTGTTATAGCGCCCCTTCAAGTTCTCTCTACTCAGAGGCGCTCCCGAATGCAGAGCGGACACTGCATCGGAGTTTCACGCCGAAGCGCTGAGCAATTGTGAGTGAAAGACTTGCCCAAGGTCCCTACGCGGTTGAGGGTGGATTCGAACCTTGAACCTTCCGGCTTCAAGGCAATGACGCCACCACTACACCCCCGCGCCCCATACATGTATGTATGTATGTATGTATGTTTGTATGTATGTATGTATGTATGTATGTATGTATGTATGTATGTATGTATGTATGTATGTATGTATGTATGTATGTATGTATGTATGTATGTATGTATGTATGTATGTATGTATGTATGTATGTATGTATGTATGTATGTATGTATGTATGTATGTATGTATGTATGTATGTATGTATGTATGTATGTATGTATGTATGTATGTATGTATGTATGTATGTATGTATGTATGTATGTATGTATGTATGTATGTATGTATGTATGTATGTATGTATGTATGTATGTATGTATGTATGTATGTATGTATGTATGTATGTATGTATGTATGTATTATAGGTGGAGAGGAAAAAGAAAATCGGAAATTCGAAAAGTAGGCCTAATAGCAAGCAAAAGTTGCCCAATGACATGGTGTCAAGAAATGTGAAAAAATACAACATTTTGATGTCTTCAGCCCGCACCAGAGGGCCCAAGTATCGAAAAATTGCATTTTTCATAGAAAATTGAAGGTTTTCTTATAAAATATTTTTTATTGCAGACTAATTAATTGCCTTTCAATATACCGTTGCAAAGAGCTCTTACAACGGAATAAAATGCTTTGTTATTTTTGAGAATTGTCCCATATTTGTAGAAGATACCTCTTCGCGACATGTCGCGAAGTCTAAAAACCGTTAAAAGTTTTAGTTCGGAATACGCTAGCAAAAGGTACAGCATGTTGGCAGCGTACTCGACTGTGCAGATGATGACGGCCTGAAGCTGTCGCAGAGACTTCGCAAAGACTCCGCTGAGACTCGACTGAGACTCGGCTGAGACTCCGCTGAGACTTCGCAAAGACTCCGCTGAGACTCGGCTGAGACTCGGCTGAGACTCCGCTGAGACTTCGCAAAGACTCCGCTGAGACTCGGCTGAGACTCCGCTGAGACTCATCTGAGACTCCGCAAAGACTCGGTTGAGACTCCGCAAAGACTCGGCTGAGACTCCGCAAAGACTCGGCTGAGACTCTTCAACATGTAGTCCTGTGCCGAACCAGATGAATTCACCCTAAAGGTTTTCAGTGCGGTTTCCGCTGTTCCTGAGCCATGGTCTGGATTTGTGAGAATCACGTCAGTTACTGTAGACTACGCGAGTTGGGTGGCATTATGGCAAGTGCAGCTGGTCGTTATCAACATATAAAATTATTTATGATGACATTTCAAACGTTTTGATATTCTTCCAAAGTTGCATCAATACATCGAATAAAGCGATTGTTGGCTGAAAACAATAGAGTAGGCTAGGCCTTATCTTGCACCAGCTGTGCCACATCGAGTCTTTATTTCTTGTTTTCATAAGCGAACGTTTTTGCTTTATTGCAAGGTTTTGAATGCGTCAAAGATCAAATATTTATTAAGTTCTTGTTTTTCGCATTGCCATCTGTCGGCCAAGATTTACACTTATTCTATCTCTGATAAGGTAGGCCACTCTGCGCAACTTTCATAGGAATTCAAGAAAGTTTCATTCATTATATTTTCATTTCACATGAAAAATGAACTGACTCGTTATTAGAATAATCGCAAATAATAAATTATTACGGAGTTTCGACAAGACTTTATAAAATCCAATCGAAATAGAGAAACGAGTTCGCAAGCGGAAGACTTCAACCGAAGATGGACCGTTTCTTTCTGACAACATTGACACTACTTCTCTTCTTCATTTCAACTGCCACTGGTGAGTATACATTACGTTAGCCTGCTCATGATAGATCTCATGAAATTGTCAAGGATCACAATGGATCATTGTAGGGCTCTGTGCGAAAACCATACATTCTAGGCCATCATTCGACTTCAATTCATGGTCAGTCTGACAGGAATTCACATTTATAACGGTTCCACTGCAGTGCTGCTGTAGGCTAAATATTATTTGTTTCACCATTGATGCGGAATCCTGTTCCCGGGACTGCGTGAAACATTCCAAACTGTGACTTTAATAATAATAATAATAATAATAATAATAATAATAATAATAATAATAATAATAATAATAATAATAATAATAGCCTAATAATAATACAATTAATAATAATAATAATAATAATTATTATTATTATTATTATTGGCATTTAGATTAAAGCAATAAGTTCACATGAGTTCACTTTAATATCTCTGTGATTCTGTGTTGAGTGATAATTAATGAATCGATCCTTCACCACCGCTCTCATCCAATAAGCAATATGCTTTAAACCATGTGAAGATGACCTTTGTAACATGTATGCACCTGATGTTTGTCCCAGCTAAGGACCCATGCAGCAGTCCTCAACGAAACGACAAAGAAGAAGGACAAACGAATTCCAATCGAATGAATCCACTCAACATAATTATTATTTGTGATTTTGAGTCTTCAAAATTGCATGCGCTTTGTGGCAATTGAACATTATTAGGCCTAGACATTATATTAGCCTATAGCTTTTGTGATAATTCAACTCTTTTCGCCAAATTGCAACTGTTATAAAATAATAATAATAATAATAATAATAATAATAATAATAATGACGACAATTTATATGGCGCCATAACGCAGCCATACTGCTATAAGAGCGCCTTGACAAAGACAGATATTTAAATCTTTGAAATAAGCCACCTTCGGGAGGCGAACAGAGGTACCTGAGTCGTCTGAGTCGTGGCCAACGCTCTCTCCGAGATATTAGCTAACAGGTTGTGCCAGCTGGTTGGTTGGCTATTTTCACGGTTGTTATGCTCTCTGGAGTCCGAGACAGATCACTGACCGTTAAAGACAAAACAGGGAATGAAAATCCAATATCGATCATTAACATAACATAACATCATTGCTTCAATGTAACTTATAAGTTCGTATTACAAACTGTCTGGTTAGACAGGAACAGGAAATCAACATCCCTGCGATCTTTTTGATGTCATCCACTTTGAAAATATTGTATGAAGCGCCAGGATTTCAGCAGTCGATTTTTGTATTCAAGCACAGCATGATATTATGTGGTGCTTTTTGGCAGTAGGCCTATACGACTTAATTATAGGTTTGCGTGTATAAAATATCGACAGGGCCGGATTAAGCAATGTGGGGGCCCTGTTCGGAAATTTTTTGCGGAAAATGTTTCGGGAAAATGTTTCACATTTTTCGGGAAAATCATACCATTTCATCCGCCCAAAATATTGATGACCTTTTTTTAGTCCTCTGGCGAAATTTTCTGGAAAATAGTCGTTTGGCCGAAATTTGCTAAAACATTTTTTCCCACATTTGTGGGGACCCCTAAAGTGTGGGGGGCCCCTGTTCGGCCGAACATGTTGAACATGCCTTAATCCGGCCCTGCTCCAGTATATCGAGATGGAATTGTACATAACTATGTCCGTGTAAACAAATCTTTGTTCTTTTGCTGCTATTTCCGTAGCTCTCGTGTGCCACAACTGTAAGGGAACCAGTCGTGACAAGCGATGCTGTTTTGGTACATCATCATCAACAAACGCGACATGCCCAGATGTTGGAAGTGAACCGGCAAGATACTGCGAAGTTGTTACTTATTACACACCAAAGGGCGGTAGGGATACCTTATATTGCGATTCTATTTCGTGACCATTTTCCGGACATTAATCATGATTCTAAAGACAGTAATAATATTAATGACAATACAAAATAATGTGATGATGATATTAAGTAATTTCTTTAAAACTGAGATCATAATATACTGATGATGATGATACAAGTTCTATTTCTCCTACCATTGCTACTGCTACCTCAACTACTGCTACAACAACAACAATTATAACCAAGACTACTACTACTACTGAGCGTCCTCTTTAATCTAAGATACATCCTCACACGTAGATACCGCAATTGTAATAGACCAACTGCATTCGTTGAAGTAGAGGCCCAATAAGGCGGCTGACTCATTTGACCAGTACAGCCTTGACCTTCGCCCATTTGACCAGTACAGCCTTAAAAAAGTAAAAAAGTAAAAAAGTAAAAAAAGTAAAAAAAGTAAAAAAGTAAAAAAAGTAAAAAAATAAAAAAAGTAAAAAATATTTTCTCTGGCGTATACAAAATGGTCTACCCGAATAAAACTAAAACTGAATTACAAAAAATCGCCAGGCAGCTCGGCTTGGTTGGAAATACAACAAGACTGCGGAGAACGGAGTTGATTGTTGTAATTGACGCCCACAACCGCGAATGCTACGACGATGAATGTCCATGCAAGTATCCACGGCCGGATCGTCAACAAGGGCCACGCGAGACCATCGTCGTTCGTCGTCGGCGCAATGGCAACTCACCCCCGCGTGATGCATGGGCGTGAGCGGACTACGACGTAGATACGGGATTACAATATCGCAAACGATTTTACACCGTTGGTTTATAATCGTCTTTGGATCAATCGAATATTATTATTTTTTCTCCAAACACGACATATTTTTTCATAATCGTCTCACAATGTCATCAAGTTTTCGTTATTAATCCAAGAATTGAACGAGTCTGGGTAGCCTAACCACTTCACGAGTGATTTCTTCCCACGTTTCCTAATCACTTTTTCGATTCTAAATATTTCTTGAGTTGTTTTCTGTAGCTCCTGCTCATAGAATGACCCCTGTATTTCCTCAGAATTAGAATCAGTGATCTTGTAAGTTGGCGGTTCTGTATATTGAACCTGGGATACTACAAAAACCTCCTCTGTCCATCTAGGTATATATCCTTTGTCAAAAATGCTCTTCTTCCTAGTTATTCTGACTCGATCGCCGACTGAAAACTTTGGTGTAATAGGCCCTGAAATCTCATCGCCGTATAAATTCATAAATACAGTCTTTTCGTTCACTTTCATACTAGCCTTCGCGGGGGTCATTTTGATCGAAGAATGTCTCGTGTCATTATAATTACTAACCATCTCATCTAATACATCGATATATCTTCTCGTTGAATTAGCAGTAAAGTACTTGAACATTTTATCTTTCATCGTACGCACCCATCTTTCTGCGATACAACTTTTGCCCTCGTTCTCGGTAGAATACAACTCGACTAAATTCTTTACGTTTTTGTTATAAAATTCTTTCCCTTTGTCGCACCAAACTTTGACTGGCTGTCGTCCACCCCCGAGTATCTTCACGAACCCATCGGCTGTAGACTTCCCACTCTTGTCATGTAATGGAACGATCCACCCATACTTGGAAAACACATCTATGACGGTCAATAGAAATTTCACACCATCATTATCTCTAGCGAAAGCCTGCATGTCGATTAGATCAGCCGCCCAAATCTGGTCAATCCCGCCAACACGGACCCGCCTCGTCCTAAAATTTCTCACTACTGGTTTGTGTAATTCATTCGCTAATTGATTAGTCCATTTCAGGTCCTGCTGTAATTCTGGGCTTTTTTTAAACCTAGCCCGAGACTCGTTTTAGCGGATAAAATAGGTTTGACTATCGCCCTCTCTATTCGTTCCCGCACGCTTGGATTAGGTATATTATTCAGCTGGTTTATCATCGCTCTATCAGCGACATTCCTAGAAGCCGTATCAGTGTGGTGATTGTATGCCAGGTCGTGAATATATGCCGCACTATCTACCCTGTTTATAGGTTTGCTCCAATCTTTGGGGGTTTCGTTGGGATTCAGACGCAAATCTAGTCTAGTACCGGGTCCAGTAAACTGATGGCCTGGCAAATGTAATTCGCCCGGAAACTTGGCCCAAGGTAATTTAATGTTGCTAGTGGCAGCGTTCAGTGAACTAACTAGATCCCCACCTTGCGCAACAGCGGACGCCTTCACGAATTGAGTTTTTGTTTTCCCGCATACGACGCCAACACCTCTGAACATCGATCTCCCATTATTAGCCACGGCGTTCTGCACATCTGTCGTCTGGGTCTGTTTTTTACATTTTACGCAATACATTTCGTTTTTAATAATATATATTTTTAAAAATGGAGATTAGAGATATGAGTTGGGGCACAGCGCTCTCGAAAAGATTCAATAATCCGTTGTTACCGAAAAGCATACGTGGTTTGATAGTTGGAAAATCGGCGTGTGGAAAAACAACGCTTCTTCTCAATCTTTTACTCAGGCCAGACTGGTTGGATTATAATAACTTACAAGTATTCGGCACTTCTCTGTTTCAACCGGAATATCGTATTATCAAAAAAGCATACGAAGAAAAATTACCGAAAGCAGCGATCGTTCGGTTGTTCGAGCACCGAGATGAAATCGTGGGCCTAAATGCGTCACCAGACCTTGTTATGGAGGAAATGGCAAAAAACTCGGAAGCTAAATCCGATATAATTGCCAAGTTCTTTGAGAGCGCCGATGATGTACCAGACCCGAGAGATTTGAGCGCCGAAAAGAAGAACCTGATGATATTCGATGATCTTCAATTGGAAAAACAAAACAAATGTGAAACGTATTACAATCGGGGGAGGCATAGTAATGTAGATTGTTTTTACCTCGCCCAGAATTATTTCAAATTACCGCGCCAAACAATCAGAGAAAATGCAAACTTTATTTGCCTGTTCAAACAAGACCTGAAAAATTGTAATCATATTTACAACGATCACGTGAGTACAGACATGTCGAAAGATGAATTTCGAAAACTATGCAAAACAGTATGGGAGCAACCTCATAGATTCGTGGTTTTAGACCTGACTAGCGACAAGTACAATGGTAAATACCGATGCGGACTCGACGAATTTTATATAATCGAGGATCCGCCATTGTAAAATTGTATTGTATAGTAAAAATGGAATCATCGCTTCTCAAACAGATATCGGAAAACACGGAAAAGACGGCCTGCAACACGGAACCAAAAACATCATTTTCCATTTTTCTCAGCGAAAAGAGCACGCGAATCAGAACGAAGTTTAATCCGCTACTCGAACTGGAGAAGAATAAGAAATATGAAATGGCCTTAGTTGCCCTCGAGACGTACTATTCTTTTCCGAATATCGACGCGACAAACAACGTCTTCAGGTATTCGCCAAATCGCGACTCACAGTGGGTAAACATTGAAGTTCCAGAGGGTTGCTATGAAATAACGGATATCAACGAATATATACAGAGAGTGATGAAGGGGAATGGGCATTACGACGGAGTAAATGGAAATTACTGTATCTCAATAGCGCCAAACACCAATACTCTGAGGTCTGTGGTGAATATAGAAGCAGATTATATGGTTGACTTTACGCCAAAGAATTCGATTGGAAAGGTTCTAGGGTTTGACAAATGGATCTATTCGGCGGGATACAACGAATCGGAGAACTTGGTAAATATAATGAGTGTAAGCAGCCTGAGAGTGACCAGCGACATTATCGGGTCTTCGTACACTAACGGGACATCGGAAAACGTGATATATTCTTTTTTCCCAAACGTAGGCCCGGGTTACAAGATTATCGAAGTGCCGCATAATTTGATATATCTCCCGATTTTGCTATCTACAATTTCAACGATGGAAACGAGGCTCACAGACCAACACGGGAACCTACTAAATCTTCGAGGTGAGGAATTGGCGATTCGATTTCACATCAGGGAAGTTTGAAAGTTTTTGTAATTTATTAATAAAATGAATCGTTACACGGGCGTAAAAGTTAATATTTCAGAAGCGCAACAAGACAAAATTAAAAGATCACTTCAAGCGGGGAGCGGCGTGAGTATCAAACTATCGCATGATGATTTGAATGGCGAACACGTTTTGGCTCTCACCCAGGCGCAAATCAATAAAATGGCAGCAGCCTACCAAAAAGGAACTGGCATGATTATTAAAATGAGTAAAACGCAATTGGAGAACAACAAGAAAGTCGAAGGTGGATTCATAGGCGCTATACTTCCGTTTCTAGCGACGGCGGGACGGTTCCTTCTTGGTAGCGTACTGCCTAGTTTAGCACAGGGCGCATTAGATGGGTTAGGTGCTGCGGCTGGATCGAAACTTGTCGATAAAATCAGCGGTTCGGGTGTAATGTATGTCAAGAAAGGTGACATAGCGTGCAAAATAAGACCAGCTGGATCCGGTTTGTACTTGTCTCCGTGGCAAAAAGGCGCATCGATAATGGGATCCGGGCTGTACATGAAAACAGGGTCGGGCTATGTGAGTGGCGAAGGACTTTTGCTCGGCCCCAACTCGCCGTTTCGAAACATTCCGATTCTCGGCATGATATTATAAATTATCATATGTAAAATGTCGAGACCAATACACAAATTTGGAACTAAACCAACTAGACCGGCAGAGGTTAGAACGCAGCCCGTTTCAGTCTTTTGGAAGATTACGAGCGGTGCTACTCGCGTCCCAGTAAGACAACTAGGAGGTCTGCGATGGGAGATTTTTGCGCAAAATGATATCACGATACAACCAAAGGCGGCAAATACGCTAAGGCTTGGACTAGGTGTAGAAATGGCGGCAGGACTTTGTCTCGTTTCCCTCAGACAGAGTATCAAAGAACGACGATGCAGTCTACTAGACGGGGTGATTTCAGAAGATGTGATTGATGATATCATAGTTTCCATTCAAAACAACTCCGATTCGGCAGTAACTATAAACGAAGGAGATTCGCTATGCTGTGTAAATTATCTGCGGTAAAAAAATACGAAATAAAATATATTGCTAATAACTAAAAGAATGGAATACGAAGGCATCAAACTCTATCCAAACCTAACAAATATAACGCCCTCTGCGCCAGAAGGTGAAATACAAATAGCCGCAGGGTCCGCACAAACGTATCGACTTCAGAAGATTAGCGAAATCAAAAAGGAGATCGAGCAAGAACGCGACAAAAGAGCAACGTTGAGTAAAAAGTACCATAGAAGTGTGAGCGTAATCGGCGTAGTAGACAGCTTCCTCATGGTGGTCACGATGGGGCTCGGAATTTCGGGAATCGGCGTACTAGCTACCATAATTGCGGCTCCCATCGCTATTGCTATGGAAGGGACAGCGCTAGGTGCGGGGCTACTGAGTATAATTGGCAGCCGAATCTGTAAAAAGCTCGCCCTGAAGGCGGAGAAGCATGAAAGGATCAAAACGCTAGCTGATGCGAAGCTCAACACGATCAGCGACCATATTTCAAAAGCACTCGTGGATGATCACATTTCAGATGAGGAATATTCACTGATTCTAAGCGAGATTGAAAAATTCAATGGCATGAAAGAAGAAATCAAAAGTAAGTCGAAAGTTGCGGTCGCCGCGATGGATGAGGAAACGAAACAATCACTCATCGATCGGGGAAGAGAAGAGGTCAGGCAGTCCTTTCAAAGCATGTTTGAGAAAAATACTGAATCTGTGAAAAAGACGACTAACGTGAACATGTACGAAATCATGTAGACTTGTAGAGTTTTGTAGACCTATGTAGACCTATGTCGCTATGTCTGAAAATACGTCTAACTTGTGTTTTTACACATGTCGAAAAACATGTAGAAAAACACGTCTAGAAACACATCGAAAAACATGTCGAAAAACATTAAATTTTTTATTAAAAATGTCGTTTCTAAAGATAGATGACCCGGCGAAAAGAAATTTCATAGTCGAAGAGTTTCTGAAGTCCAAGAAGAATATCCAACAAAACTTTTTATCGGAGAGATTGGGAGATTCGGGGCTGCAACAAGAACTAACCAAGCTGTACAAGCCTATCGTCGATTCGCAATCCGCAATTTCCAAAGAGCAGAACGTGCTACTATCCGCCATCAAAGAAAATTCGATAGCCACATCAAACGCACTACAGACGCTACCCGCTTCGTTGAAGATTCAATTTCCTCAGTATCCCTCGATAGAAGCGTATAGCGACGATCCGACTGAGGATATTAGAACTTTAGAATTAGGGGATGTAGCCACCAAGTACCTTCATCAATACGCCTCCGATAGAAAAATCGTAGACACGACGTTCGGAATACGATCAAAAAATGGACAATTCTACATCGGCGACGCTCCGATTTTTATTCAAGGTGACGATGTGACGGTTGGAAATAAGACGTATAGCGGAACACCGGGGCTTTGGGAGTTGTTGACGATGAAACAGCCGAACACGTCGATATACGATAATAATGATAGAGACGATTACGCCGAGATTCTACTCGCGTCGGATGCTATCAGACAGCCAAAAAATCCCAACAAACCGAAAGCATCTTCGAGCGTCAAATATAGAGAAATTATCAAGCCGATATGGGAAAAGAGGACTCGTAATGCGGTGGGTAAAGGCGTAGGTGGTGTAATCGTTATTTCCGAAGATCCAAACGTGTTAGCGAAACAGCTAGAATTACGATTTCAAAGCTTCAAAGCAGGCAATACCGGCGTGAGAAACGAGATCGTGGCGATGTGCGACGCGTTATTGAGGCAGGAAGTGCTGAGTAAAGATGCTTACAAAAATATAATGATGACATTGTAAAATGCAGAAAAAATGCAGGTCATTAATAGAAGGAGGTATAGAAAACAATACGTTATCGGAGGATCGGGAATATTCGATACAATTTCGGGATTTTTCAAACGACTAGTAACGTCGAACGCCGCCAAACAATTAGCAACGACCGCTCTCAGCGCGAGTAAAGACGTGGCGAAAGAAATTGGGAAAAAGGCCATCGATGTTGGGAAAACAACCGCAATCGACGCTGGTAAACGTTTAGTAGACAAAACAGTGGCCAAACTGTTTACTCCTGCCCCTACTCCTCAGAAACAGGCTGTTACGCCAGAAACTAGACAAATTTTAGAGCGGCTGAGTGGCATCGGTAGCGTAGGGTCGTTCTCGAATATCCCGAATATTAATAATCTGATGATGGGGGAGGGCCTGAAGAAGAACGGCGCCATGTCGATACAAGATTTAGTACGCTCGCTGAACGGCGCCGGAATGAAGGTCGCGTAGTAAAAAGTAGTAAAAATGCAATCATCTGATATTCTGAGATTTACCGAACAACCATTGAGCGATGAAAGCGTCGAACGCTACGAATGGTACGAGTATGAGCCGATATCGGGGGCGAATCTAAACACCTCCGGCGAGATTAGAATAAACATCGAACTTCAAGATCTATTTTGTCATCCATCAGAATCTTACCTGTTGTTCGAGGGCAGATTGATGAAGGCGACCGGCCTCAACCCCTTCTACGTCAATGCCGATGAAGCAACCCTTACGAATAATGGGCTCATGCATCTTTTCAGTCAAATTTCGTATTCACTGTCGAATCAGGAAATTGAATCGTTATTTTACCCAGGTCAAGCAACGACGATGCTCGGATTACTCAAATACCCGAATGATTTTCAACTAGCTCAAGGTTTGAATCAGTTGTGGTACAAGGACAGCGGAGCGACGGCTGCTATCGCGAATAATCAAGGTTTCGCCGTGAGACAGTCGTATATAATTCAAAAACCGAATGCCAAAGGTACTTTCAGCTTTGTAGTTCCATTGAAGCATATTTTCGGATTTTGCGATGATTACGACAAGGTTGTTTTTGGTGTGAAACATACGCTAACTCTTGTTCGTAAAGCCGATGATGACGCAATTTTTAGACTCGCCGCCGCGGATGCAGGGAAAGTTAGGCTGGATAAAATCTCGTGGTTCATGCCGCACGTTATTCCCGCGGATATGGAGAAGATGCAATTGTACAAAACGATCGAATCGAAAGCGTCGTTGCCAGTTGCGTACAGAGCCCGTCAATGCGATACCACCTCCGTCGCACAGTCGACTAATTTTAGCTGGAGACTTAGCGTCAAGACATTACCTGAGAAACCTAGGTACATCATCTTGGGTTTTCAAACCGACAAAAGCGGCGATCAAGTACAAAATCCATCCGTTTTCGATCATTGCGATCTCAAAAACATGTTCGTGATGATGAACCAGGACCGATACCCAGTTGTCGACTACAACCTATCATTTCCGAATCAACAATTCTCGCGGGCGTACCGAGCAGCAGCCGCGTTCAGTGAAAAATACTATGGAATGGACGAACTAATGACGCAATGCAATATCACACCCTCGGACTTCAAAGATCTGTTTCCGATTATGGTGTTTGACGTGAGCAAGCAATCCGAGCGTCTGAAGTCATCGGTCGTCGATATCCAGATCAAAGGCACGTTCAATACAGCGCCGCCGGCTAATACGGAAGCGTACGCAGTGGTGATTTCAGACAAGTTACTGAGGTTTCAATCGGATGGGCAGAAAATGAGTGTGGTATATTGAAGAAAGATAACGCTGAAGAATAATGAGACTTACAGATACCTATCGCGCGTATATGAACGATAGGTATCTACGGTTAGCTAGTACAAAAACTCGACCTGCAATCCGCCCCCGCCCATGAGAAGACGACGGCCGGCTGTTGGTTTGTTTCCGGATATGACAGAATATACCCTCATACCGAGCTTATCGTTGGCGTTGAAAAATATGGCGACGGTTGGTAATACGAGTGATATTCTGCTGCCTTCCGTTGTTCCGCTGACCTTGTATTCAAAAAGTTCGTTACTTTGTGCCCCGTCTTTGACATACGCAATTCCGATTAATTTTTCGCCCGGACTGTCATTTCCTATCAAGAAATTCGCGAATCCGCCAAGTCGATATACGCCCGTACGAGGAATAGTTATTAAGCCCAAAGACGTCGTATACGCTGAATCCGTATTGATGGCAACGACCGTTAGTTGCTGGTGCATTACAAATGCGCCTAAGAATGCACCAACATGCATTGCATATGTGCCCGAGAATGCGCCACCACTTACGATTGCGGTTACTCCCCCTCCACCCTCCTTCAACACACAAATAGCCGGTCCGGTTGTAGGCCGCCAATTCGGGGACAATGCTGGTGCCGCTGTTATAGCTCCAGCCGTTCCTTCGAACCTATATGTAATACCGCTCGTCGTATTTCTCACTAGATTGCCCGGGGATACCCTCATACCCGAAACGTAATCTCTGGGGGCGATATCCGCTGTTTTATCAACGACTAGGGCAGTAGCCTGGGCTGAACTAATAGCGTCACCCCCGTTACCTGTAAAAGGGTAATCAGTCGGTAGCCCTACGAGATGATGGCCATTCATATTTAGATTCCCAGTCGCCGGATTTGCTCCATCTACCCGTAGAAAAGTACTATTTACTTGGGACAGCGTAACGCCTCCTGCAATTATTCTTTGAGTAGATCCTGAATCTGTATGTCCAAATTTATCAACAGGCATTTTGAATATAATAATTTTTATTAATTAGGGTCGCAAGAATGCCGCTGAAAAGTCTCTAGCTAATATGCGCGTAGCGATAGATGAAAAAGCGTATATTCTGAGGTAATCGAACTCGTCTAGAAAAACTACGGCACTACCGGTTGAATGGTTGTACGAACCTCCCGTAGCCCCTCCGCCCGCAATTTGCATGTACGAAGCCCCATTTTTATGCAGGTGTACGGTGCCATACGCGGTATTACTAGTGGTACAAAATTCTATGTACGCCGAAACGATATAGTACCCGGCTTTACTGGGGAAGAAAGAAGTCGTTCCGATACCCTGTTCTATACCGTGTCTTGCAGTACCGCATCTGATTACGTCAAAAGTAACTGCAGTGTGAGTTCTAGCGAGTATAGCCTGCTGAGTTGAACTGCAAGCGCTAACCGCGGGTCCTACCACTGTCGCCACTTTCGAAGTAAGTTGTTCATCGACGTATTTCTTATTCGTCAAATGATTATTGTCGGTCGGGACGTCGCCGTGATTCTGCAGTAAATCTATTACTTGCCCCCGACTCACAGCCTCATCTATTCCCGCTTCCGGAGTATTCGCTGTATTCGCGGTATTCGTTGTAGGCAGACCTCTAATAGTATGTCCACTCATATTTAGGTCGCCAGTCGCCGGGTTTGCGCCATCTAGCCGTAGAAAAGTACTATTTACTTGACTTTCAGTAACTCCCCCGGCAATTACTCTTTGCGTAGATCCTGAATCTGTATGTCCAAATTTATCAACAGGCATTTTTACATCTGAATATAATTTTCAATGCAGACTGTTTATAACTTCTTGAAAAGTCACTCCATCTTTGCATGTTTTTTTCAGGACGTGCAGGCATAAATGACCGCAAAACACTTCGTTGTCAGGCTGTACGCGTTCGCTATTGTAGTACACGGGACTCTGTAAATACTTTACCAGTTCTGTGGGAGGGGGCAGGCCATAGCTGTCGAAATATATTTTATCCTTGCCGTTCTTCAAAAAAGCGACCCAGTGCGAGCCGGCTCCATTAGAATCGTCTAGATTCAATATCCCGCATTCAGTCCGTCCAGGTTTCTTCGGCAGCTCGTCTCTGAGAAATACTCCCCGGAAATTAGGGATATTGAGCTTTTTCGCGGCATCTAGTAGTTCAAAATTCGTCAACGGATGATTCGAGAGGACTACGCCTTCGACATTTATGTTTTTCACAGTTGTATAGCTCATTTTAATATTTCATCTAGATGTTTCACAAACTAGCGAGCTTTCGAGCTTCTACGCAGGCGAGATAATAATTATGTCTACAATTTTTGCATTCATTCGCCTTTCCATCTTTTTGAAATCGATTGTTGTCGTATTCCAATATGTTCTGACTTACCTTACACCGACTGCAAACTTTTGTGTCTTTTGTCTCCCTAATTTCCTGTCTTGCGTATTTGTGCGCAAGCTCTTTCACTTTGGCATTTTTACAAATTTTACAGCTGGGGTAATACCCGCTCTTCTGTGAGTTATCTTTGTGAAATTCGTCCAAGCTTTTTTCTTTTTTGCATTTGCTGCACACTTTTTTTGCCGCATCCATTTTATATTAGTGTAAATTATTCTTTATTTTGTTTAGTTTTCAGCGTGTAGTGCCCATAGGCTAGGGTGTGGATTCCGTCGTCCATTATTACTCTTTTGTCGTCGTCGGCAGACAGAGCTATTTTATTTACTTCTTCGGTGTAAATTTCATGGCGGTAGGATCGAATGACGTTCATCGCTCTCGACTGTTGTCTTTTCGTAAACACGCAGTCTTTGTAATCTGCGTGGGCGATTGATTTCTTGACGACGTTCTTTTTCACACCTTTACATTTCTTGTAGTCTTCACCCGCCATTTTGTAAGAGTACAACTTGGATCGCAGCCCGACAAATTCTTCAATCTGTTTTCCCGCGGCCTCGTCTTTGAACATACCAACCACTTTTTTATTAACGCCGGATTCTATACCTGACGGATGATCTCTCGGGTAGTCTGAAGTATCGAACATACTTTGGACGTCGGGGGAAATATCTTTGTAGAAGTCTTCCGTTTTAATTTCATACGCCAAAGAATCAGTATCGGTGAATAATAGCTTGGCCCTATCTCCGTACTTGGCCTTGATGTAATTATAATGAAAATCATACATGAGCGTCTTACTGACGTCTAATATACACATCCCTAGATATATCGGCTTGTTGTAAAACAACTTGGTCTTTTTCATGTGAACGGCGATGAGGTTTTCATCGAAAATCGTTCGTCTGTCGTAATTAGTTTTCGCGACTAGCTTGATAGCGTCCTTCTCATCACTCACCAATCGTATGTCAACTCGATTCTCGATAGCTTCCATTGTTTTACCGAAAACGCTATTGTTCATCAGCTTGAAAAAGTCTTTCTCAAAATCGTTCGTAGCTTTCGTTCTCAGGTCGGTATTCAGATCGATATACTTTTTCAGCCAGGCACTTTCCACGAATTTTATTCCTCGATGTATTTTTACGATTTTCAATCCGAGACTTTCATACAATTTTAAATTTCCGTAATGAACGACGTACTTTACTTTGTCATTCAAGTTTGGAATTAGTTTCGCTACATTCGATCCCGCGGGTTTTACACTCTCCGGAGCGAGAGGATAATCATTATGCAGGTCGTGCAATTCCTCTGGATATTCTAAGTCGACTTCTAACACACATCCCACTCCATCTCGTTCGGTAATGTTTCTCCAATCATTCAATTCGTCATCGTTCATCCATTCAAACCCATGAGTCGGTAGCGGCTTGCTCATCGCCCATCCATACAAGTTGTTCGCGTCCAAGTATGGGATGAATACTGAATGTTGGGTGGGATTGAAAGCTTCCCCCATGTACTCGTTGTTCGCTTTCGCGTATCGATGGGAAATCGTGCTGACACCTCCCCGTATTCCCTGCTTGATCATCAGTAACATATCGTAGTCACTCAACAACTCCAACTCTACACCAGTCGTCTTCAACGCCGCATCCCATGCAAGTCCTGGGCTAGTGTAGTACCACGCAGGATCTAGGTTGTAGTGCTTCATACAGACGTCTCTGAAGTTTTCGAACACATCCGCTAATAATAGAACATCCGATAAATTGTACAAGTCATGATATTGACGTAATGTTTTGCATTCAAATTTATCCCATACCGTTTTCGCGTGCGCGTAATCTTTTTCGCTGATACCTGAATCGGTTAGTTTTGAATAGAAGGCATGCTTCGATGGTAATTCGGTTTCGTTTAATCTTTCAACACCGTCGACGTAATCATATGGGTAAACGCCTTTTCTGAGTAAAAGATCCAACTTCTCGCCCTCAAAAAATTTCCCTAAATTCTTGCACTGATCTTTCTGAAGATTTTTCGATAACGCGTCGAGACTCGAGGGCATGAATCTTAAACTATCGATGAAACGTAATTCGCGCTTGACTTCTCTCTCTTTTCCATCTGCGTCTACAAATTTATCGACGACGACCTCTCTGCTGAATGAGATATACTTTTCTTCGTTACAGGGAATGCATTTGATTTTCTCGCCGTGTTCACCTCGTAATTTCTTGATAAATAAATGGCTGTCATAACCTGTCAAATTGTGAAATACGACAGGGAAGAACTTGGGGACTTTGAATTTCAGATTACAAAGGTTGTGAGCGGCACCTCTAAATTTTCCAGTCAAATGACAGTGATCTCGTACTCGTTTTTCATCGTCTATAAATTCTCCCCCGCATATATGGCAAACAGTAGCCGAGTCGAAAAGCTCCTGCTCTTTCTTTCCGAATATCATTTTCTTTGGGAATTTGAACTGGTTACATATTCGTTTCACATTTTCTTCGAGACTGTCTATGAATTTCTGAGCGACATCATCGTCTTCGTTTTCAGCTGTAAACCTCACAGGCTCTTGAGAATAAACATCATCGTCGAAGCATTTCAAATGATAACAAAACGAACTGGGCGTATGTTTTTGAAACTTGTTGGTGTAAGACGTGCTAGGAACGGGTTGGCATGTACCGATAGGTTTGATGAACGACTCAAAATCGGCAAAGTACACAAACGGTACGCGCATCTTTCTATAGTGATGTGTAAAACTTAGCATAGTCCCAGGTTCCGGAAGTTCTATTCGTTGGGCGTCCTGCCGCGAACAGTACTCAGTATGTTTGTGAAGCGATTCTACCTTTCTAAAACCGATTAAACATCTTCTGCAATAGTGCATTGAATTATGGGATTTTTCTGTTCGTAGTGCCAGCAATCTGTTAAAATTCTTGATCCAGCAATAATGCTTCTTTCCCCCATCAGAAATGAGTAATAGATCTACACACCTATCATTCTCATGCTTTGATATATATAGTGGGAATACATTCACATCTTTCTCGTAACCAAAAACATTAACACTAATATTATTATTTCGCTCAAACTTACTCATCACATTAGCATCCGCTGCTACGGGGAATTCGATACCAGACCAATTGAGTTCCTCAGACTGTCTAATTAATTCTTTCGTAATTCTTTCTGTATTTTTGTCGACTGGGTTTACAGCCCTCGTTACACACCACTTGAAGCATTCATCGTCTTCGTTCTTCATATTAATAATAGCCTTTTTATTCGCTAAATAATCTGGAAGTGGAATATAAGAACTTCCTTTCAATGGTTTGTATACCACTGTATCGATATCCAACTTCAAAACGGTTTTGAATCTCCAATTACTCCCCCGCATCTGAAAACTTGCCATGCTCTCCTTAATTTTATCCGCTGCGTTGGCATATATTTCCCTCACATCGGTTGCTTCTAAAATAATATCACTCTTTGATTTGAAATTAGGCTCAGCCGTTACTACTTCGCCGGTTTTCATATCTACTTTCTCCATTTCGCACATGAGATCGTATTGAACTTTTACCCCGCGATTTTTCCCTAGCAGCCTAACTACATGCGGTCTTACAGCCTTGAGAAAAGTTGCAACATCGATCCTGCTGTTGCCATCGATCGTGTATCTTTTTGTAAACCCTCTGATAGCCGTCGCAGTCTCTCGAAGTTTGAACCTATGAATGGGCGGTTTTATTTGAGGGGTAACTGACTAATCTCACTAGTCAACCAATCCGAGAAAACTATTTTATTTTTTCCCGGATGCAAAAATTTCCAAGTAGTAGTCAAGAATGCCGTAAGTTCCGCTTTTGCTAATCTCGAGTATCCTCGCACACCTCTCTTTTTTGCAATTTCTCGCAATTCTCGCACAGTGGCGGGAGTATGCGCTGGTGATTTGTTGACCTGAGCCCGAGCGCCTAGTCGATCTCCCTGCAATATGAGCGCTATGAGTTCCGCTTTTCGCAAACTCGAGTATCCTCTTTGTCCTCTCTGTTTAGGAATTTGTCGTAATTCTTTCAGATTATACGATGAGTAGTCCATTTTATATTGGGATCTCCTGTCTTTAGGCCGAGCTGTATATTCCATTTTCAGTTATTTTCTATACGCCGGAGAAAAAAAAAATAATATTCGATTGATCCAAAGACGATTATAAACCAACGGTGTAAAATCGTTTGCGATATTGTAATCCCGTATCTACGTCGTAGTCCGCTCACGCCCATGCATCACGCGGGGGTGAGTTGCCATTGCGCCGACGACGAACGACGATGGTCTCGCGTGGCCCTTGTTGACGATCCGGCCGTGGATACTTGCATGGACATTCATCGTCGTAGCATTCGCGGTTGTGGGCGTCAATTACAACAATCAACTCCGTTCTCCGCAGTCTTGTTGTATTTCCAACCAAGCCGAGCTGCCTGGCGATTTTTTGTAATTCAGTTTTAGTTTTATTCGGGTAGACCATTTTGTATACGCCAGAGAAAATATTTTTTACTTTTTTTACTTTTTTACTTTTTTTACTTTTTTACTTTTTTACTTTTTTTACTTTTTTACTTTTTTACTTTTTAAGGCTGTACTGGTCAAATGGGCGAAGGTCAAGGCTGTACTGGTCAAATGAGTCAGCCGCCTTATTGGGCCTCTACTCGTTGATATTAGCAGCTTGATAGGTTGAGAATGAATCATGACAAAGCAATATGTTGCACCGAAAACCTTCAATAAACTAGCTGCATAGGTGCACCCTGTACATTGTACAACTGTATATCTATATATATAAAAATGAAACTTTGCGATCCTGCGGTCACGATCACGCCGAAAGTGACGCACCAATTTTTTGAAAATTTACCAAAACCTTCCATTCCGATACCGCAAGGTCACAACATTTCTTTCCCCGAAAAAAACCCAATCGTTTCCACAAAAAGTTAACTTTGCAATCCGTTCGCCCGATTGTGATTGTATGTGATTGTATGTGATTGTATGTGATTGTATGTGATTGTATGTGATTGTATGTGATTGTATGTGATTGTATGTGATTGTATGTGATTGTATGTGATTGTATGTGATTGTATGTGATTGTATGTGATTGTATGTGATTGTATGTGATTGTATGTGATTGTATGTGATTGTATGTGATTGTATGTGATTGTATGTGATTGTATGTGATTGTATGTGATTGTATGTGATTGTATGTGATTGTATGTGATTGTATGTGATTGTATGTGATTGTATGTGATTGTATGTGATTGTATGTGATTGTATGTGATTGTATGTGATTGTATGTGATTGTATGTGATTGTATGTGATTGTATGTGATTGTATGTGATTGTATGTGATTGTATGTGATTGTATGTGATTGTATGTGATTGTATGTGATTGTATGTGATTGTATGTGATTGTATGTGATTGTATGTGATTGTATGTGATTGTATGTGATTGTATGTGATTGTATGTGATTGTATGTGATTGTATGTGATTGTATGTGATTGTATGTGATTGTATGGTAACAGGCGTAGCCCCTCAGCCGGCCGGAGGGCCGCATATGGTGTACAACTGTACATACATGTAACCTCATCACGGATCGGCAGCATGTTTGACATAATATTATATGCGGTGTATTCTATTAGGATAAGCACTCTAAGCTATGATTACATAGTTGATTTCATTGCCGTTGGTCACTGTCTAGCTTTCTTATTCGAAGTTAGCAGTTGTAGATATTTTACTCTGTTTGTTTTGGGGGCAGATATGGAGGCTTGGCCCTCCCTATCCCCTGGCGCCGCCACTGATTCAAATTTGCGGGCATATATGAATTAATACACGTGCATACATGCATGATATTTCAAAGAATACATGTAGGCCTATTATAGGTCATGCTGAGATTGCGTTAAAGATATTGCACTCTCCTTCGGTCACTGTTCAAACATGTTTTAAATGTAGGCCTACGTATTTTGGCAGTTATTTTTAAATTACATTAAACATGTAATAATGTAATAATTCCTAATTGCCTGCTGTATTGCATTTTTTTGTTAGATGGTGATGAAACTCCTGTGTTAATGGGGAGATATTGCTCTAATGTGACAATAGCCGGCGACGCCTGCACTCCCATACGGGGCGGAATGAAAATGTGCTCTAAAACGTGTAAAGAAAACGTATGCAACATAGCTGCTCCTCGCGATTGTGTTCAACCGATTTCAAAGTTAATAAAGTAACAGAAAGATTCTCAGCCGTATCAATCCACTCATCGTGTGTGATTTAATGTCTTTGACATTTTACGCGCATGTTGGTAATTTGTGCGACAGGAACATTAATTAGCCATCTTTAGCATGATTCTAATCGACTTGAAATTTGTCAGATGTTGGTCTTAACTGGGAATGTAACATTTGATAATCTCCACCAATAAATCTCTGAAATAAATTATAAGTTTGCCAAAATTGAATATCAGTTTCGTTGACTCTGAATTTGATCTGCTTTTAGAGTTGATTCAATTGGTCCTTCTCTTTCGAATGAGCTTTCTCCTTCTGTTCACTCTACAATTCTGTCTGGCAGTCTCTTTCCTGAATTATCTCTTCTCAAAACCTGCTTCCTTTCGCGGGACTTTGCTCACAGGGAGTGCATCTGAAGGTTCATCTCACTAGAGGCGCTTTATAGATGATTAAATACAATACAATACAGTGTAATAATAATAATATAAGCTTACCAAGGGGAGGGGATGGGATGGGGAGGGAAGGGGAAGGGGAAGGGGAGGGGAAGGGGGAGGGGAGGGACAGATGAAGGGAGGGTTGGGGCAGGGAACAATCTTTGCAGCCAGAGCAACGAGTGACCGCAGACTGTAGAGCAGGTTCTTGCAAAAGTCGTCCTAGTCTCGAGTCTCGTAACTTTCATTCGAGAAATGTGATGTCTTTGGCATTTTGTTAGGCTATGATCAGAAGAACGAGAAATATATAATTTGTAATCAGGTCGTGGTCAGAATCTGGTGGAGACATGCGATGATTGAGGTGCAGCCATCTCGTTAAATGACAAAAGTCGTGAGAAGCACCGTGGACATACTACAATGTCATAATTACATGTTCGTGCATAAAACCGAAACTGACGAATGATTTATGTGACCCATATTGAATGCTAATGACTTCCATTGTGACCATGCAGTGAGCTACTATAGGTGACCATGGGCGCCCTCACATAGAGGCAAGAGGAGGAACTTACCCTCCCATGGAAAATTGGCATCAATTTTTCTAACTACTGCATTTCTTATTAGCTAATTTCTCCGCACTAATGCATTAATTACTGACTTCCCACATTGCTGCTCAAGTGATACAAATAAGAGCAAACAAATTCCACGTAGAACCTTCCACGTGGCATGACTCAGCGGTTTATGTACCTACATTATTATGCCTATGTAAAAAATTATTATGCCTATGTAAAACATTATTATGCCTATGTAAAACATTATTATGCCTATGTAAAACATTATTATGCCTATGTAAAACCAGTATTGCAAAACCAGTGTTTTTTCACACGTATGAGGACCTGCCGCGTTTTTTTACTGTGCTTCTTCATTATATTCTGATCATGGGTGCCCGCACACAGGGGCAAGGGGGGGGGGGGCAATGAGAAAACATAACGCACGAATTTGTGTTTTTCGTATTGTCATCTTCCAGCATAGGCTACGTTCACATTAATTTAGGCTTTTACCTGATAGCAATGGTGCAGTTTTCACAGAAATGTCAACGTTACTTATTGATTTTACATATTCTAAAGCGAATTAGAGATAAATGCACAAAGGCCTATATTCACATACAGTGTGGGCCAAAATAAGTACCCCCCCCCCACTAAGGTTTTGCCAATAATCTTCAAATCAAATCAAACTTGTTTATTCAAAGAGATCAACAAATCAAAAACAGCAAGAAAACAAAATATATATATAAAATAAGAGTGTACAGAGAGATGGAGAGCTAATAATATAGTATTATCATCTATCAGGTGGAGATCTCTAAGAAAGGGTATCCCAGAAAGGTAGTGATCCCGCTAAACCTGGGCAACCACAACAGGAGTTATATTAAGACAGAAGAATGGAGTAGGTAACTAACAATATAGACGAGACGAAAAGAGTAAATGAGTTATATGAGTTATATGAGAGAGAGAGAACTAGAGATAAAGAAAGTCATAAACATTAAACAGGGTGAGAACAGAGATTGTATAAGCTTACATTAAATAAAGAATGACAAAGCAAGATAAATCGAATTATAAATGAAACAAAGAGTCGAAGACTACAGTCAATACCCACAACAGGTGGAACAAGATGACGGGACAATTTCAAATAATAGGCTAGGCTGCACATAGCGGTGGTACCCCACAATGAGTGGTAAGAAAAAAATACAACCGTACAAATTCTGGCAATATCAAGCTCAATTATATTATTTGACATAACTATGACTTAATGAAATGGAGTTTTTGTTACTTTTGTTGCGTTATGTTTTTGAATCGTTAAAAAACAGTGGTATAACTTTTGTTCCGTTTGAAATATTTTGGTGAAAATAAGCCACTGTACGTACATATGAATTGCCTTAAATTCTGAAAATTGTCAATCGAAAATTATTACCTTTGACCAAGATATTGGCAAAAGACCTTAGGGTTACTTTTTATGGCTCACCATGTATATAAAGTTACATTCATAAATTACAAGTCTACATAACTGCATACATACCTACAGGGTGGGCCATAAAAACTGAACCCTAATTTTTTCCAATGTCTTGGCCAGAAGTAAGAATGTATAAATAAAATTGTACAGACCTAGAATGATGCATTCAAATTTACGCGTAGTAGCCAAATTACACAAAGACGTTACAAACAGAACAAAATATACATCAGTTTTAGTGAGTCCACTCAATGTTTTTGGGCGATACAATAGCGTAACGCAACCGAAAGTAATAAAAAGGCGATTTGTTAAGTCTCATCTGAAATAATTTTTCTCAAATAACCTTGATTTGTCAGACAGTCATTCTTCCTATACAGTCATGTAATTTAGATAAAACAGAGTAGGCCTGCTAGCGCAGCTCTACGCCACTGTGAAGTCACTTTGCAAGATGGCGATCGAGTTGGTAAATAAATAATCATTCTCACTACACTGTGCCCCATAAAAAAAACACCAAAAATCTTTTCAAAAGTTTTCTATAAAACTAAGCCAATTGTAATAAAAGTTTGTACGTTGTTTCTCAAATAATTTTGCCACAAAATATTTATATTTTACTTACTCGCAGAAGTGTTTGCTTTTGGAGGCAGTGACGCAGACTAGGCGTGTTTGGAAACATTTAAACAGAGATTAGTAACTTATAGGACAGCGCCCCAGCACATCGCGCAAAGGACACCTTTGCGTTGCTGCGACGTGAAACACCAAGCTTCATTGGACCGGAACTCTGGCCAGCAAACTCACCAGACCTTAATCTCGTTGACGGTTGACTACAGAATTTGGGGTCTAATACAGGAACGCGTCTACCAGACAGCAATACGGGACACCAACGAGTTGAAGGAGTGCCTCATCGTTGTGTGGGCACAGTTGAAGCAGAGTGTCATTGACAAAGCTATTGAACAGTGGCGGCCAAGGCTGAGAGCCTGCGTTCAAGCGAGGGGACATCACTTCAAACATCTTCTTAAATGAAACATTACTTTTTCTTATTTAACATTAGACTTACATGAGTTTCATGACAAAGTTTTTTGGTGTTTTTTTATGGGGCACAGTGTATAACAGTTATTTAGCTCTATGGTTCAACATGGCGGTTATTTTTTTAAAAACAAAAACATGTTTTAAATAATTTCCGTTTAGTCACTGAATGGCTAAATTTATGTAATTCAAAATTATAAACGACGTAAAACCTAGAAAAAGTAGTATTAAAAAAAAGCGCACTGCAGCCCGTTTACTGGACTAACCATCATGTCGAAAAAATCTTTCAAGGTTGACGAGCTCGTGGAGGCAGTAGTAGAGGAGAAAGTCTTAGACGCCATTATCGCTCGTCTAGATGAGAAAATCACTAAGACTATTCAGAAACTACTTAAAGCTCAGACCGATGAATTGAAAGCTTCTATGGAGAAAATTGCCTGCAACGTTGCCGAGAAACTTATTGCGCCTGTCAATGACAAAATAGACATTTTGTCAAAGGAAAACACCGTGCTTAAATCTCGCATCGAACAGCTAGAGGTATACTCGAGATCTGACAATCTAATTTTCCATGGGCTGCCAGAGTCCGATACGTCAGAGATCGTCTCCGGCCATGATTCGCATGCTTCCCACGCTACAACGCCAGCGGAAAGCCACGGTCGCACGGAAAAAGCAGTCATGGATCTCTGTGAAGAATCTCTCGGCGTTGTGCTAGACCTTGCAGACATCTCAACAGCACACAGAATTCCACGTGGAAAAGGAGACAAAGTTCGTCCGATCATTGTTCGTTTCACGACACGGCGCATCAGAGATGATGTTTACCGTGCACGGCGCAAACTTCGTGAACGTCAGTCTACGCCTGTCTACATCAATGAGAATCTAACAAGAAGCAATGCTCACATCTTCTCGGAAGCTCGCCGTCTCTTAAAGATTAAGAAAATTTCTGGAACGTGGACGAATGGGGGTTTCGTCTTCATCAAGAGAACCACAAATCCTGGTGAGAAGCCTGACAAGATAACTGATATAGAAGACTTAAAGAAATATTAATCAGCTGTTATAGACACTACTGTATGCTGGTTTCTCGACTACCTGAGCTTAGTGAATCTTTTCTATGTGTAAACGTAAAAATTGACAACCTAGCCATTCTTGCCTAATGTCTCTTTCTCGTAGCTCATGCTCTTATTGTAATCGATTTGTCGATAACAAATGTAAGAGAGTGCTTTGCACTATATGTTTTTCTTTGTGCCATATGTCTTGCACTGACCTGGTTGGTCGTTTTAGTTCCTTCATTGTATCACAATGGTTTTGTATTTTATGCACAACAAGTATTTTTCCGTTTAATCATATCGAAGATGACCAAGAGTTTTTAGATTCAGTTTCAAATTCAGTCTCAAATGTAATAGGGTGTCATGACATGACATTTAAACCAGTTGAACACTATGACGATGGGCGTGCACTACTGTTAGACGAGGATATTGATGCTGATGCTAACCTTTTCACTGGTAGAACAGTATGTTCAAGTACATATTTAAATATGGAACAGATATTTGAAACAGTAGCAAAGCTGGAATATCATGATGGTTTTTCTGTTGTTCATCTAAATTGTAGGAGTTTATTTCATAAACTAGCAGATATTCAATTGTTGCTTTCAATGTGTAATGCTAATATTCTGGCAGTCACTGAAACTTGGTTGGATGCCAGTTTGGAAAAAGCAGTATCAATCCCTGGTTACAGCTTTGTGCATAAATGTAGACCATATGACAAGGGTGGTGGTGGAGTAGGTTTCTTCATCAAGTGCGGTGTTTCTTTTGAAATTATTGATTCAGAGTGGTCAAATCCCATAAATTGCTTTGAATACATGTTCATTAAAGTTCACCAAACCAAGGGCAAGGATATTGTAATTGGTGTCCTGTATCGTCCTCCTGGTGATTCTGTTGACCAGTTTAATATAGACATTGAACGCACATTATCCAAGTTGACTAGTACTAATCCAAAGATTATTCTTGCTGGTGACTTTAATATAAATTTGCTGAAACTGGATGAACATCAACCCACGCAAGATTTCTTTAACATAATGACATCCCATCAAATGTTGCCATCTATACTGCATCCAACTAGAATTACTTCTGTTACTGCTACCCTCATTGACAATATATTCAGTAATTTTCTTACAGATAAGCAGGAGTCTTACATATTACTGAACGATATATCAGATCACCTACCTGTTATGCTTTGTTTAGATATATCTGTGAAACGGACTCAGCCAACCTCCTCTACCAGTAGGCTAATTAACGAAAAGACTATTACTCAATTTGGTATTTCTTTGGCAGAGACTGATTGGTTTGAAGTTGAAAGGTTGTGTGTTATGGATAAACCGTGTGCTGCTTACACCTGCTTCATGGATACCTATAAAGATCTTTACAATAAGAACTTCCCAGTGATAACTGATAAAAAAAGAGGTTGCAATGTAAAACAACCTTGGATGACCAGTGCATTACTGAAATCCTGCCAAAAAAAGTCAAGACTTTACTCTAAATATCTGAAAAATCCCAATGATTCTAATAAAGCCATTTTTGTTAAATATCGGAATAAATTCAAACAAATTAGAAAACATGCTGAAAAAATGTACTATACAGACAGATTCCAGAAATGTGAAAATGATCTTAAAAAAACTTGGAAAACTATTAGGCTTTTATTAACTAATAACGATAATATTCCCACCCCTGACACATTCAAAATAGACGGAGCAGATGTCTCTAATAGACTAGAAGTTGCTAATAAATTCAATGATTACTTTGTAAACATTGGTCCGACGTTAGCTGCCAAAATTGGTGAAAACTCAGAAGCATTTGAAACATTCTTAAAGGACTCGCAGAGTTCTTCTTTCGGACTTTTTCCTACCAGCAAGCATGAAGTGATTGATGTTGCAAAACAATTAAGAACAACTTACAGTTCGGGTATGGACGATATTAATCCTAGTGTTGCAAAAGCCACAATTCAGCTTATTGCCGAACCTCTGGCTCAAATTATAAATAGTTCATTTTTTACTGGCATCATCCCACCAGAAATAAAAATGGCTAAAGTCATACCTCTGTATAAATCAGGTGAAAGACACAAAATAAATAACTATCGACCCATCTCTATACTTCCATTTTTTCCCAAATTCTTTGAAAGGATCATGTATAACAGATTGATGGATTATTTCCTTAAAATGAATGTACTATCACCTAATCAATACGGCTTCCAAAAACAACATTCCACATATATGGCACTCCTGGAAATACAATGTAAAATCTTAGAATCTATGGATAACCGAGAACTTTCTCTAGGAATATTTTTTGATCTATCCAAGGCCTTTGATACTGTAAACCACAAAATTTTATTAAAAAAACTTGAACACTATGGTATCAGAGGTGTAAGTAAGGCATGGATTTCTGATTTTCTTCACAACAGATCACAACATGTTTATTTTAAAGGTCATTTATCTGTTGGTAAACCCATCAGTTGTGGCGTACCTCAGGGTTCAATTCTGGGGCCATTATTATTTCTAATATATGTAAATGACCTGACGACTACTTCCAAAGTGTTTCACTATATATTGTTTGCTGATGACACGAATGCCTTTATATCTGATAAGTCAATAGAATCATTGTTTGAAAGAGCTAATCATGAGCTCATCACCATTTCTTCCTGGTTTAGAGCTAACAAATTATCGCTTAATATTGATAAAACAAACTTTATTCTTTTTGGATCCCGCCGTAAACTAACGCCAGTGTGTGATTACAGATTGACAATGGATGGTCAAATGATTATGCCGACTGAATCGTGTAAATTTTTAGGTGTGTATCTGGACCAGCACCTCACCTGGAAAGAACACATTAAGCAGATATCTAAAAAATAGCAAAAAATATTAGCGTGCTATCAAGAATCCGTCACTGTCTCTCTCAAGCTACATTACAAGGCTTATACTATTCCTTAATTTTTCCATACTTGTCATATTGTAACATTTGCTGGGCCTCAACTTATAGTTTTTATTTAAAAAAATTGGAGAGTTTGCAAAAACGTGCCATTCGAACTATTTTCTTATTATGCTGGTCTGTCAGTACCAAACCAATTTTTCGAACCTATAACATACTACGATTATCAGATATATATAAGTTTCAAATCAGTTTGTTCATGTTTCGCTATCATCACAAATTGTTGCCTAGGACATTTGATGGTTATTTTTGTCAGGGAATTGCTGTACATAACCATTTCACTAGAACTCTGTTACACTACCGCACCGATGTTGCACATACTAGGATGAAATTATTTTCGATTAAATGTTCTGGCCCTATGATATGGAATAACCTCCCAAAATATATTACACTTATACCCACCATTAACATGTTTAAGAAAAAATTAAAAGACTGTTTAATCTCTGTTTACTAGATTTAAACAATTGGTCATAATTTGTTTTTTTCTTGTTTTTTGTTTTGTTTTGAAATCTGTGTGTCATTTCATTTCAGTTTACTTTTGTTTCATGTGTAAGATGTTGTGCTTTGCACTGTTTTTTTTACAATAGCCAAATGTTATTGAGAAAGGAAGGGTCAATCCAGCCTCAGCGGGTCCATACGACCTTTTTGGATTGACCCTTTGACTTATGCACCGATCACTCGAAAGTCATTGAATTTGTACTGATTACTGCTCTTTTGTACGTGTTTGATGCTTTGTCAATAAACGGCTTACTTACTTATAATTTAGATAATTATAACAAAATCAAAGTGACGTCTAATGAAACATTTCGCCGTTTTTGCCTGCCCTATATATTCTGACATAGTTAATTGAAGCAAGACCTGCAGAGCAAGGGCGGATACAGAAACTTTGGACGGGGGGGGGGCCAAAAATTTGTGGTGTTGGGTCCGGGAAAAATTTGTGGCCTTGGGTCTGGAAAAATTTTCTTTCGTATCCGCCAAGAAAGTTGATTACCTTTTTTTTAGTCATCCGGCCAAATTTTCGGGAAAATAATATAAAACATTTTGTCCGCCCAAAAAGTTTATGACCTTTTTTTTAGTCATCCCATTTTTAAATGGGGGGCCGCAATGCATGGGCATTTCTTAATAGGGGGGGGGGGGCAAATTGTACAATATATACATTCTTCCACGGCATGTTCAATCCAAATGGGGGGGGGGGGTCACGATACATGGGAATTCTAAATGGGAGGGATGGCCGAATAAGCCCCCCTGGATCCGCCACTGCTGCAGAGTGAGCGGACATGCTCCTTTCTCGACAAATTCTCAAATAGAAGAACTCCCATGCAGGGGTCCCGAATAACATGCTTGTTAAATTTTTGTTAATTGTCGAGCGTTCCTGTGTTGTACTACATACGCTAGATGACTTCAGTCAAAGCTTTTTCAGTCCAGACTCGGCCGCTTGAAGGACAAAAAGGTTCGCTGCTCCTGATGTAAGCTTATAGCCTTGGTTTTAGAAGCACGTTAGTTCGTGTTTTGTGTGGCATGGGAATTGCGGTATGCGGACCTTTCGTCCAAGGACGATTCGTCACGGACTGTTCGTCAGAGCCTGTTCGTCAAGCGGACGATTCGTCAGAGGACGTTTCGTCCAAGGACGATTCGTCATGCGGAATTAATTACAAAGTTAGTGGTGGCGTCGTTGCCTTGGAGCCGAAAGGTTCGAGGTTCGAATCCACCTCGCCGCGTAAGGGCATTGGGCAAGTCCTTCACTCACAATTGCTCAGCGCTTCGGCGTGAAACTCCGATGCAGTGCCCGCTCTGCATTTGGAAGCGCCTCTGAGTAGAGAGCGTGAAGGGGCGCTATAACAAGTGCACATACAAACAAACAGCAACGCCACAGCGTGTCCTTCTTCGTTTTCACGTATTTTCCAGTATTCATAGATGTTATGAATCAATGTGATGACACGTATGTGACGCGTATGGGTGACTTTAGGGCAAATAAAATCATTCCATGTGGGATGGTTGCTACACAGAGTGTCGTTCATGTACAACTTTGACGGAATTTAATGAAAGTTGTACGGTGACGAATCGTTCGTGGAAAATGGTTTCCTTTTCCGGGGTTAGCCCTCCCAATAAGGCTCAGACTCGGGGTTAGCCCCCCCCCATGAACGGAAACCAAATTCGCCCATGAGCGCTACAGCAATGCTCTTCTAAAGTTGCATCAAGACAAAGAATAAAGCGATTGTTGACTGAAAAAGGAGTAGGCCAATCTTGCACCTGCTGAGGCTGCAGTCTTCATTTATCGTTTTCATATAACTAAAGCTGTTGTCTTATTGCAATGTTTTGTTTTGAAAGATCGTAGACCAAGTTGTTATCTCTTGCCATCTGTCAGCTTTACTGTTGTTATTTCTGATAACGTACCTGCAACTTTCATATGAACTCTAGAAATCCTCATTCATCATATTCTTTTCAAACGGGATAGGAAGCGACTCCTTATCAGAATAATCACAATAATTAATAATGACGAGGTTTCTACACAACAGCATAATATTTAGTCCCAATGCGGCTTCTGTAGTTCGCTGATTTTCCCTCTGTACAGAAGCGCAAGAGGAAGACTACAACGGAAGATGGCCGGCTTCTTTCTGACAACGCTGACTCTTCTGTTCTTCATTTCAACTGCTACAGGTAAGTATAAGCCTCCTTGGGAATGCCCTTGATGGCTTGCTTCATTTCTCTAAGATCGTTCCGTCGTGGTAGGCCTATAGCTTATGGATTCATTATAGGCCTAGGTCCTCGTGGATCCTATTCAAATTGGTTTGCCTCAGGACTCCGTTCTTGACCTCCGCCTTCATTCAATTTGCACTGCCTACATAGCAGACGTAATATTATCATTGTATAGCGAATCTTACGCTGACGACCTGCAAGCCCATATCCACTGGCTGGCGGTCCAGACTGACGCAGCGGTTGAAACAGTGATTCAAGCCATGCAGACTACAGTCACTTCATAATCATAGAGCTTGTAGTCATGGATGTCCTCAATTTGCCTACGACTTACCCTGCTAAGACTCAGCTCAACTCGCTTGGCTCACCCCAGCAGCATTCTAAAACTGATTTAGCCTTCTTAATCACTATTCTTGAAATACCCACACTTCACTTTTCAATTCAGTTCGGGATTTGGGAGTTTTTCATAGACCAGGGACTCACATTTACGCGTCACATTAACCTTCTATGTCGCAGCTGTTACTACCAGCTTTGACGTTTCAAGGTCATTTCCCGATCTGTGATCCTAGAACATCCCCAGCACTTGTTCAAGCGTTTGTAGTTTCAAGTCTGGACTAATTGCAGCGATGGACTTCCGGCCCCGCAGGCCACTAGGGTTAAGGGGGAACGGACATTAGCCCCCCTGGACATTAGCCCCCCCGGACATTAGCCCCCCCCCCGGACATTAGCCCCCCCGGACATTAGCCCCCCCCGAGGTAGGACATTAGCCCCCCCAGTCATACATTGCACATTAGTTTAACATTGTGAGAATATGTTAATTATAGGTTTAATATGCATAATATGAAACATTTAAAGGCATTAATTGTAGAACAACTCATTGTGTAAAGTTTCTCATAAATGTAAAAAAAATCTAAAGTTTGTGAATTTCATATGAAGTTTAAAGATGATATATTATTTCTAAAAACTTGTCGTCGACTACGCTTTTCGTAAGTCCAAAGTATAATACATGTATGTACAAAGACAGCGTTCAGAGTTTACCATAGCTGTAAGAGATGACTCTAGGTCTGTGAAGGATAATTGGATCATTTCTAATCAAAGTTTAAATGGAAACGACGCTAATAAGTCTATGAAGATGAGACGTAGCCTAACTAACGTTAACAAACCTTTGTTGCAGGACACTAAACAAATAGACTGTATAGGCCCTACATACGATTCCCAGTCGTTCATTTCGAATACAAGTCTATATGCCTACTGACACAATTAGAACCTAAATGACACTAAGAAGTTTCGTATGCATGCGAATGCCAGTGACAAGTCATCAGTTACGGCACTATTCGATGATTTGCACAAGAAGGGGGGGCTAATGTCCGGGAGGGCTAATGTCCTAGCAAAAATCGGGGGGGGGGGGGCTAATGTCCGGGGGGGCTAATGTCCGGGGGGGACTATGTCCGGGGGGCTAATGTCCAGGGGGGCTAATGTCCTACACTCAGGGTTAAGTACTTGGAAGCGTTCCTGAGTATGAATCATTGATGTGGTAGGCCTACTATATGAAATTGCTGCAACAAATACTTAATGGCTGTAATAAATGTATTGGTCTGATATAGTCTTGTCTAAGATCACAATGTGTAAACGACCTCTCAGTCAGCTTAACTTTCCAGCGTTCTCAAGTAGTGCGTCGCGTCAATGTTTCATTTCTTGTTTCGTTATGTTAGTGGATTACGGTGGTTCAATCGACATACACAAACAATATGAATTCAGGGATTGTAATGTGAGACATCCGATGGAACCCGGAGTCAACTTTCTTTTGAACAGCATGCTGT
Organism: Lumbricus rubellus; assembly: GCA_945859605.1. Classification (NCBI taxonomy): domain Eukaryota; kingdom Metazoa; phylum Annelida; class Clitellata; order Crassiclitellata; family Lumbricidae; genus Lumbricus; species Lumbricus rubellus. The sequence continues at coordinate 8,302,170 of OX243814.1, read as the reverse complement.
TATTAGATTCCACGGTCGTGCTAACAATGAAATGAGAATAACTAACGTGTAGACCTAAGTTTGATCAGAGCCTTCTATTAATAGAATCTATAGTCAGTCATCTAACTCATAGTCATCTGAAGACTATCATGAGTTAGATGACTGAGTGCGGGAGCATTGATGACGGATATGCTTTCTAATGTTGCATTATCCTGAGCAAGGATCAAGCGCTTCCTTGAATCAGGATCGTTTGGCATCAAACACGCTATATAACAATAACAATAACAATGACAATGACAATAACACTCGAGATATTTGACCGCGTCAATTCAACGTAAGCTAGTAACACTCTGGGAGTTTAAATCCTTTACTAGAGTGCCAGAATAAGAAGACTGGCATCATCGGATCCACGGCTCTCGCTCTGAATGCGTCCCACATTAAAATCAAAATTATGTTAGACTTAAACCAGCTTAGCCATTCTAAACTGGTAAAACTTTTGACGAGTGAAAAAAATGTTGACAATGCTTTCTAGTTTCGAATGATTCTAAAATATAAATTCCACTGATCTAAATCTACGATTCTACGTCGATTTATGGCTAGGCTAACCTTAATTAACCTATTTGTTCTAGCCGTTAATGGGATTTTTACTCCAGAATTTTTCTGGGATCACAGTTTAGTCCTAGAAAGACGAGAATCAACATGTTTTGTGAGAGCAATTATACAGTGCTATTGTGTAGGCATACCAACTTAGCCAGACTTCCCTGGGGCTTAGTGCCTTGCCCGTTAACGCGGCTAACGAAGTAAAATAATAGCATAGCTATATAAAACTGTTTTAGGCAAAAAAGGACATAAAAGACAGATCTAATTAATTAGTCCAAGGTTCCAAGCCAAGTAAGAAAACCTAGGATGATGACAGCCGAAACTAATTCCTGCTCTTCAAACGTCCAAGTGCTACGAGAAACTGGAAAACATTAGCCTAATGTAGGCCAACAGGAAATTTCTTAGTTAAAAAGTTTGGGGGCATTGGGACATCGATAGGAAGCCCCAAGCCCCTGAAATGTGCAAACTTTCGTTATATACACAGGTATAGTTGCTTATCCGTCCATTCCGCATCAACAGTACTGTTGTAAATTCTCAAAATTGTTCGCTTATTTGCTCATTATTTTCGAATGTTAGAGCATTGGGTAAATGTTTAATCGTTCAATCATTACGAGAAACTGGAAAACGTTAATGTAGGCCAACAGGAAATCTTTTAGTTAAACAGTTTGGGGGCATTGGGACATCGATCGGGGCCCCTGGACTGTGTAAACTATACGCACGCTAACGTGTTAGATTGTAGGCTATGTCATGTAGGCCTATCTATGGATTGTGGAATTTGTGGGTCTATAAGGCAAACATCGTGGCTTCAGATTGCGTTGAAAGGGGATGAAGTGCCACAAATTATCACAACCTACGCCAGCTAAATGAGTGTAATGCAAGAGTGTAATGCAAGGACGACGGGTGTGTGTCCTGAGAATTCGCGACATGTCAATATTCTTCGCGACTCACCAACCACAAAAAATATTTACGCAAGTCGATTCGCGACACACTATAGTGTGCGACTACCAGGTTAAGAACCTCTGCTTTCCTACATGTAAGATATCTACGATCTTAGCGATGTCATCGGATTCAAAATATTTTATGAAGCACTAGAATTTCAGATGACATCTTTTATTCAAACAGTTGGCATCCAAATGATTACCTATACGTATACGAGTATACGTGCATACAAAAATCGAGAAGGCATATTATGAAGCCCATCATTGTGTAGGCTATATGCTGTGATTTCAGTAGTTGGCAGCAAATGCTACGAATGTACCACAAGCAAAACGGACAAAGACTGCTGTCTTATAGGAACAACGAAAACCAATCCTTGTCCAGATCACGAATCCTGCGGAGATACTTTTACTTACCGAAAAGAGTCCGGTAGGAATTCCTATCATCGGAACATTATAAGATATCAATGTGCAACAATGCTATTGGATAGTGCAGTGGTGGCCAACCTTTTATACATAGTGTGCCACAAAATATCAAGCGTGCGGTCCGCGTGCCACCACATCACATACATGTATACTAAACAAAAGGCATTGTGACCTGTTCCAATTTGAAACATGCACTTACATAACCTGAAACTTTGCAAAATTTGACAAAGTCTTTACTCACCATCAGAATAAGTTATTCTTATCAGCCTTAACTCATATAAATGGTCATCGCTTTCAATTCATCACTTTTCCAGGAAAAGTGCTGTTCTGCCTAAAAGCTGCTTTCTCTTGCTGTTAAAATTAGCCTTGATAGCTGACCAGTGACCAAGGTCGGCATTTTTTAAATTAAAGTTCACATGTAACTTACTGAAGTGCAAATTCAACATTAATTATTTACATACCACAACTGCTACAGTACACAGCAGAAAAACAGATTTGAATGACTTTCCAAAAGTAATAATAGGCCTACTTTTCTTTTAAAAATGCTATTCTTCCCAATTCACACCAAACTCCTGCCAGACAATGCTGTATTCATACTTATTTTGAAGAACTAGCTGTCTTGCTGCATGTATACAGTGCTAAAGACATACTGATATCCAATACATAAAAACCCTTTGAGAAGACCAGGCAGTCTCTTCCTTCGTTTGATCCTGCAACCGTATACAGTGGGGGTGAAACTCAATTTCTTATCTCTGAATGGAATGAAATATGCTGTGGAGAAAGTGGACTTTGACCATCCACCGACTGATGAGGCTGGCCAGCTTGGCCGAGTGGCCGACAGATGCCCACTGCCAGCCCAATGAGGTCTGGATAATGTACCAGCCTGTCCACTTCGTGCTCCTGTGCTGTGTCCGTCTGCAGCCGTCAAGCTAATTAGACTTGGCCTGGTCACTGCAGCTATATACGAAGATACAGACGCGCCTAAGATTCGCTTAAGAGATAACATTATATATTTTTCGAAAATTCCATGGTCTCGCGTGCCACTCATCATAGGCCGGCGTGCCACAAGTGGCACGCGTGCCGCAGGTTGGCCACCACTGGGATAGTGAATGATTAATTGACGTTTCAAAATGATAGGCCTGCACAAGAAAAGAAGGTTGTCGATAATAATCGATATCGATAAGTGGCGGAGGCAAGGGGCTCGGGGGGTTAAACCGCCGTCCCCCATGATTGGCTGAGGAAAAAAGTTGTTTAAAAGTTGTAGGCCCTATATCAACTTAAATAAGAAAACAAAACAATTGTTTGTAGTAACAATTGTTTTCTTTCTTGTGTTACTTTATTCAGTGGCGGCGCCTGGATTTCAGTTTTGGGGGGGGGGGGGGGGGCTGAAGCCCTAAGCCCAACTGAAATTGTTTTGATGAAGCGCCGAAGGCGCGAAGCTGCGAGTGCCAAAGGCACGAAGCCCATACCGACTAGGGGGTCTGGGGGAGCGTCGTAAGCTCCCCCAGTTGGGTCTGGGGCAGAGCCCCAGCCGCCAACGCATTTGTAGCTCTGTTGACCTCAACTAGAGCCCTTTTTAGGCTCTTTTTTGCCAGCTATTTATGATCGATAAAATCATGAAAACTTAAATAAGAACTCGTTTTGCAGAGTCGCAGACCAGCTACCAGTATAAGAATGTCAAAATTTTATTGTAAAAGAAATGGTCTTAGTCTTTACTATCATAGGCGGAGACCTGGTCCGAACTTTGGAAGGGGGGATGGACGAGCGGCCGAAGGACGATCGCTGAAGCGTGAAGCGCCGAGCAGGGGAGGAGTTTGGGCAGTGAGATGTGCCCCCTCCCAAAATGTCAAACATTTTTTAATTTCAACACTGCAATGGTAGCATTTCAGGCTGTCATATTAACGACTAAAAAGGAGTCTTCAGAAATTTAGACCACTAAAATAAGGTGTCTTCAGAAATTTTTATGAGCAAAAAAGGTGTCTTAAGAAATTTTGACGGCTAAAAAAAGGTGTCTTCAGAATAGTAGGCAGCTAAAAAAGGTGTCTTCAGAAATTTTTATGACTAAAAAAGGTGTCTTCAGAAATTTTTATGACTAAAAACAGGTGTCTTCAAAAATGTTGACAGCTAAAAGAGTGTCTTCAGAAATTTAGATGACTATAAAAAGGTGTCTTCAGAAATTTTGACGACTAAAAAAGTGTCTTCAGATATGTTGACATCCAAAAAAGGTGTCTTTAGAAATTTTCACGACTAAAAAAGGTGTCTTCAGAATAAAATACGATTATAGAAGGTGTCTTTAAAAATATTGACAGCAAAAAAGGTGTCCAGAAATTTGAAGACTAAAAAAGGTGTCTAGAAAGTTTTAAGTACCGGGTATACTGTCATTATGGGTAGGCCTATTATGTAAAAAACCCTAGGAGCATGTCTTATGTAGGGGATTTTACGGGTACAACCAGCGTGGCGCCAGGATTTCAGGTCTGGGGGCTAAAACCTCAAACCCTTTCTCCCAGGACGCAAGTCGACCATTTTCCTTAAAGGCGGTAATTTTGTGTACGCTGGAGACGCGAAGCTGCGAGTGCCGAATGCACGATGCTCATACCGACTAGGGGTCTGGGGGAGCGCCCAGCGAGGTCTGATTCCCGGTCAGAGATTAATTTCTCGGATCTTTACTGCGGGTGACTCGGTCGCAATATAAACGTGGAGTACGAGGTTGTTCTCTGCCTCCGACGCTGATCATCTTCGATATGAAAAAGAGTCGTTAAACCCCAACATTTCAGGACTCAGGAGGCCGGCGGGCCGGACATGGTGCACATAACCTCATCACGGTCTGCGGCGCATTCTATTATAGCATAAGCATCGACGCGCTATTCTAGCGAAATTCAAAATTGCTGTCCTTGTGAATCTCAGCCACTTCCTCCGCCAACCCGGACTCAACACCCTTCTCCCGCCAGACCGGACTCACACCGGGCCAAACCTCAGCCCCCTCTCTCCGCCAGCCCAGACTCATCACACCGGGCCGAACCTCAGTCCCCCCTTCCTCCGCCAGCTCGGTCTCACACCGGTCCGGACCTCAGCCCCTTGTCCCCGCGCAGACCTCAGCCTCCTTTTCTCCCGCCGCCCCGGACCCCCAGCCCCCTCCCCCGCTAGCCCGGGCTCAGACTGGTCCGGATTTCAGCCCCTTCCTCCGCCAGTTCAAACCCTCCAGTCCTCTTTCCTCTTCCAGACCCGTCCGGACCTCAGACCGGTCGGTACCTAAACCCCTTGCCCCCGCCATCGCGGATCTCTGCCCCTTTCTCTCCCAGACCGGTTCGGACCTCAGCCCTCTGTCCTCTGCAGCTTCATTAGGGTATAAATAAGATTACTGTATGCATGCTAGTGTTGAGTCGCAGAGAGAGTCGATGTCCCGGAGTCGAGCCGAGTCGCAATTGATGTCTCACATGTGAGTCGATGTATGGCCGTCCGCCGCAGTTGAGGTCCGAAAATTAGATAATAATAATAACTTTTAAGCCGATACATGGACATTCATTGCTTTTTGCCTTGGGACGAGGCTGAGTCACATTTAAGGGCTTAGCCCCCTAAACCCTCCTCTGGTGCCGCCAATGGCATAAGCATCTACACTATGCTAATTATATAGTTGATTTCGTTGCCGTTGGTCATTGTCTAGTTCCTTATTACAAAGTAATCCGTTTTAGACATTTTCAGCTTTTTGCTTTGGGTGGGGAGGGGCTGAGCCACGTTTAGGGAGGGCTTAGCCTTCCCTAGCCCCCCTGGCGCCGCCATTGACTTTATTCCCTTTTTACTATTATCTGATTTATTTACTGTAATAGGCTACACTTAGGCCTATACTGTTGGGTTTGTGAACCCTTTTAGCTGGACATTTCGAATTCCATAAACTGATGATTTTTTGTCATTGTCGTTCGCACGCAATATGTCAATTATCATCATCATCATCGTCGTCGTCATCATCATCATCATCATCATCGTCGTCGTCGTCGTCGTCGTCATAATCTTCATAATCGTCATATTCGTCATTGTCATCATCATTGTCATCAGGGCCGGATTAAGCAATGTGGGGGCCCTGTTCGGGAAATTTTTGCGGATGAAATTTTTTTGGGAAAATCATACCATTTCATCCGCCAAAAAAGTTGATGACCTTTTTTTTAGTCATCTGGCCAAAATTTTCGGAAAATTAGTCGTTTCGTCGAAATTTGCTTCAAAATTTTTTTCCCCCGCATTTTGTGGGGGCCCCCCTAAAGTGTGGAAAGTGTGGGGGCCCCTGTTCGGCCGAACATGTTGAACATGCCTTAATCCGGCCCTGATTGTCATCAATATTGCGGGCGGAATGGTATAGTGGTGGGTTCGTAGTCTTCGAGACGTAGGGTTCCAAATTCGAATCCACCTCAAACCGTCACGTAGGGACCTTGAGCATTATGAGAAATCCCGTCACTCGCGATTGCTCGTGCGCTTCGGCGTGAAACTCCGATTCAGTGTGCGCGCTGTAGTCGAAAGCGACTCTGGGCTCTGGCATGGCGGCGCTAGAGCAAATGCGAGAAATCAGTCATCATTTTGACCCAATTTTCATCGTTCACACAGTGCATTAGCATGTAAATGATTGGTTGAACATAGGAATTAATTTGATGCCGAACATAAATCCAGCGATCCTGCAATAGCCTAATATTGTTACGGACGAGTATGTCTCTTTGAAGAAGCGCTATACAAATTTACGAAATGAATTAATGAACGAACGAACGAATGAATGAATGAACGAGCGAACGATAATGAAACTACCGCGTGCGTTGTGTCAACACGATAAAAAGGTAGGCCTAACACACATGCATGTATTAGTACACAAATAGGGCCTACAAGCACGCATTCATACATACGAGCTCACATAACTTCATACGCGTGCAAAAAATGCGCTATATTTTAACATAGCAACTGTGCTCAGGTTCCTCGCACAAAGACCGTTTGTAGCCTATTATAGCTGAGATTGACTTTGAAGTTTTATGGTAGAAGGCGAATATTGTTATATAATATTCAGACTTTTCGTATGTTTTGTTTGTGCACTTTCTGCTGCATTTTTGAATATCATTTGTCCGGTAATAATTCTTAATTGCCTGCTATTTTATATTTCATCAGATGGCACGGATACAGTTATTGGAATGGAGAGAGGATGCTCTCAAAGGCTTGAAGGAGGAGCTCTTTGCGGCTCAGGGGACGACGGCACCTCTTGGTGCGTTCAATCATGTGATTTGTTGCTGTGCAACAAACATCCGCGTTTACCGCACGAGTGTCCCTCTTTTTGACACTGACGAATGAATCGACTCAACATCTGTGACTTTAAATCTTTAACATAATAACGTCACAGGAACATTATTTTAGTTTTTTTGGCTACAGTTCTAAGCATCTTGACATTATTTTATCAGATTTATGTCTAAGCTTAAACAGGAAAGTTTTTTCTGAACTTTAAAATCTGCTCCAACGAATGATTAAATAAATTTGAATTAAATTACAGATTTGCAACTTTGAGAATTGTTGAAAGCAAAACATTATTATCCCCCAATTCCCCATCCCTAAAAATACCAAGCCCTGACCGATTTCGACCCAATTTTCATAACACGGGTACGTCGGGTAGGTCTGTTGCGTAATTTTGTGTGTTGGTAGCAAATGCAATGGTAGGCAATGATAGCTTTAACCAGCATTAACTATTTAAATGTGAGCCACACGTCGCTTGATTCCTTTAGAAGCTTAGATTTGTCGATGGCCTGCGATACAGTAAGGCACAATTGCCTGAAGGTCCAGCTAACCTCCATACCTTTCCCCGACATTTTGCGGCAGACTATTCCATCTTTGGTGCTATCCTTAGTGACTACAGCCATCGTAATCGTAGACTCGAAATTTCTAAAGCGCTACTCGAAAGCCAAGTACGGGGCACCAGCTTATTCACGAGTGCTGCGTTGTGCCAGAGGGGTTGTCCCAGTGGCGGCACCAGCTCTAAAAGTTCGGCAGGTCGCGTCGGAGTGATGGGAACTATTTGACAGGTCGAAGAAGTTGATGATTGAATTTGAAGCACATCGATAGGCCTTCTCCTCTTCTTTAAGTTCTCTGCCCCTCGGCAGGTTTCAATTTCCAATGACGCCATTCTTTTCTTCGCTGTGCTTAATTTTCTCTTCAGTTCATTGTATCCATCAGTCATCATTCATCCCAGCATCATCTGTCTCGGTCTTTCTGTCTTTCTTTTCCCCTCCAATCTCTTTTGTCTTTTGGGCAAGGAAAAATTAATGTTGATTTTTTCACTTAAAACTCTTAGATAGAATAATGTAAAATAGGGCCTATATTAAAAATTCCAAAGTTTTAGGCAGGTCATTAGGCAGGTCGTGAGCAAAAAAGGCAGGTCAAATGACCTGCCGCGACCTCCCGTAGTGCCGCCACTAGGTTGTCCGTGAGAGTAGTCCGTGGTGTTCCGGGCCATGTGTTCTTCGTGATCTTCTCCGGTTAGCACGGGTGACTGGATACTCCTTTTCCAGGGCTCACCATATTCGCTGTGAATTGGTGCACGACTAGAATCAAACTATCGTTAGAAAGTTGATACAACCGTTTTCCAGCCAATATTTGTACCGTACCTTAATGTTGACATTTTGCATCATAAGGCAGAAGAATGAATCCGTCTTTGCTGCTAACCTCATTGACCACGGGCATGTCCTTCATGATCTTCTCCAGCCAGAACGGATGGCTGGACACTCTTAGACATCGTTCTCATAATTATCTATAGATTCCAAACTGCGCCTCATAGTCGTACGAGGCGGGGGTCCAGAGGGTAAATGCCCCAAAAATTTCGGGCAAGTCTGTTTGTTTCGCGCAAGCAGACCCGGGAAAATAGTTTTAAAAAGTAGTAATTTTCACAAGATTTCAACCCGATGACTAAACACAGTCGTCAACTTTTCAGGAAATTTCGGGCAAGTGGGTTTTTCGCGCAAGCAGTTCCGTCCAATATTCCGAAAATCATAGTCTTAAGTTTTCTGTCGTCCGCCATTCTCTCGATATGGCCGAAAAGGTGTCACGACAACTCGTCTACCGACAACTGGACCAATAGTCGTTGAACCGGCCGAAAAGCCCTATAGTTTGCGTCTCATGGCTTTTTTGCCTTTTTCTTACATAGTTAATTGAAGCAAGACCTGCAGAGGGAGCGGAAATGCTCCTTTCTCGACAAATCCTCAAAATTATTAGAAGCACTCCCACGCAGGGATCCCGAGTAGGCCTATTACGTAAACTTGTTAGATTTTGCTAACTGTCCAGCGCTCCTGTTTAATTACCCCGATAGCATAATTGCCTAAATGTACATGGCAGCTGCAACCATGAATTTTTCAGCCAATCACAAGTCACAATAATATTTTAAGCTGCTATAGCCCACAGCCAATGTGAATCGTTATAAATAATCGCAAATAAATTTTTTAATGTTTACGATTATACTCCATAAAAAGTATTCCTATGGAGCTATGAAATTGGATTTTGAGACATAAATTCATTTCTAAGTGGAGTTTCATGCCATTATAGATGTAGGCCTAAGCTTAAACCCTAAAGTTGGCCCATTTAATAAAATAATGTCATTTTGATTCATGATATCGATAGGCCTAATGGGCCGAGTCCCAGGTTAAGACAGTGGCTTTTCGTAATGTTGATTCAGTGAGTTTCATGATGAGCAAACATTTTTGAATCAATCCCACATTCTTACTTCTATTTATGAAAGGGATAATTTTTTCTCGTCAAGCTTCTAGGTCTAATAGAAAATTAAAAATTAACACGCTAAAATAAAATAAAAATTGTTAATGATAAAATAAGTCGGTTAGATGCAGATGAACCATTCGCTGTTTAAAAGCGCTCTAAATTCAGTCGGTCGCATAGTCTACAAGTTTGATTGAGGAAAAGAAATGTCGATAGGCTAAATAGCATTCGGATTGATGAAAGTAATTTGCTATTAAACGTATTTTTCCTAAATGAAAGCTGGATAGATTAGAATGATTCATGCAGGACTGACGAAAAATAATTACGCAGTCCCAGGCGAATAGACTAATTTAGAGCTGTGAAGCAATAGACGCATGGAAAAGGCTGAGATTGTTTAAACGCCTAGGCTACTCGTATGAGACTCGACTTCGAAATAATTGGCTGTTCTTTTTAAATTTATTATTCAGTTTCGTTGGCCAATCGTTATTGCCTATGTAAATTGATAGGAAGAATTTTGCTAGAAATTGAAAATATCCAACATTAAACAGTGATGATTTTTGAAAAGGAATCTTTATTTTACGATTAGTAACGGCATTTCTTATTGGTTGTGGAGCGCTGACAGTTAAATATGTACCATGACGAGTGATTGGCTGAAAACCCGGCGGTTGCAGCTGCCATGTACATTTTGGAATTATGCACCCCGCTAGAAATCTGATGACGTCAGCACAAATCTTTTTCAGTTCAACCTCAGCCGGTTGGAGGACAAACAGGTCCGCTGTTTCATAGCCATGGTCTGGGTTTTAAAAACACGTTACCCTGGTAGTGCGTGTTCTGGGTGGCATGGGAATTTCAGGTGGACGTCATGGGCATGCAAAAATATTATGATTGGTTGATGGATTTCAAGCGCTACAGCAATGCTCTTCTAAAGTTGCATCAAGACAAAAAATAAAGCGATTGTTGACAGAAAATAATTGAGTAGGCTAATCTTGCACCTGCTATGCTTGCAGTCTTTATTTATTTATTTTCTTTATTTTTTGATTTCTTGTTTTCATAAAGCAAAGGTTTTTGCCTGATTGCAAATGATTTGTTTTGAATAATTATCAGACACCAAGTAGTTATTTTTTGCCATCTGTCAGTCGAAGTTTACAGTTATTTCTGATAACGTAACTGCAACTTTCAAGGAAATTCTAGAAATCCTCATTAATATTCCTTGGAAAATGAATGGGGACCGACTCCTTATCAGAATAATGATGATGTTGTTTCGAGAATACAGCATGAAATCCAGTCCCAATGCAGCTTATGCAATTCGTTGATTTTCGTGTTGTACAGAACCGAAATCGCAAGAGTAGACAACAACCGAAGATGACCTGCTTCTTTCTCACAACGTTGGCTCTTCTGTTCTTCATTTCAACTGCTACAGGTAAATATAAGCCTCTCTGGGAACGCCCTTGATGGCTTGCTTAATTTCCCCAGGATCGTTTCTTCGTGGTAGCTTATGGATGCATTATTGGTCCTCGTGGGTCCTATTCAAATTGATTTGTCTCAGGACCCCGTTCTTGGTCCCCGCCTTCATTCAATTTGCACTGCCTACATAGCAGACTTACTATCATTGTAGGCCCCTATTGCGAATCTTACGCTGACGACCTGCAAGCCCATATCCACCTGCTGGCGGTCCAGACTGACGGTTGAAACAATGATTCAAGCCAGTGTAAGAATTGTGGAAAAATAACTGGGGTTGGACCATTATCCACTTGGAATCGGGGTGTGAAAAACATACTTTAACATGGGGTTCTAAGAAAGACTGGGGGTTTGAACCCCCCCGAACCCCCCGGCAATTCTCACCCTGATTCAAGCAGTCACTTGTCGAAGATCACAATGTGCAGACGACTTCTATCATTCATGAAGCTTAACTTTCCAGCGTTCTCAAGAAGCAGGTTGTGTCAATGTTTTATTTCTTGTTTCAATGTCTTGTCACTCTAGTGCAGTGGTTCTTAACCTTTTCAAGGGAGCCGAACCCCAAGAGAAATCCATTACCATTCACCGAACCCCTCAAGTTTGAACAATAATTTTTCTTTTTTGCTCGACATACTCTGTGGTATACGTAGCCTATATAAGAAAAGGGTAATAGTTGTTTTTAGCGTACGTTGTACGATGCAGAAAAACAACGAAAAAGTACATATCTTATCGGTAATAGGCCTACCTTATAGGCCTATTACTTCACAGAAAAATGCCTGCTGGTGTTAATTATCGGGAGGTGCACTGGTGCAGTAAGACAAAACTAAGGTTAACAGGATGAAGAGTTTAAATTTACTAAGGTTTAAAAAATTATTAACTAAAAGTTGAAAAATAGCAGATAATTTTTCACTGAATATGTATATATTTCAGAGGACCTCTGCCGAACCCCTGGCACTGGCTCATCGAACCCCAGGGGTTAAGAACCACTGCTCTAGTGGGTTACGTTGGAACAATTAATCGATATACGCAAACAATTTGTTATTTTTTATTCAAACAGTCTGCATCTAAAATAATGATTATAGGCCTACCTATACGACGTATACGTGCATAAAAAAATCGACAATTAAGCCATTTAAAGCCCATCATTGTACTTGTTATGCTCTGATTTCTGAAGCTTTCGAGTGCTACGACTGTGTCGCAAGCAAAACAGACAGAAAATGCTGCAGTAGAGGAACAACGAACACCAACAATTGCACAGATTTTGATGCATGCGGAATTACTTATACCTACGGAAAAGAACCAGGTAGGAATTCCTATTATCGGAACATAATAAGATATTAAAGTGCAACAATGCTATTGGATACTGACCAATTGACATTTCAGCAGTGATACACAAGAAAGGAATGGTTGTCGATATTAATTGATATCGATAATAACGTTAATAATAGAATAGTAGCAGGCTAGCAGCACCATCAGTAAAAATAATTATTATAATAGTGACAACAAAAGTAATGACAATAACAACAACATTAGGTGTGGTAGTAACGGTAGCAGTAGCAGTAGTAGTAGTAGCAGACCAAGCACTACTACTACTACTAATAACAAAATAATATTAATAATAACAATAATAATAACAAAATAATGCTAATAACAATAATAAATAATAATAATAGTTGTAATATTGATGACGCAATCACATACCAGAGCAACATGTCGTCAGGGGGTGGGTCCGTAGCTCAGTTGAGAGAGCGCTGTTCGATAAACTGAGAGTCATTCACGTGACCCGGAGTCAAGCCTCGCACAGAGCAAAAAGTAATTTGAATTTTCTGTTAGCTGCCATTGGCGCTTTGCTGTTGCTTTGCTTGACTCGGGTTCTGCTGAAAATAATATCGCCCCTCCCACTTCTGGCTTGGCCGAACCAGAAGTGATCCAGCACTTAGGCCATAGTGTTAAAGGTTTCAAATTACCCCCTCCTAAACATTACCCCCCGGTAACTTGAAACCGGTTTCAGATTACCCCCTAGGGGTAATCTGAAACCGGTTTCATCCTACCCCCCGGTTTCAGGTTACCCCTCTGTATTCCGAATGAATTCCGTATATCCAGCTTTCATTACACATACAGAGATCCTTAATTCGTCCAGCTTCCATTTCTCAAGCGTCGTTTTCGTCAATCCAGCTTCTATTTCACCTACAGAGAACCTTCCCCCATCTTCAATTTCACTTACAGAGAACCTTCTTCAAGCTTCTATTTCACCTACAGAGAACCTTCATCCAGCTTCCATTTCACCTACGGAGAACATTCATCCAGCTTCCATTTCACCTACAGAGAACCTTCATCCAGCTTCCATTTAACAAAATTTGTTTTCGTCAATCCATTTAACTAAGTGTCAGACAAAAAGAAACTCAGAAGCTGGATTGACGAAAACAACGTTTGAGAAATGGAAGCTGGATGAAGGTGTTCGGTAGGTGAAATAGAAGCTGGATTGGCGGAAATAAGGCTTGAGAAATGGAAGCTGGATGAAGGTTCCCTAAAGATAAAACAGAAGCTGGATGAAGGTTTTCGGTAGGTTCAATAGAAGCTGGATTGACGAAAACAACGCTTGAGAAATGAAAGCTGGATTAAGGTTCTCTGGTTGAGAAATGGAAGCTGGATGAAGGTTTTCGGTAGGGGAAATAGAAGCTAGTTTGACGAAAACAACGTTTGAGAAATGGAAGCTGGACAAAGGTTTTCGGTAGGTGAAATAGAAGCTGGATTGACGAAAACAACGTTTGAGAAATGGAAGCTGGATGAAGGTTTTCTGTAGGTGAAATAGAAGCTGGATGAAGGTTTTCGGTAGGTGAAATAGAAGCTGGATTGACGAAAACACCGCTTGAGAAATGGAAGCTGGAATAAGGTTCTCTGGTTGAGAAATGGAAGCTGGATGAAGGTTACCTAAAGGTAAAACAGAAGCTGGATGAAGGTTTTCGGTAGGTGCAATAGAAGCTGGATTGACGAAAACAACGCTTGGGAAATGAAAGCTGGATTAAGGTTCTCTGGTTGAGAAATGGAAGCTGGATGAAGGTTTTCTGTAGGTGATATAGAAGCTGGATGAAGGTTTTCGGTAGGTGAAATAGAAGCTGGATTGACGAAAACACCGCTTGAGAAATAGAAGCTGGATTAAGGTTCTCTGGTTGAGAAATGGAAGCTGGATGAAGATTCACTAGAGGTGAAATGGAAGCTGGATGAATTTCTTATATGGGGGTAACCTGAAACCGTAGGGGGTAGGATGAAACCGGTTTGAGATTACCCCCTAGGGTAATTTGAAACCGGCCTCAGATTACCGGGGGGGGTGGTCTGAAACCGGTTTCAAGTTACCGGGGGGTAATGTTTAGGAGGGGGTAATTTGAAACCTTTACACCGGGTTCAAGCCTCGCACAGAGCAAAAAGTAATTTGAATTTTCTGTTAGCTGCCATTGGCGCTTTGCTGTTGCTTTGCTTGACTCGGGTTTTGCTGAAAATAATATCGCCCCTCCCACTTCTGGCTTGGCCGAACCAGAAGTGATCCAGCACTTAGGCCATAGTGTTAAGCCGAACCCACTGCTTTAGAACCGACCGGCGTGTCCTGCTATAGTGGGCAGTATTTCGTATAACCTGTACCTGCAATCATTCTGCGGTTTGTCAGATTGAAGGATAATAAACGAATGTTATTAGGTCGAGCGAGTCCATAGATTAAGTATTCGCATATTACAAATATTAAGGTCCACGCCGCGCGCTTATGTCGGCGCGCATTTGACCCGAGCGCGCTTTTGGTTCAAAGCTTAGGCCTACGTGATATGCGGCAAGTCCTTTATGTCTCAAAGTTAGTTGCTGTTTGGTCGGTCATTCTTTTACTCTGTTTCATATTGTTTAAGAATTACTGTAAAAGTCTTTGAAGTGCGTCAAGTCCTTCATGTTCGAAACTTCACTTGAACGTTTCGCACGTAGATGTTTTCTTGAACCTTTGACACGTAGATGTTTCCTTGAACCTTTGACACGTAGATGTTTCCTTGAACCTTTGACACGTAGATGTTTTCTTGAACCTTTGACACGTTGATGTTTTCTTGAACCTTTGACACGTAGATGTTTTCTTGAACCTTTGACACGTAGATGTTTTCTTGAACCTTTGACACGTAGATGTTTTCTTGAGCTTAGAACCGATTTTAGATTTGACTTTATTGATTATTTAACATGTTTTCTTGAACGTTTAACACTAACTGATAGACTTAGTTTTAGGTTAAATAGACTCATTAACACTAATCATCATTTTTATAACACTCAGTTGTCTCTCAACTAGCTGGGGTAATTGTCATGGGGGATAGTTGTCTGGGGGTAATTAGCACGAGGGGTAATTGTCCAGGGGGTAATTTTAATAGGGTAATTATCAGGATTATTGGCACGGGGGATAATTGTACTGGGTTATTGGCACGGGGCTAGTTGTCCGGGGGGTAATTGGCAAGGGGTGGTTATTGTCTAGGAGTAATTGTCGGGGGGCAATTGTTCGAGGGTAATTCTCCGTTGTCTTGGAACCATTATTACACGCATACAACGACGCATAAAATAAAATGCGCTATATATATTTTAACCTAGCAACTGTGTTCAGGTTCATCGCGCAAAGACGTTTGTAGCCTATAGGCTATCTAAGATTGAACTAAAACTTTTATGGTAGATGGTGAATATTCTGATATTCAGTCTCTTCTTGTGTAGGCATATGTCTTATTATTTTGTGCATTATTCTGTTGCTACATGTATTTTGAATATCATTATTTTGCGCGGTAATAATTCTTAATTGCTATTTTACATTTTTATTAGATCGCGAGGAAAGAGTTATTGGAATGGCCAGAGTATGCGCTCAAAAGAGTGATAAACAGGAAGTATGCACAGACCAGGGGGACGGCATCCGTTCATGCACTCAATGGTGTGATGGGCAGCTGTGTAACTCAGATAAACTTCTACCGAACGAGTGTCCCTCTTTTGACACTGCATGATGACGAATGAATCTACTCAACATCTGTGACTTTAAATCTTTAACATAATAATGACACAGGAACATTATTAATTTATTGTAGTATATTTGGTTACATTTCAAAGCACCTTGACGTTATTAGATTTCGGTCTAAGTTTAAACAGGAAAGTTAGTCCTGAACTTTACATCTGCTCCAACGAATGATTAAATAAATTTGAATTAAATTACAGATTTATAAAGTTTTTATTTGAGAATTGTTGAAAGCAAAACATTATTATCTTAATCCTTAAAAACACCAAGCTCTGACTCCGAGACCGATTCCGACCCAATTTGCCTAACACGTGTAGGCCTATTGCGTAATTTTGTGTGTTGGTTAGCAATGGTAGCATTAACCATCATTTTACTATTTAAACTTGCACCATACGTTGCTTGATTCCTTTAGATATTTCGAAGGCTTTCGATACAGTATAAGGCACAACAGTGCCTGGAGGTCCAGCTAGCCTCCATAGTCCATATACACATTCCCGACATTTTCACATTTTGCTTTCTAGGGCAGAGGATTCCCTCTTTGGTGCTATCCTCAGTGACTACGGCCATGTTCTTTATGATCTTTTTCGGTCAGCACGGGCGACTGGATATCGTTTGGCTTCGCTCACTTGGGCTTAATCTAGTGATGCTCGCTGTGAATCGGTGACTGACGATTGACTTTCTTAATTGTATTTACACGACTTGCTCGACCCTACACTCACCAGGTGGTGCATTTGTTTAAACTTTAGCCTTGTATTAGCTGGAAATGCAGAGTTGTTCATCTTTACTTACGATTATGTTAAACGAACCTTCACTCAAAATGGTGGAATGTATAACGCCACATTTTAATTAGATATTTTACCAGACCTGATGTTCTCCTATATAGCCTACTTGCACATCGTGCCACACTTTTGGGAACTTGTGACGCTCCTCCAAACCTCCCCAGTATATAGGGAGTTGATAAGTAAGGGCTTGCTCACATCCAAGTTGTGCGTGCATGCTTTCTTACTCATTCACGCATTTATAACATCGTAATATTGCAGCAGGACAAACAATTAAGCGATTTTGAATGAGCACGGATTCAATCAGGGCTGAAAGTGGTTTGGAAAAGTTGCGGGTCTGACTTTGGCGGACGCCTTTGACCCGACAATTTTTCTGACAACCTTTTTTAGCCATTCGCCCAACATTTTCGAAAACCTCTGCCATATTCAGCGGCGATTTAGTATTTTAGTTACAGATGAAAATATTGATAACAAACCACGAAGTGGGATGACGGATGACAATCTTCAGACCAAAACAAGAATCGGGATCATTTTCCTGATTTTTGTGTGCAATAGGCTAAATGCGAGGATTGATGCAAATTACAGTTTGCAGGGGGTAATGTGTAGTAGGGGCAATTTTAAACCTTTAGGCTACACCGGGTCGCAGACCACGACAGACCCGGCTCATTTTCAGCCGTGGATTCAATAATCTTGCACCAGCTGTGTTTCTAATGTTTATTTCCTGTTTTCTTAAGCAAAATGCTTGCGTCTTCTTGCGAGTGCTTCTATTGATTGATCAAAGATTATATCGTAGTCTGATAAGTTCGTTGTTTTCATATTTCCATCTGTCGGTTCGAACTCGTATTTCTTCAGATAGGCCTAACGTCACTGCAATTGGCATAAAAATTAAAAGATTATAATTGTTCATGTATCATAATTCGTTACAAAGGGAATATGAACGAACTCCTTATCGGAATAATATTCACGGTAATAAATGATGAATAACCATCGCCAATACAGCATTAGCTCCAGTTGCAATGTTGTAGGCTACGCTGATTTACCTTTACACAGGTGCGAGTTCGAGAGGAAGACTTCAACCGAAGATGGCCGACTTCTTTCTGACAACGTTGACTCTTCTGTTCCTCATTCCAACCGCCACAGGTACGTACATGTATAAGACTCTAAGCTACTCGGTTTCCCGACAATTCTGAGCGGTCTCGACCAGCCAACCTACTTAGGAATAGCCTACTTTCTACTCTATAAATCCCCGGCATGAATGAATGAACGAATGAATGAATGAAGAGCTGTGTCATTTGTGACGGATTCTTATGATAGGCTTAGATGATTAAAGCAGTCGACTCTGGATCGTATGGAATCAAGCACGTTAGTCAACAGCAGGGGCGGATCCAGGGGGGCAATCCGGCCATGGCCCCCCCCCCATTTAAAACTGCCATGGGACTTGGCCTTCCATTTGGTATGAAATTAGCAATACGCATATGGGTGTAATGGCATATTGCCCCCCCCCCCCTATTCGGAAAATGGCATGGGATGTGGCCCCCCCCATTCGGTTTTCAAGTGGAGGACTAAAAAAAGGTCATAAACTTTTTGGCGGATGAAAGGGTATGATTTTCCCGAAAATTTTGGCAGATGACTAAAAAAAGGCATCAATTTTTGGATGATGAAATGGTAAGATTTTCCCGAAAATTTTGGCAGATGACTAAAAAAAAGGCATCAATTTTTGGATGATGAAATGGTAAGATTTTCCCGAAAATTTTGGCAGATGACTAAAAAAAAGGCATCAATTTTTTTGGATGATGAAATGGTAAGATTTTCCCGAAAATTTTGGCAGATGACTAAAAAAAGGCATCAATTTTTTGGATGATGAAATGGTAAGATTTTCCCGAAAATTTTGGCAGATGACTAAAAAAAGGCATCAATTTTTTTGGATGATGAAACGGTAAGATTTTCCCGAAAATTTTGGCAGATACTAAAAAAAAGGTCATCAACTTTTTTGGCGGATGAAAAGTATTATTTTTCTCAGCCAAAGACTCATCACTATTTATTTTCGACCAACAACCAAATTTCGAAAAAATTTCACCTGTCCCATCCCAAGTTGTAAGATTTTTGGCCTACCCCCTTGGAAGAGTTCTGGATACGCCACTGGTCAACATATTATTGCTGTCCCACTTCAGGTATTCACGAGATCGTCAGACTGAAGAATTACCGTTCAGGAAATTAAAAATTCCCAAGAGAGCCACTATAACGTATCACGACAGCGCTTCACAATATTCGCTTTAAACAATAAATTGAAGACACTCCTCTTCAGTAACTCTTGCTCTGTCTAATCTGATCCTCCACCTTCCAATTAAGCGCTTCTGAGTAGATACTCTTGAGGAAGCGCTATATAAATGTCTGAAATGAATTATCAACCCTAACGACACCCGCCTCAACAGAGCTGTTCTGCCCCTATAATCCTGTACCCGGACTTCCTTTGGACTAATTTTACGGACAACAGCGGTCGTGAATAAGCTGGTGACCCGCGCTTGGCTTTCGACTGGCGTTTATATAGGCCTAATTATTTAAATTCAAGCATAGTCTATGTAGTGTCTTTAGTAGTAGGCCTATTGTTTCGTAACGTTAACTTTTATACAAAGACGCTGTTATTTCTGAAGCTCTCAAGTGCTACCGATGCATGGGACACTATCTTGACAGAAAATGCTGCAACGGAACATTGGCAACCGATTCATGTACACAACCTGAATATGCTTGCGGAGTTACAACTACTTACCAAACATTCCCCGGTGGGAAATCCTATTATCAGAACATAATAAGACATTATTTTTACCAGCGGAATTTAAAAAACCCAAAGGAATGGTAGTGGGGGATAATGATGCTAATAGGCTAGTATTAGTAGGCCTAATGATGATAATGAAAAAGCCGATAAAAACAGAGGCAAAAATAAGAATGCTGTAGCTGCTGCTGCTACCACTAGGCCTACTTCTATAACAACAACAACAACAACAACAACATCAACAACAACAACAACAACTAACGGGTACCACTACTTCTACCAGGTCTACTACTACTACTCCTACTCCTACTAGCGATTGTAACCTAACTGAGATTGAGTTCGAGGTTTTGCTGTGGAAGACGAGTTCAGCCGTTAGGCCTCTGTTCTTAATGCATGTCTTATTTGCGTCAATTTCAGCTGCAATTTTAATTTCATTTGTCGGGTCATTATAATTTTTATAATAGCTTGCAATTTTATATTTTTCATTAGATGGTACGAAAAGAGCGACTGGAATGGGCAGAGGCTGCATGAGGAGGGATGATCTGAACGTTACATGCACAGAAATGGAAGGTTTCAAATCATGCACTGTACAATGTAGTGAAGAGGACATGTGCAATTCATTTCCACCTGAAGAGTGTCCTTCTTTTCAACCGATCCCTTTATCAAATGACACGATAAAGAAGTGGCAGGACAAAATACCGATCGAATGAATCTACTCAGCATACTTTGTGACTTTACGTATTCAGCATTCCACTCGCAGTTGCGCCATTACAGGAATATTATTGTAGATCTTTGGCTACGGTTCCAATCATCTTGAAATTAGTAAGATTTAGGCCTAGGTCTAAACTGAAAATGTAAATCTACTTTAAAATCTTCTCTAGCGAATCTTTCAAATAAATTTGATGCAATAATAAATTTGAAATACTGATTAAGCTTATACTGTTATCTCAGAATTGCTGCTCGTTGATTTCCCTCATCACTGGACGGAAAACAAAATTATTTCAATCCTTAAAATTCCAAGTCCTGACTTCGAGGACGATTTTCCCACAATTCCCATTACAGTTGCATTAAGGCTAAAAAAAAAATCTGCATAAATTTTATGTGTCTGAATAAAATTGCACAATCCTGACCAACTCTGAGTCTCTGACGAAGACTGCATAGAATTATTCAGACCAACAGGTCCCTATATGCCCTCAGACTATCCGGGTCGACTATTGCTGCGTTGGTAGCTTTAACCTATCAACTACTAGTAGACTGTGAGCCATAGGCCTACGTCCGCTTTAGATGTTTATCTGTATTTTCATACAATAAAGCACAATTATTGCCTAGCAATAGACCTGCAGTTATCCCCTTTGATAATTCCCGACATTCTGACATGTTGTGTTCTAAGGCTGATGAACCCCTCTTTGGTGCTATCTTACATAGATGAGAAAACATCTTGGTCTTGAGTTCAAAATATAAAATTTTTATTTGCAGCTAGCTGTACCCAGCCACGCGTTGCTGTGGCAGAAAGACCTCCCCCTCCCCTCCCCTCCCCTCCATCTCCGCTCCTTTCCTCCCTCACACCGTCCTTTACTGACAGCGGATAGAGCCCAAGAATGTTGGAAGGCCGTAATGGAATTATTTATGGACTCGCTTATGACGTCACGGGACGCGACCTCATTCATGTTTCGTCACTGTGTTTCGGTGCAAGCGTGCGGTTTGGTTGAATTTGCAAATGGCGGTCGAACGGATTGCAAAGTTCCCTTTTTGTGGAAACGAATGGAAGGTTTTGGTAAATTTTCAAAACAATCGGTGCGTAACTTTCGGCGTGATCGTGACCGCAGTATTGCAAAGTTATAATTTTTATACTTTTTGTGGAAACGATTGGGTTTTTTCGGGAAAAAAATGTTGTGACCTGGTGCTATTGGAATGGAAGGTTTTGGTAAATTTTCAAAACAATCGGTGCGTAACTTTCGGCGTGATCGTGACCGCACTATTGCAAAGTTTCATTTTTATTTATATAGATGTACAAGCAACAGAACGGTAGAAAACATCAGGTCCCCCCTCTCTCTTTCTTCTCTTTTCCCCCAATACGAAACAAAATAGGCCTACCACTAAACCGATCCAGCGGATCTAACAAAAACCTCCGAGTTCCAAAGGGGTTCAAAACGAAACAACATCAGCCAACTGAAAACCAACAGCAAAGCAGACCATTGCTAGCATGAGAAACCTAATGTGGCCTGAATACAGTTGAAAACGACGTCTTTATGCATCGTCACTCCAAGAGCAAGTACCATTTATACACAGGACTGGAATCTACTCATGCAAGCGCCTGTAGGCCTACCTAAAATGGCGTCCCTGG